>CAWUFW010004500.1:1200000-1528391 GCA_963921515.1 Calotriton arnoldi | reverse complement strand
ATATATAGGGAAAGGGGTATTGAAGAATGAGTGGGTGTATAAGTGTCTGAATGGATGATTTAGTACGTGAGTGACTGACTCTACAAGTGAGTGATTAAACGTATCTTACTGAATGCATGGGTTAGTGACTAAACTGTGTGAATGTCTGTATCCGTCTGTTTGTTGGTGTGTAAGTGGATGCATGTATTTGCGAATAGCTACATGAGTGTCTATATGGGTTATTGATTGGTTCTCTGAGTATCTGTATGGCTGCCTGAGTGTTTGTGTGGGTGGGGTGTGTGTGACTCTATACATAGTTGTGTGAGTGGGTGATTCACTGGGTGCATGATTTCAAGAGTGCATCTGTGATGGACTGCTTGGGTGGGTGAGTGTGTGTATGGGTGTGTTAGTGAGTGAATGTATATCTCAGTGGTACATGTGCGAGTAACTACATATGTAAAAGGCAGTATATATGTGTGTTAGAGTATTTAAATGGCTATAAGTGAGAGTGTGTTATTGTGAGAGTGGCTGTATGGATGCGTGTGTGCTTGTATCAGTTATTGTATAAGAGCGTAAGAATGTGCTAGTATTTGTATGAGTAAGTGAGCTGGTGTGTGTATAACTGTATAGGTGAGTAAATGGGTGTGTGATTAATTTTTTGCATGACTGACTAGGTGTGTGAGTACCTCTATGGATGAGTGGACATGTGTGAGTGTTTATATAGGTGTATGAGTGCATATGATAGTCCTGTACTGAGTGACTGTAAGTATGAGTGACTGTACAGGTGAGTGAGTGGATGTGTGTGTAGACCTAAGAATCAGTGAGTGGGTATGTAGTTTTTGGTGTTGGAGTGTCTATGGTTTTGAGAATGGCAGTCTGTAATTTAGAGTGGGTGTATCAAAAGTTATATTAGGGTGTGAGAAGATGCATGAAATTATCACATGGATGATGTCATTTGAGATGTCATCAGTGATGTCATCAGTGATGTCATCAGTGATGTCACTGACCATGTCATGAGTGATGTAATATGTGACGTCATCAGCAGTGCATTGCGGGGGCGCGAGTTATAGTTAGCTGAACTAACTATAACAGGGGAATTTCACGGGTTTTGTACGAGTGCAATGTCCAACTAACTATAACTGTCCCTAAAACCTATGGTTTTTTCAGTGAATTTCAAAGGTTTTTTAAATGCTAATTTATAACTATAACGTGTCTGAAACCTATGGTTTTTTCAGTGAATTTCAAAGTTTTTTTAAATGCTAATTTCTAACTATAACGTGCCTGAAACCTATGGTTTTTTCAGTGAATTTCAAAGGTTTTTTAAATGCTAATTTCTAACTATAACGTGCCTGAAACCTATGGTTTTTTCAGTGAATTTCAAAGGTTTTTTAAATGCTAATTTCTAACTATAACGTGCCTGAAAACTATGATTTTTTAAGTGAATTTCAAAGGTTTTTTAAATGCTAGTTTCTAACTATGCCAACAGAGGTAGGACATGTGAAGAAAGAAGAAAAAACGCACAGAAAGAAGCAAAAGATGTGCAGAAAGAACCAAAAGAGGAGCAGAAAGAGGCCTTGTTGCAAAATCATCCTGTGCCCACAACTTTTTCAGACGGGTACTGGTGGTAACTGACTCTGACTAACCAGAGCCAGTGCACGTTTGCACAGTGGTGAAGGGAGGGGGGCCTGAGGTGACATGTGTGCAAAGGCGCCCCGTGGCGCGTTTTAAGTTGCGGGATTAAGTCCCCTTGAATCCTGAGGGTCCCTGGGGTCCAACTAGCCCCCCAGGTACCTACAGTTAGGACCACAGAGCTGAGTTGCAGAGAGGCGTTCCGAGGCCACGCACCTTTTTCACCTCTCTGCAACGCACCTCTGTTGTGCTTACTGAAGGTACCTGGTGGGCTAGTTGGCCCCCAGGATTCAAAGGGAATTAACTCCCCAACTTAAAACGCACCACAGGGCGTGTTTGCGCACATGTCACCTGAGGCCCCGCCCCTCCCTTCACCACTGTGCAAACGCGCCCCGTGGCGCGTTTTAAGTTGGGGGATTAGGTCACCTTGAATCCTGAGAGTCCCTGGGGCCCAACCAGCCCACCAGGTACTTCCAGTAAGCACCACAGGCCTGCGTTGCAACGCCTGTAACAAATTGTGCAGTTGTGTTTAGGTAGTGAAGAGGGTCGTGCTGGGGGTAGTGTTTTAGGGTTTAGGGTAGTGCAGTGGTGTTTGTGTAGTGTAGGGGGTCATGCTGGGGGTAGGTTTAGGGTAGTGCAGTGGTGTTTGGGTAGTGTAGGGAGTCGTGCTGGGGGGAGTGTTTTAGGGTTTAGGGTAGTACAGTGGTGTTTGGGTAGTGTAGGGGGTCGTGCTGGGGTTAGTGTTTTAGGGTTTTAGGGTTTTAGGGTAGTGCAGTGGTGTTTGGGTAGTGTAGGGGATACTGCTGGGGGTAGTGTTTTAGGGTTTAGGGTAGTGCAATGGTGTTTGGGTAGTGTAGGGGGTACTGCTGGGGGTAGTGTTTTAGGGTTTAGGGTAGTGCAGTGGTGTTTGGGTAGCGTAGGGGGTACTGCTGGGGGTAGTGTTTTATGGTTTAGGGTAGTGCAGTGGTGTTTGGGTAGTGTAGGGGTTCGTGCTGGGGGTAGTTTTTTAGGGTTTAGGGTAGTGCAGTGGTGTTTGTGTAGTGTAGGAGGTCGTGTTTTAGGGTTTAGGGTAGTGCAGTGGTCTTTGGGTAGTGTAGGAAGTCGTGCGGGGGTATTGTTTTAGAGTTTAGGGTAGTGCAGTGGTCTTTGGGTAGTGTAGGGGGTTGTGCGGGGGGTAGTGTTTTAGGGATTAGGGTAGTGCATTGGTATTTGGGTAGTGTAGGGGGTCATGCGGGGGTAGTGTTTTAGGGTTTAGGGCAGTGCAGTGGTGTTTAGGTAGTGTAGGGGGTCGTGCTGGGGGGAGTGTTTTAGGGTTTAGGGCAGTGCAGTGGTGTTCGGGTAGTGTAGGGGGTCGTGCTGGGGGAGTGTTTTAGGGTTTAGGGCAGTGCAGTCGTGTTCAGGTAGTGTAGGGGGTCGTGCTGGGGGAGTATTTTAGGGTTTAGGGTAGTGCAGTGGTGTTCGGGTAGTGTAGGGGGTCATGCTGGGGGTAGTGTTCTAGGGTTTAGGGCAGTGCAGTGGTGTTCGGGCAGTGTAGGGGGTCTTGCTGGGGGTGGTGTTTCAGGATTTAGGGCAGTGCAGTGGTGTTTGGGCAGTGTAGGGGGTCGTGCAGGGGGTGGTGTTTCAGGGTTTAGGGCAGTGCAGTGGTGTTCGGGCAGTGTAGGGGGTCGTGCAGGGGTGGTGTTTCAGGGTTTAGGGCAGTGGTGTTCGGGCAGTGTAGGGGGTCATGCTGGGGGTGGTGTTTCAGGGTTTGGGGCAGTGCAGTGGTGTTCGAGCAGTAAAGGGGGTCATGCTGGGGGTGGTGTTTCAGGGTTTAGGGCAGTGCAGTGGTGTTCGGGCAGTGTAGGGGCGGTGCAGGGGGTGGTGTTTCAGGGTTTAGGGCAGTGCAGTGGTGTTCGGGCAGTGTAGGGGGTGGTGCAGGGGGTGGTGTTTCAGGGTTTAGGGCAGTGCAGTGGTGTTCGGGCAGTGTAGGGGGTCGTGCAGGGGGTGGTGTTTCAGGGTTTAGGGCAGTGCAGTGGTGTTCGGGCAGTGTAGGGGGCGGTGCAGGGGGTGGTGTTTCAGGGTTTAGGGCAGTACAGTGGTGTTCGGGCATTGTAGGGGGTGGTGCTGGGGCTGGTGTTTCAGGGTTTAGGGCAGTGCAGTGGTGTTCGGGCAGTGTAGGGGGTGGTGCTGGGGCTGGTGTTTCAGGGTTTAGGGCAGTGCAGTGGTGTTCGGGCAGTGTAGGGGGTCGTGCTGGGGCTGGTGTTTCAGGGTTTAGGGCAGTGCAGTGGTGTTCGGGCAGTGTAGGGGGTCATGCTGGGGCTGGTGTTTCAGGGTTTAGGGCAGTGCAGTGGTGTTCGGGCAGTGTAGGGGGTCTTGCTGGGGCTGGTGTTTCAGAGTCTAGGGCAATGCAGTGGTGTTCGGGCAGTGTAGGTGGTCTTGCTGGGGCTGGTGTTTCAGGGTTTAGGGCAGTGCAGTGGTGTTTGGGCAGTGTAGGGGGTCGTGCTGGGGGTGGTGTTTCAGGGTTTAGGGCAGTGCAGTGGTGTTCGGGCAGTGTAGGGGGTCGTGCTGGGGCTAGTGTTTCAGGGTTTAGGGCAGAGCAATGGTGCTCAGGCAGTGTAGGGGGTTGTGCTGGGGGTGATGTTTCAGGGTTTAGGGCAGTGCAGTGGTGTTAGGGCAGTGTAGGGGGTCGTGCTGGGGGTGGTGTTTCAGGGTTTAGGGCAGTGCAGTGGTGTTCCGGCAGTGTAGGGGGTCGTGCAGGGGGTGGTGTTTCAGGGTTTAGTGCAGTGGTGTTCGGGCAGTGTAGGGGGTCGTGCTGGGGTGGTGTTTCAGGGTTTAGGGCAGTGCAGTGGTGTTCGGGCAGTGTAGGGTGTCGTGCTGAGGGGTGGTGTTTCAGGGTTTAGGGCAGTGCAGTAGTGTTTGGGCAGTGTAGGGGGTCGTGCAGGGGGTGGTGTTTCAGGGTTTAGGGCAGTGCAGTGGTGTTCGGCTAGTGTAGGTAGTCTTGCTGGGGGTGGTGTTTCAGGGTTTAGGGCAGTGCAGTAGTTTTCGGGCAGTGTAGGCGGTCGTGCTGGGGCTGGTGTTTCAGGGTTTAGGGCAGTGCAGTGGTGTTAGGGCAGTGTACGGGGTTGTGCTGGGGCTGGTGTTTCAGGGTTTAGGGCAGTGCAGTGGTGTGCGGGCAGTGTACGGGGTCATGCTGGGGCTGGTGTTTCAGGGTTTAGGGCAGTGCAGTGGTGTTCGGGCAGTGTAGGGGGTCATGCTGAGGGTGGTGTTTCAGGGTTTAGGGCAGTGCAGTGGTGTTCGGGCAGTGTAGGGGGTCTTGCTGGGGCTGGTGTTTCAGGGTTTAGGGCAGTGCAGTGGTGTTCGGGCAGTGTAGGGGGTCGTGCTGGGGCTGGTGTTTCAGGGTTTTGGGCAGAGCAGTGGTGTTCGGGCAGTGTAGGGGGTCGTGCTGGGGGTGGTGTTTCAGGGTTTAGGGCAGTGCAGTGGTGTTCGGGCAGTGTAGGGGGTCTTGCTGGGGGTGGTGTTTCAGGGTTTAGGGCAGTGCAGTGGTGTTCGGGCAGTGTAGGGGGTCTTGCTGGGGGTGGTGTTTCAGGGTTTAGGGCAGTGGGTGTTCGGGCAGTGTAGGGGGTCTTGCTGGGGGTGATGTTTCAGGGTTTAGGGCAGTGCAGTGGTGTTCGGGCAGTGTAGGGGGTCTTGCTGGGGGTAGTGTGTCAGGGTTTAGGGCGGTGCAGTGGTGTTCGTGCAGTGTAGGGGGTCGTGCTGGGGGTGGTGTTTCAGGGTTTAGGGCGGTGCAGTAGTGTTCGGGCAGTGTAGGGGGTCATGCAGGGGTTGGTGTTTCAGGGTTTAGGGCAGTGCAGTGGTGTTCTGGCAGTGTAGGGGGTCATGCTGGGGGTGGGGTTTCAGGGTTTAGGGCAGTACAGTGGTGTTCGGGCAGTGTAGGGGGTCGTGCAGGGGGTGGTGTTTCAGGGTTTAGGGCAGTGCAGTGGTGTTCGGGCAGTGTAGGGGGTCGTGCTGGGGCTGGTGTTTCAGGGTTTAGGGCAGTGCAGTGGTGTTCGGGCAGTGTAGGGGGTCTTGCTGGGGGTGGTGTTTCAGGGTTTAGGGCAGTGGTGTTCGGGCAGTGTAGGGGGCCTTGCTGGGGGTGATGTTTCAGGGTTTAGGGCAGTGCAGTGGTGTTCGGGCAGTGTAGGGGGTCTTGCTGGGGGTAGTGTTTCAGGGTTTAGGGCAGTGCAGTGGTGTTCGTGCAGTATAGGGGGTCGTGCTGGGGATGGTGTTTCTGGGTTTAGGGCAGTGCAGTAGTGTTCGAGCAGTGTAGGGGGTTGTGCAGGGGGTGGTGTTTCAGGGTTTAGTGCAGTGGTGTTCGGGCAGTGTAGGGGGTCGCGCTGGGGGTGGTGTTTCAGGGTTTAGGGCAGTGCAGTGGTGTTCGGGCAGTGTAGGGGGTCATGCACGGGGTGGTGTTTCAGGGTTTAGGGCAGTGCAGTGGTGTTCGGGCAGTGTAGGGTGTTGTGCTGGGGCTGGTGTTTCAGGGTTCAGGGCAGTGCAGTGGTGTTCAGGCAGTGTAGGGGGTCGTGCTGGGGCTGGTGTTTCAGGGTTTAGGGCAGTGCAGTGTTGTTCGGGCAGTGTAGGCGGTCGTGCTGGGGCTGGTGTTTCAGGGTTTAGGGCAGTGCAGTGGTGTTCGGGCAGTGTAGGGGGTCATGCTGGGGCTGGTGTTTCAGGGTTTAGGGCAGTGCAGTGGTGCTCGGGCAGTGTAGGGGGACGTGCTGGGGGTGATGTTTCAGGGTTTAGGGTAGTGCAGTGGTGTTCGGGCAGTGTAGGGGGTCGTGCAGGGGCTGGTGTTTCAAGGTTTAGGGCAGTGCAGTGGTGTTCGGGCAGTGTAGGGGGTCGTGCTGGGGCTGGTGTTTCAGGGTTTTGGGCAGAGCAGTGGTGTTCGGGCAGTGTAGGGGGTCATGCTGGGGGTAGTGTTTCAGGGTTTAGGGCAGTGCAGTGGTGTTCGGGCAGTGTAGGGGGTCGTGCTGGGGGTGGTGTTTCAGGGTTTAGGTCAGTGGTGTTCGGGCAGTGTAGGGGGTCTTGCTGGGGGTGATGTTTCAGGGTTTAGGGCAGTGCAGTGGTGTTCGGGCAGTGTAGGGGGTCTTGCTGGGGGTAGTGTTTCAGGGTTTAGGGCAGTGCAGTGGTGTTCGGGCAGTGTAGGGGGTCATGCTGGGGGTGGTGTTTCAGGGTTTAGGGCAGTGCAGTGGTGTTCGGGCAGTGTAGGGGGTCGTGAAGGGGGTGGTGTTTCAGGGTTTAGGGCAGTGCAGTGGTGTTCGGGCAGTGTAGGGGGTCGTGCTAGGGGTGGTGTTTCAGGGTTTAGGGCAGTGCAGTGGTGTTCGGGCAGTGTAGGGGGTCATGCAGGGGCTGGTGTTTCAGGGTTTAGGGCAGTGCAGTGGTGTTCGGGCAGTGTAGGGGGTAGTGCTGGGGGTAGTGTTTTAGGGTTTAGGGTAGTGCAGTGGTGCTTGTGTAGTGTATGGGGTCGTGCTGGGGGTAGTGTTTTAGGGTTTAGGGTAGTGCAGTGGTGTTTGTGTAGTGTAGGGGGTCATGTTTTAGGATAGTGCAGTGGTGTTTGGGTAGTGTAGGGGGTCGTGCTGGGGGTAGTGTTTTAGGATTTAGGTTAGTGCAGTGGTGTTTGGGTAGTGTAGGGGGTCGTGCAGGTGGTAGTGTTTTAGGGTAGTGCAGTGGTGTTTGGGTAGTGTAGGGGGTCGTGCTGGGGGTTGTGTTTTAGGGTTTAGGGTAGTGCAGTGGTGCTTGTGTAGTGTAGGAGGTCGTGCTGGGGGTAGTGTTTTAGGGTTTAGGGTAGTGCAGTGGTGTTTGTGTAGTGTAGGGGGTCATGTTTTAGGGTAGTGCAGTGGTGTTTGGGTAGTGTAGGGGGTCGTGCTGGGGGTAGTGTTTTAGGGTTTAGGATAGTGCAGTGGTGCTTGTGTAGTGTAGGGGGTCGTGCTGGGGGTAGTGTTTTAGGGTTTAAGGTAGTGCAGTGGTGTTTTTGTAGTGTAGGGGGTCATGTTTTAAGATGCAATGCTCCAATACCTGACCAGTCTGCACTACATAAAACTGCAAAAAAACTAAAAATAAAAAGTGTTTTGCACACTTTTGTCATTGGGCTATATGTGGGCTACATCTGGGTAATATGTGTGCTACATTTGGGCTCTTTTTTCACTGGTGGCCATCTTGGAAGACTTCTTTGTTATGAAGTTTCCTAATTTCTTCATTTACTGCAGTCTCCTCAGTAGGAAATGCTTTCAGTTTTTTACTTTGATTCCATCAAGAAGGCATTCAGATGTCTCACATCTGCCATAAATTCAGAATGTTAGCACTCTAGTTGCTCATTAGATCACTGGAGTAAAGCTACTGCTCACCAGGGAGTTAACTGGTAGTCTGCTGCTGGTATTGAAAGTGATTGTTTCAGTCTGCATGTCAGAATTTTCTAATGAAATAGAAGAGGATTTGAGATCTCACTTAAAACATGCCCTAATTTTTCTTTCTGCAGCACTAACCATAATTTCTATTTCAAAAAGAACCCCTCATTTTGTTCCTTTTTAAATTAAATGTTTTAAGTGTTACTGGTTTATTCCAATCAAGATGGCTTCAGGTGTGCCATACTTTTGTCATAAGTAAGGCTGTTAGCGCTCTAGTTGTTCTTTAGAACACTCTGGGAAGCTGCAGTAGAACACAAAGGCATCAACTGGCAGGCTGCTCCTGTTGAAATATAACAGGAAGATATTTGAGATCACACTTGAAATATGTCCTAATTTTTCTTTCTACAGCACTAACCATAATTCCTATGACAAAATGAACCCCATCATTTTGTTCCTTTTTAAATTAAATGTTTTAAGTGTTACCAGTTTATTCCAATCAAGATGGCTTCAGGTGTGCCATACTTTTGTCATAAGTAAGGCTGTTAGCGCTCTAGTTGTTCTTTAGAACACTCTGGGAAGCTGCAGTAGAACACAAAGGCATCAACTGGCAGGCTGCTCCTGTTGAAATATAACAGGAAGATATTTGAGATCACACTTGAAACATGTCCTAATTTTTCTTTCTACAGCACTAACCATAATTTCTATGACAAAATGAACCCCATCATTTTGTTCCTTTTTAAATTAAATTGTTTAAGTGTTACCAGTTTATTCCAATCAAGATGGCTTCAGGTGTGCCATACTTTGTCATAAGTAAGGCTGTTAGCACTCTAGTTGTTCTTTAGAACACTCTGGGAAGCTGCAGTAGAACACAAAGGAATCAACTGACAGTCTCTGCCCTTGTTGGATGTACATGTTTTACTGAGAATGTCAGACTTCATTCTCACATGAGTGAGAAAGATAATGTGAATTTACAGAAAATATGCTCTCATTTTAGCTTCTGGAGCACCTTCCAAACCTCCATGGGACAAGCATGAGAAAATAGTGTTCTCTCAAACATGATTCATGATATCCCAGCTGAAGGTTTTTCACATGGTAAAATCACCTTAGAATACACCACAATTCCTAAAATTAGTATGGTACCATCAACAAATAAATTCTAATGTAACTAAAGCCTGTTATCACCCTTTATAGTTCTCCTTTTGGTGACCCTCAAAATCTTCTATTCACTACAATGCATTTCAATGAGGTACTATCATTTATATTGGTCCCAAGATGGCTGCCAGCAATTCCAGGATGAAGTGCTGACAGCCAATCAGATCTCACGATGACATGTGTGGTTAGGCTCCGCCCAGATATATATGTGACTTTACTTTTGATTTTCTCAGGAACTACTGAACGGATTTACACCATTTAAACAAAAGGCACGACACTGAACCAAGGGCTACCTCTTTGCCAAATTTGGTGTAATTCCGTTCAGCAGTTCGGGCTGTAGCTGCGACTAAAGGTTCCTATGGAAAAATGAATGGGGAAAACGCGTTTTGGGACCCCCTTTTTTCTCGGCCCCCGCTTGACGTATCACCCCGAGACTTTCAGGATAGGAGCGGACCGGAGCGCCCCAACAAGTTGGAAACTTTCGCGAAGATTCGTCAACCGGCGCCAACGTTATTTCAAATAGAATGTCGCCGATTTCCTATGGATAATAGGTTTTAACTATAACTATCTACTGGCGACCGCCAGTAGATAATATAAACAATATTTTATACAACTATATTTATGATATTTATGTACTTACCATTATAAATATAGGATGTCGATATTTTTGACATCTATATTTATAACTTGATATTGTGGTATGGGGATATTTTTGGTGTCGATATTCTGTAGCTGAACCGAAAAGGTTCATAAAGGATTCTCCATGATCACTCGTATTTCTAACACTTCCACAATTTTACCTTTTATCTATCAGGTCAAACATTACTCCTCCTTTAAAACTTTACACTAGTCTTCATAAATAAGAAAATTCAACAATTGTATCTTGTCAATCATATATTAAACATTATACATTACAATAACATTACGCAATCTTATGTAACAACATTGCACATCAACATCACTTTGGTCACATTTCCATTCACACGCACACACGCATTTACCATCGACATTTTTAAAAACACTTCAACTTCTTCTAAACATTAATCATCTTTTTTCTAATTCTAAATGGTAAATGCAACTGGCTATCCCTGGTCACTTCCCCCCGGACTTAGAGAGGATAACCTTTTCAAATCATGCATTTCTCAGACTATGGAATGACTTCGGGACATTAAGTCTAGGATAGTAATTTTATTGTTCTGATCGTACTTGGAGGTAACGTTTTGCGACATCAGGTTTTCAGCTGTCTCTCTATGTCAAACATTGGAACACATATGGCACCTCCAATTTCGAATTACCCGCATTGACCACTTATAACCTTATATTGGGAATAACAAGATAACCGGTTATGCAGTGCCTTTCCTGATATTGTGCAACACATGTACACAATCTTGCAGGTGAAACACTAATTCCCCTTATATCCTTACACCTCTTACATCTACATCTATGTCTACCATTGCCAAGACAGATAAGTCATAAAATATATACTAAAACATGGAACGTAGTCCACATTGTCCTCACCTTTAAAAGACAGCAATCCCCGTACCCTACCTATCCACCCTGAATATCCAAACAACACGATGTCTGCTCACCTTATCAAAGATGTGCAATGATCTATGCTGTAGGGGTAGGTGGTATTACGGTGTCAGCAGTCAAGTGGGGGCAAGAGGAGCTGCAAAGCTGGCTCACCAACTATTGCAGGGTTACTTAAAAATGAAGAAAAGACTGACTGCTCTTTGGCAGTGTGAAAACAGCTCTTTACTGTCACGACACGGAGAGTGGCAGGTCACACCAGTAAACAGTAAACAGGCAGCTTCTTTTATACAGAGTTAAATAATGAGGCTTTTAAAAGTTTAGAAAATAGATTACTAGATGGTTACACATTAGTACACATTAATTATAAAAAACATGAGGTCACCATTTACCCTAGACTTTAACTGAATTCACTATACATTCTTTATTGCAGTTGTAATAATGCTTAACAAACTTAGGGGCTTATTACAATGTCTGAGGGCCCCCCACTGACAGGCAATCGGTGGTGGGCCCACTAAAATTAATTGATGTGGTCCGCCCACCAGATTATGATCCGGCGATCGGAGGCATCTGGGGAAGGGACCAACCGCTGCTGTTCCGACTGGCTCAAGGAGCCTGTTGGAGCAGCGGAGGGACCATAATCCCTACAATGGGGGCGGTGCCTGCTCTCGCCCCACTGTAGGGATTATGATTACCGCCATAGAAAAGCAGGCAGAAATGGACTTTGGGGGCCGCTAGAAGGCCCCCCTTCCCCCTGGGCCTCCGCTTGGGGCCTGGGTGGCACCTGTGGTGCCCCCCTAAATATCCCTGTACCATGTGGCAGGCACCGCATGGTGCCTGCCACACTGTGCAGGGATGTTTAAAAAGTATAATTTTCCTAATGCGGCTTGTGCTGCATCCCGCAGCACAAGCCGCAATAGGAAATAAGCAGTTTCTGACTGCCGTGATGGCAGTCGCATCCTAATTAGCGAAGCAGGACCACTGACTCCTTGTCGAGTGGCCCAGTTTCCCGCACAATGCTGGTCGGAGGCTTGTCCAACCGACATTGTAATGGGGTCCTAAGTATTTTTCTACTTTTGAATGAGTGTGTATTTGTATTGAATGCATGTTTGTTGGTGTGTCTGCTTTATCATTGTGCCCCTAAGACCTCTTATCCATTCCAACAAACTTTATTTCGGTCAATGTAGACCATAAAAAGTAAGTAATACAGACAGTAAAAAAAGAACACATGACAAAACCAATACATGAAAATAAAATACAAACAAAACTTAATTATAAACAGCATTAGAATTCATCACAGGGTGGGGGTTAATAAAAATCAAAGCTTCTTCTCGTCATCCGACATTTACCACATATCATATTGATTTAATCGAGTTTCAGTTCATCAGTAATATCAGTTTTTGGAATGTAAAAAGGTTGAAAGGTAAGTTAGGAATGAGTTAAAAAGTTAAAATAATTAAAATGATTGGAATGTGACAAGATGTACACTGTGAGAGTTTTATACTTGCAGTGGTGAGTTTAACAACACCCTACGATTGTGCCACATGGAGTTAAAAAAAAGGGAGACGGCAAAAACAATGGGTATGTGAGTATCCGTTCTCAATATTCTAAATGCCTCCACGGACTGCCTACACCCCAGATTTCTACAAAGTGGGACTAGCCATCGCCGTCTGGCTGTTTTATAGCAAGGACAAAAGAAAAAGACACGAATAGCAGTCTCATCTACACAGTTGCAAGCGTGGCACCCAAGGGGGGAGGCTTTTAGCCATTTGTTAGTGAAGGCACAAAGCGGCAAGGTCCCTATTCTAAACTGAATATATAGTTTCCTTGCCAAGGTAGGTTGAATGTCATCCAGAAGGGGCTCGAAGTGATACTCAGCTTTAATATTTAGAATATCAGCTGTTAGGTGGCCAAGTTGAGTGACCCCCGGGTATCAGCTAGTTTGAGCGATCTATAGGTTCTTACTAGTTCTAGGCGTGAAATTACCGGACACACTACCTCCGGGTTACTCCAGAAGTTTGGAAGACCTATCCTATAGCATACATCCCTTATATGTAAAAGCCATGGTAATTTACCCACACCCGGGAGACCCAAAATCTCCTATAGATCTGACTGGTAGACTGCTAGTTCCGGGGTCACCCACAGTCTACGCCAGAAGGTTAATGGTCTAAGCCCAGTCTCCTCTGCAATAGGTCTGATTCCTAGGTCCAGGCGTAAGGGGATAAGAGGGGTGCTTAGTGGAAGGCCCAACAACTGTCTAATAAAGTTGTTCTCTGTTTTAGACAGTCCGCCAGGGGGAAAATGGCCCCATAGTTCAGCCCCATACATTGCAGCCCTACTGGTTTGCACTTTGTAAATCTCAGCGAACAGGCCTGCCGGTTTATAGGAGGAATTCCTATATGTTTTTATGATTCCCCCTACCGTCTGGGCTAGTTTGAGGCTTGCTTTGGCTAGTTGTGAACCCCACTCAAACGTTTCGGACAGTACGACACCAAGATAGTCAAAAACAGTCACCCTCTCTAGCAAGGTACCGTTTAAAGAGGGGTTTGGGTGGGATGTTTTGGCTGGGTTAAAGACCATAAATTTGGTCTTTAATGTATTAATCTCCAGGCCCCTTGTTATTGCAGAATGTTACAAAACTGTCAAGAACCCTCTGGATGCCCATAGGTGACTTCAATAGCAGCAAAGTGTCGTCCACAAACATCATTGCTGGCACCTTGCTCTGCACCAGCTTGAGGGCGTCGTTGTCCTCTACCTCATTTAGTTGGGCAACCAGAGAGTTGATGAATAGACAAAACAGGGTGGGGCGAGCACACACCCCTGCCTTACTCCTCTGTTAACTGGAAAGCGAGGAGTTAATTCCCCAGATTTCCCGTACCTTACTTGGCAAAGTTGCCCTCGTGCAGTCTTATGATCAATGTCAAGAGATAGGGGGGGATTCCCAGTTGCTTAAGCACCTCCCACAATTTTTCTCTGGGGACCAAATCAAAGGCCGTTTTCAGGTCAACGAATATCAAATAGAGGCTGCCACCCTCTATTGACACCGTCTTCCAGTATAGTAGTTGGAGCCTAAAAATTTGGTCGATGGTGGAGATGTTTTTTCTAAAACCGGCTTGATAAGGACTCAGGATTTCACACTCCTCCATCCACACATGAAGGCGATCGAGGAGGATCCTTGCAAACAGTTTCTGGGTGACATCGATCAAACTGATCGGCCTATAGTTGGTCGGCAAGAGAGGTGAGCCCTTTTTGAAGACTGGGAAGATTTCAGCCCCTAACCAGGTATCCAGGATCGCCATACCTCTCAAAATAGCATTAAATATTGCCCAAAGATAGGGTCCCCATATTTTTGGTTCTGCCTGAAATAGGTCCCCTGGAATCTTGTCTAATCCCGGGGCTTTACAAAGAGGAAGCTTCCTGATTGCATTTAGGACCTCTGTTAAAGTGAACCCTTGGACCTCTTCAAAGACAATCCCTGGGATTATTAGGGGACTTTCATCTTTTGAGACTATGTCTTCCTCAGTAGAGTATAGAGCTTGGAGGTGAGACTTCCATGCAGCTGCAGCGATGTTAGGCTCTAGGGCTGGCTTCCCTACATTACTATCTGTGTACACTAGTGACCTGAACACCTTCATATCCCTGTTAGGTAGAGCTGATCTAATGGCATCCCTTCTATCTGACTCCCAGTTCTTCTTTGCTTGTTTGGTACAGTCTCGATTTGTTTAGTTAAGAGTCTGTCCTTGCTTTTGATAGTGTCTAAGAGGGCTCTCTTGGCCTTACGGCAGGTATCATTGAACCAAGTTTTATTGGCACCCTTTTTCGCCTTAGAGTGTGTCAAGGGATTGAATATATTAGTCAAGCTAGTTGTTAGTTCTACGTGCAGTGCCTCTATTCTAACGATTGTTTGAGGAGAGTCCATTTCCCTGACAGCCTCCCCCATTTCCAATAAGGGCAAAATAGTCAGAGAAAATAATGCGGCTACCTTGTCTGGTGACTGCTTGACTGTCCCCCATCTAATTCTCCTTCTATTGTTGGCGAGTATTAGGTTACTATCTACAGGGGTACCACTGGCCATGGGGTTATGAAGATCTGGGAGCTGTAGCTCCAAAGTCAAGGCGTTGTGATCGCTGTCCTGTCTTGGCAGGACAGCGAAGTCAGCAACCCACTGCCATAGTCTTGTTTCTACTAGAATGTAATCCAGCAGGGAGGATTGTCTGGTTCTATTAAAGGTTAGCTTCCCTGGTCTATCTGACTTGGTGCAACCATTGCATGCTCTCAGGGAATGAGTTAGTGTTACTGCATTGATCTGGAGTGCCAATGGGGTCCAGGCCTTTATCAGTTGGATTTGGGGGTCAGGGATTAGCTAATGTCGATCCTCATCACTAGAGAGAGCATCAGTAGGGGCAGCAAGGGGCTCAAATTGACAATTAAAATCTCCCCCTATGACCAGCCTTGTGTTCGGGGGGACAGTATTGATAAAAGTGTTCAGTTGGTCGAAGGTCTGTGATTTGTGGTAAATGTTTACAGGGTGGGAATAGAAGTTGATGAAGGCAATTTTAAGGCTAGATGAGAAAGTGAGTCCAGTACACTGAATATCGTTGGACAAGGTGTTCAACTGGTCCACTGTACAGTCCAGGTGCGTGGCAACCCAAGTACATAAGCCCCCTGAGGGTCTACCTCTCCCCCCATCGTGGCCAACATATTGAAGGTTGCATATCCCATCCTCACAATGGCGTCCCTTGCCCATGTTTCCTGAAACATACACACATCATATTTGCCTACGAATAGCCCCCATTCTGGACAATGCAGTTTGCTTTTTATTCCGGCGATGTTCAAGGATAAGACCCTCAGCTTGTGGTCAGGGTTAGAGTTTTCACCAGGGGCATTAAGGCTGTTAAAGTCAGGGCTCTGGGTGTCCTCCAGCTGGGCCATGGGAGCTACTTCCACACCTTCTGCGGGGGGACCACTCCTGGATGGACCAAAGATTAAGAGGTTGTGCGCTGTGGTCAATGGGTTTCTAGACAAGTCTACACAAATCCTGTGCAAATAAAAGGCTCCCTGCTGGTTTTCAATTTGAGGAACCCCTGAATCACCCCCATGTCCGCAGGGAGTATTCTGGCTCAGCTGACCACTGTTGGTTTCCCTTAGATCCTTACCAGACCCCCGGGACCCATATCAAGGAGCAAGTCCACCTTTCAATGTGAGTCAGTCCACCTCCTCTAAGACCCCAAACCTATTCGCTACTGGGATGTTAAAAAGGAGAGGTGTGGGGGGTGGATCCGCTGTTGGTTGTTCTAAAGACCCATTAGCTGGGGCACAGGTGTTAGGGTTCCTATTTTGGCTACGACTATGGAAGTAAAAATAGTCCAGTGTGTGAGCCCTGACCCCTGTATATGGTACATAGGGCACGGAAATATGGCCTGCTAGAGTGTGAACAGTCTGGGGATTGCTGAAATTAATAACTATACAGTCCCCTTGTATTGTCTTGGGTCTCTTACCCACCCAGCCAACTCTACGAACCATTAAAATCTCTCCTGCTCGGTCATAGGAAAACTGCCTGTGCCTTGCCAGCCAAAAAAGGCATTTATTCTTTAGGTCCAGCTGCTTTTCCTTCTGGCCATCTTTGATCTCGGGTACTCCTGTCAGTATAATGACATATGGAAGTGAGGCTGGGGGTAGATTTATAGTCGGGAGAGTCACTTCTCCATAGCCTCTCTCAATAGCCTCCACAAGGTCCACCCCTTCCCTGCCTGCCCTGGTCTCTATTCGGGTAGGCCTGCTATTGTTTGGATCCTCCATATGGGAGACAAAGTTATGGCTCACTTTTCGCATTAATAAGGCTCCTGGGCCAGTAACAGTCCTCAGGTCTTGGGCCTGCTGGGTACCTAGCCTTTCTAAGTGGGACAAAGTGGTTTCCGCTGTCTCAGTACTATAAACATCTGCTCTACTAACTCCAATTGGCACATTTGGGAGTGCCACCCTTGGGGGACCATGCTTGCCTGGGGAGGTTTGATCTACACTGTCTGTCTGAGAACTACAGTCTTTCTTCTTCCCTGGGGCTTGGATAATACAGTCAGAGGTGTTAATGTGCCTATTATGCCCCATTAAGTGTCCTGTGCCTAGGTGGTTAAGTAGATGAGCAAGCTCTTCCTTTACGATAGCTCTCAACTGGATCTCCAGATCCGCTATCAGGTTCCTCACCCAAGGTGGACAATCAGAATCTATCCGAGGGTTAGTGGAGTTTTCTATCGCTCCCTCCAGTGCTAGCTAATTCATCTCCACTAGATGTTGTCTCGATATTTTTCTTCCTCTTAGCTCCTACCCCGTTTCCAGTTTTGCGCTTCCCGTTCTTAGCTAAACTAGTGGTGGTTCCACCTTTGCGAGTAGCTGGCTTCACTGGTAGTTCTTGGAGTGAGGGTGGAAGGGACTCTGTTGGCCTGTGTATGGACAATACTAGCCTAGATGCAGATACAGGGGTTACGGCTTGGGAGGTAGATGGCTCGGGCACTGGACAGAAGATATCTGGAGTTAGAGACAGACGCCTCTCAGTCAACTCTATTTCGGAGGTTACCACCCCAATAGCCCTCTGGAGCATCCTATCAATTGAGGTTGGGGGCATAGGAGAGGAAATGGGCACTTGGGGATGTTTTGCTACACAAGTGCGCTTACCCATTTCTCGATCAAACAAAGCTAAAATATAGCCTCGCCCCTAGAGTAAGCCGAGTAGGGCAGAGTAAGACTTAGAAAAAATACTATAGTTGTACCTGGGGAACAAGATACAATCAAGTGGGTCGGTTAGGAGGGACACAAATAAGTGATAAAAAGGAAGGGAAATTAAAAAGTCAATAATCACAGTGAAGATGTCTCAGGTACTGCCCAGGCTATTACAATACATAGATAGCTAGCACTGTTGTTCAAATGAGTCACTGGGTTACAGTTTCCTGGTACCACCACCAGCTCCTGCTGGTAAGTATGGGAGGATTATTGACGACTGATAAAAAGTCTATTTAGTAGTCCAAAAAAAGTCTTACCAGAGTGGCAGTGCTGAGAGATCAACGCCAAGGGGGGTGGCCCTGCCCTGCCTCTTCCTGTCAATGATCGGCAAGGACGGGCCCGCCCTTGGCCCGGGCATCGCCCGGGCACGGCCCGCATGCATCCCGCACTGTGGGAGAAGATGGCCCCTTTTAAGTGCCTCCGGGCGCGAACAGCAGGCGGGGCAGTGGTCACGGTGGCGGCTCCTGCCACAAAGGTTTTTGGGCGTTGGAGTCCCCTGTTGAGTGGTTTCGCGTCCCACACTGCGGGAGGAGATGGCCCCTTTTAAGTGCCTCCGGGCACGGACAGCAGGCGGGGCAGAGGTCACGGTGGCGGCTCCTGCTGCAAAGGTTTGTGGGGGTTGGAGTCCCCTGTTGCGTGGTTTCGCGCCAGATCTGTACTTGGCTAATTTGATCTCCTGTTCCTATCATCTAATCAGCTTCAATCACATTCTTGTTTAACTAGGACAACAGACTACATAGCGGTATGCCTGTGTGCTAAGGCCATAAATTCCTTTAAGCTTGCTAAACACCAGTTTTCCATTAACTATGACCTTACAGGTCATGCACTGTATTCAGAAGTAAACTATTCACCTCTTCCTCGTTGCCACTAGTTTTTGGCCTGCACTGTTCTATTGCCACGTATAGCTGTGTGTCATTCTCTACTGTTGTCTGCTGTTGTGCCGCATTGTCACATTTCGCACTTCTCATAACACCCCCAACCAAAACCCCCCACCCAACCACCACATGCTGCGGGTTTAAAACTACCCACCACCCCAATGCCCCAGATGTCTGTCGCCACAACATTTAAACCCCACTTAGGGGTGGATTACTATGTTGTTCGTAAACTCCTCCAAACTAATCGGTTCCAGAATCGTTTTCGACCGAATCGGGTTCTACAAGTCCGACCGACCGATTACGATGCCTCCCAACATCGTTCGGTCGGACTCGCATTGACTTCAATGGGAGCCTGTGTTCTGAACGAGTAGACGGCTCCCATTGAAAAAATGGGTGGTTGGGGACAACCTTGCACCCTGTGGCGGGCACCCCATGGTACCTGCCACATTGTGCATGGTTGGAAAGAGGGGTCCCTTGGGTACCCCCATGGGCCACAACCGGACACCTCCTGGTGAAGGGTGGCCTGCAACAGGCCTCCAAAGACAGATTCTGACAGCCGTTTCGTGTCCAGCAGACAGAATCGGAATGGCTGTCTGAATCGGTCATTGTAATTGCTCGCTCGGAAACCGTGTCCATAGAGCTGTACGATTCGGCTCTGAAAGACTCGGGCTGCCCGAATGCCTTTCGGAACCGAAACGGACAGCCCAAATGGTTTCCGGGCATCGTAATCGATCGTTTTGAAAATGTGTATAATTTGGTCGGAAACATAGGTTCTGAGTCGGATTCTGAGATACCGAATCCCATTCAGAGCTATTCCAAATGACATCGTAATCGGCCCCTAAGTAGTCAACATTTCTCCTATCGAGGGCAGTGGTTGCCTTCCACAGTGGAGGGCATGGCCCTGTGGACTTCCAATTTACAAGCTCACATGGACCCAGAGGTCTCCTCATGGTTCCATACATACGGCCCTGCTCACCCCTTATTCACATATGAGCCCCAGCTCCTCTATCCAACATATCCATCATCATGGGAGTCACCACCAGGAGGTCCGCACATCTCTATCCTCCGGAGAGTCACTGAATTCCTCCCCCGAACCACTCCGAAGACTCCGCCAGTTTTGTCTACCTGTTATTGAAAGTTCTGCCTATATTGCTGTTCCACCATCACCCTCACCCTCTCAGTTTCCGCCTGATCTTTAGTTGGTGCTGCCTTTAATTACATCTCTGCCAGCACCCCTGATCCTGCCGGCTGGAAGATGACAGCTGTTGGTTTATGCAGAAAGGCTGCTACAGCCTCTTAGGCAAAAGACAAGGCAACTTCTAAGTTCCCTTTACTTTAATAGTTATATTAATCTCACTTTGCAATATTTTGGATTTTAATATAACTATTAATTTGATAGATTGAACCACCCTCTAGTTATTTTCAAGCTGCAGTTAGCACCTATTAATTGTAATAGTGTAACCCAATTTTTGAAATGAAGGGAATTTTTAGAGGGGAAGAAAATAAACTAAGGGGACATTCACTGGCCGCCATTCTGAATGGTCAAGTGTTTCAGAGGGGCTACATAATTTCTTGTGTTACTGTTCAGCAGGTGCATGCAGCGGGCACACTGATGGCACACCAAAGGCAATCCTGTCTGAGCCCATCTGCACACCGGCCGCACACAGCACCACCCATGCTGCCAGATTGGATATAGGAGGGTCGAAAAAATAAACGGACAACTTATTCAAGTAAGGAGTCAAAATAGTTAAGATCAGTTTGAATTGATGATAATGTAAAGGAAGGAATAACAAACCGAGTGGGACAAGGACCAATAGTCACTCAAGGTAATATTGAGAAGGGGCCAGAGCCGATCAATAAAATAAAATAAGCGTTAGATATCAATTTGTTAATAGAAACTAACGAATGGGACATGCTATTTGTCACAGAGATATTGATCCACTTGGAGTCTAATGTTGCACTGGGAATAACCTGTCTACCGGGTTTTAAAGTAATTAATCAATCAAGATAGGACAAAAGGGAATGGGGAGTGGCAATAAACTTTAAATAAAAATGGGAAATCGCCATGTTAAACATGGATCAAATGCTGGAGTAGAGATGATAGACTTTTCACTAATGATGAAAGATGGTAAGGTGTTTTCCGGAGTCTTGTATTACCGACCAATGGGAACAGGAAACACTTTCACTAAACCTTAGATGAAATTATCGCAGATCTCACTCTTATACATGCTAACTTCTTTGAGTTAGAAGATTTTTATTTATGGGCGGAATATAAAACAGTCGCTCAGTGGAAAAAAGTCTTAGATTCCTGTGAAAGAATTGAATTGGAACAATTAATAGATGGCCCAACACATCAAGAGAGACATACCCTGGATTTACTAGTCACACCAAAGGACTTCGGGGCTGATTATGATGGCAGTCGTAGGCACCTCCGTGGTGCTGGCGGAAAACGTCCATTTAGTTACTCCGGAAGCGGCGATCGCGACCGCCATATTACAATGGGCAAAGATAGCCCATTTTCCGTCCGTCACGGTGTTTCCGGATCCACCAGAGATTTTGCCAGAGTGAGCCAATAGAGAAAGACTGCCATGTGGAATGACATCCCGACCGCCAACCAGATCACGATGCGTCAAACATCCCATCAGTACGTGGCGGAAAAACAAGCTCATCTGAGATGGCGAAAGTACAACTGCGGAGAGCGTAACTCGAGTCACACACACCTCTACATGTTCCTGCTGTCATTGACCCTGCTCTACAAGCCCTTCCGCTGCTGTACCTGATTTACTACGAGCAGATAAGACACCATCGCGGTCAACAGCAGAGGCAAGTGCCAAACATCGCCCCGCATGCAACCCCTGTACAACAACAACACACAACTTTCGCAGTAAGATATGTGTCCTATCCACATCGGACACCCTGGTGGACACAGGAACATATACCATACTCAAAGTACCCATGTCTTGCACGTAGGCACATTGTCACCTCAGCATCGGGGGCACCCATCTCCATAGAAAAGATGGCATCTAGCCCGGTCGTGTCGGTCACGTCACAGCAGCGGTGACGGGGAGAAAAAACTTGACCACATTGTTGCTGAAGTCCAGTACATTGTCCCAGGCTAGCAAGATCCTTATAACAAAGTCCACCCCACTAAAAATATAAAAGAGCCTCCAGTTAGTACAACATATCTGCTGCAAGGAGTCATGTGCAGGCACACTGTCTATAGTGACATCTCTGTAGGATCATTACCAAATGTATAGCAAAAGGAGTAATGGATGACGCAAGAGTCTCTTTAAAGGGACAATATTCATCATTGCAGTCAAATAAGGGTCATTCCACAGACAAGGTGGAACAGAGGAGGGCAGAGAAAACAGGGTGTGTCTGGGGAGTACACAGTAGTTCAACAAGGTGTTGGATGAGTCAGAGAGCCATGGTAGGTGACATATGAAGATAGCCACCAATGCCACATAATCACAGTTCAGCACACACCCTAAGCAGACATTGATAGGCTCATCACAGGCCAGACCATACCACATAATGACAAGCCATAACATGCAACACTGTAGAAATTTTCAAACAGCAAACTCCAAGTAAGCACCAGTGTGCATTTAATTCAATTGTGTACTGCTGCACGAAATGACCCCATGTGAATATGTCCTGTAGATCAACAACACTGACTACACTGCCAGCTTCACAGAACACCTCCACACATAACTCAACCTCATCAAAGGTAGCACCAACTATAAAGTATTGAATGAATGCCAAAGTGTCAGGAAGAGTCCATCTTGGTAACAGTAAACTCTGACCTGAGACTCATGACAACCCTCCTCTTCCTCACACCTGCCTTCCACTCATGTGAATAAATGTGAGTTATTGAAGAAATGAAGATTCACTGTGCAGATTACCAACCTTGGAACAGGTCAGTCTGCATGTTAAGACCTTGATACAGCTTACACTCTTACACTGCCTCATACACAAACTATAAGTCAGAAGCACTGCATGATCACAAGTAAACTATCCAAAAGTGGAGGGCACAGTGCAGGAAATGCATGGAGAAATGACTGGCACCATATGTACATTGCATTTAAGAGGTACCACATATGACACTACACCTAGGACATCAATTAATACTAGGGTGGCACAGAGATTACAAATGTAGGAAAGTTATCCTCTGTGCAGTATCACTGTGAACCAGCAATGCAAGCAATACATTGGACCAGAATGAGATGACCTCTCATAAGCCATACAGTGACAAATGTTGGAATTGAAATGTGTCACTGCCATATTACTCATGCTTCATATGGTATTATGTTAGCATTTATGTAGCTATTTCATAATAATTCCTATTGTATACATATGCAATCAATAAGTGTAGACGTTGTGTGAATTAAAGTTAGCATCTGTGCCGCCATTTTCTCGTTAGTAGACGCCATCTTGTATTATAATCGAAACTGCTGCTTGATTATTTTTTCGAGAAATGGTCCTTGGTAAGTTTTGTTTCTCAATGCTCAGTTTTGGCTTATTTTACTTGCAAGTGTTCTCATTAACGCATGCCTTTCCCTTTAGATAGAGGCCTTCTCCCAACTGTCTGGTGGGGAGGATAAGCCAGACGACCTTGGGCAGTAGATAGCTTATGCCCGGCTGAGGAATCGAAACCCATCCTCTGTACCCCCATTGTATTATGACATCTACCAGTGCTTTTCCATAGTAGGCGGGTCTTTGTGGGTTCCGCAAAATACATAATGTAACTTTATGCTTGTTAGAGTCAGTCCCTCGACAGCCATCCGATAGGGCTGGTCAGACTGGACTCCGCTGCAGTATACTCTGTGAATAAACCAGTTCGATTACATTCTCTACTGCGTCATCGACTCTTCATTTCTTGGAAGGCTAGTGGAGGTCAAGAGCGACCTGGGTGACCCTATTTGGGTCACTTTCTTCAGTTGGCGCCCAAACAGGGACTCCACCAGGTGACCCATCCCACCCGTAATCGGGTTATGGGGGGTCGGGGTTGCGTCCGGTCGATCGGGGATCCCCACATGAGAGAGCCTCGCCTGTCTGATCGGGCAGCTCCTCGACTAGTGGTCATCTCGGCTGGGGTCCTGAAAAGGCGAAACCCTTGGATCTGACCGTTTGGTCCGAAGAGTCGGCAGTGGAGAATAATATTGTTTGACCTGTGTGCACCAGGTGAGTTTGTCTTGATTCTTGGTAAAATGGTGCCATTTTGGTTAACTTGGTGGGTCTGTGGACCCTTGTGATACAGAGCATTTTTTTAATGTTCTGCCAGGCCACTTGTTGAATTTGCTTATTCTTGAAAAGGCCTGGGGCTAGAGTCTCTCTTGTCTTGGTGCAGTCTGAGGACTGACTTGTTTTGATGCAGTCGGTGGACTGTTTTTAAAGGTTTTTGTTTGTGTGTGTTTTATTTTGTGGGTGTGTGTGTGTTGATTGTATGAATAGTGAATGTGGCTGATGTTAGGATGCCTTGTTGGAGTAGAATGTGGTGTCTGGGGTGCCGCTGTTGTTCTGTTGAACATCGGCTGGAGGAGAGGCAGCCTGCGCCTCCAGAAGGCACTCCGAATTTTGATATGTACATGAAGCACGGTATTGGCCCTATTATGTTTCGTACATTATGGCACAAGTATACGAGGGAAAATGCTGAGCTTCAGTGGCCACTGGAAGGTACCTTTGATGAACAGAAATTGAATTATTTGCAGGACATATTGTTTGCTAGAAGAAGTAGGCAGTCAATGTTTGATACTTCACAGGTGTGGCAGAAGGAAGCCAAGCAGAGGCATATACGGGCTGAGAAGGAGTCTAGGAAAAAGGGAATGGAGACAGTAGTTCAGAAATCTGTAGCTTATGACAGAGAGAGAAAATGGAAAAAGGTATTGAGTGTGCTGATAGGAAGTTTTGATTACAATGTAATAAGTCATATGTTGTTCAAGAGGATGATGATCCCTTTGTGGAGGAATTGTTGGAAGCTCGCCCCCACCTCCCTATGCCCTGCAGAGAATATACCCTGTTGTTCCGTCATCTCAGTCTCCCGTTTCTCCTCCTCCTCCCTCTAGTCTTTCCACGGACTTGACTGCTTCGGCTCCAGCGCCGCCTGTCTCCCCTTTGGTTTTACAAGCTACGAGTGTGGTGACTGCAGGCACCCCCGTAGTGTCTGCTATTTCTGCTCATGTTTCTTCTCCTTCTTTTACACCTACAACACAGTCATTGCTAACATTGTTACCTGTGTCTTCATCTCTTGTGTCTTCTCCAGACATGTCATCTTCCGCGTTGTGCAGTGTTGGGACACAGGTGCATAGGTCGTACGATGGGAATTGGGCGGCAGAACGGCAGCGAATGGGGCGGGTGCTGATTCGGTCGGATGTGGGGGACGAGGAGAAAAAGATGGTAGCCGATCAAGCCACACAGTGGGCACGGAGTCCGATCTATAGTGTAGAGGATGTGTGGAGTGTGTTGAAAATCTTTGAGCCGTTTGTACAGCAGCATGCTCTCAAGCATATGTCGGCTACATTAATAGGGTTGTGGGAACAGTGTTTCGGAGTTGCGGCACCACAAATAATATATGACATTCGCGACTGTGTGAACGCTGCTGATATGGCCCCTAATGATGCTTTTAGTAATGTTTGCACAATGATAGGTTATCGAGGTAGGCTGCATTAGAACTCACCTCCGATTGTGTCCCATTTCCCGATGTGGGAGGTGCATCCTATTTTCCATCCTGAGGTACCAGAACGGCGTAATGCGCAGGATGTTGTTGCTCAACCACGGGTGGAGGCCCGTTTTCAGGAACAATGGGTTTACACTCCGTGGAAAAGGAGTGAGGTGTTAGCCCTCAAGAGTCAGCTGCCGGACCCTAGGAAAAATCCGACTGCGCATTACAAAGAATTAACGGAGGCCGCCTCATCGACAGTGATGATGCTGGCCGATGTCTAGATGTTTTTCGGGTTGTTAGTACCAGTGGATATATGGAGGCAGGTGCATACGCAGGATCACAGGGTGGAATTGGGTGGCTCTTGGGATGAAATTAAGGCATGGGATAAGGAGCGAAAGCCCGGTGAGAAACTAAGGGCTGAGATTTTGGCTTTGCCAAGTCGTATCGTTACTTATATGCATTCTCTTATCCTTCCCAGAAGAGTAGATTGGGATAAGTTGACAGCATGTCGTCAGAAGAAAGAGGAGAGTGTGTCTGATTTTTTTACTCGGTTTGAAGGGGTGTTCTTGGATTTCAGTGGGCAAGATTTGTCAGTAGAACGTGGTGTCCACTTATTTGTTAACAGGTTTGTTGCGAATTTGCTTCCAGAGATCGCAGCTTGGTTGCAGGTTTCTGAGAGCACCTGGACTACCTCCTCCCCCTCAGTGATATTGAGTATGGCTCAGTACTATTAGCATAGGGAAAATGAGGAGAAGGATAAAGTGGAGAAGAAGAATAAGGAGTTGAAGACTAAGGTACTAATGCAACAGGCAGCAAGGGGGTCCGGAAGGGGGCGAGGCACTGGTCCGGCTCTGAGGTTGCGGGGTGCCGGTAGAGGCAGCGCACCTTTGGGGCCGAATCAGTGTGCGTACTTTAAAAAGGAGGGACATTGGTGGAGTGAGTGTCCGGAGTTGTTGCAGAATGTTGCGGTACCCAGAGGTCGGGGTTCAAGCGGAAGGGGCCGTGGTGAGGTTGGTCGGGATGGGGTTCAGGCTGGTGCATCCTCGTGGGGTCATTCTGATCAGAACTATTTTGATGACCCCCAGGGAAGGCAGTGTTATCATGATGATTATAATTTGGATGAGGTCACAGGAATGTCCTACAGCTAGGACAGCCAGGGAAAAGGAGGGGGACCAGTTCAAGTACCTGTAGATCAGCGTGGTCCTTATGTCACAGCAGATTTGCATGGTTCGGCACAGACATTTTTGGTGGATACAGGTGCAATGAACAGCTCGGTTTCTTGTTTGCTGGTCCCCAGGGCAGCTCTGTCTGGCCACAATAATGTTTCGGTAGGCTTTTCAGGCATGCCGGTTGTGAGCCCCATTTCTCAACCTCTTGCTTTGACTATTGGTCCTTTTACTGTGGACTTGCCATTCCTGGTAATGACGAATTGTGGGGAGAATTTATTGGGATTAGATTTGTTGAAGAAGTTGCATGCTACAATTTATTGTTCCCCAGATGGTGTTTACATGACTCTTGGACCCGATATGGTTGGTGTAAAATAGTGTTTGGCAAAGGATGCGCCGCTTCCTGTTGAATTTGAGGATGCGCCGTCCTCGATGTGGGCAACAGGGGATACGGATGTAGGGTTGTTGCATATACCACCAATTTCTATTAGAGTTAAGGATAATGCTGTGCTTCCTCGTCTTCCCCAGTACAACATATCGCAAGCAGGGGAACGGGCTTTGTTGCAGATTATACAGGACCTGATCAAGTCGGGGGTGGTTGAGGAGACAGTAGCGAATGTGTGCAATAGCCCTATTCTCCTTATTCTTAAGAAGGTACCTTTGGACTCCCCTGATGCATATTCTGATGTTTAACGCTTTGTGATTGATTTGCGGGAGGCCAATAAGATAGTGGTCCCTCAGTTTCCGGTGGTTCCTGACATCACTTCTATTTTAACAATGATTCCTTCCACAGCCCAATTCTTTTTTGTGATTGACTTGGAAAATGCTTTCTTTAGTATTCCCATCCATCCTGACAGCAGGTACCTATTTGGCTTCGCCTTGGCTGGTAGGAGCTTCCAATTCAAACGAGCTCCTCAGGGGTATACTGAAAGTCCTAGTATCTATAATCAGGCCCTGAAAGGTCAGTTGGATTCCCTCTCTCTTCCCACAGGTAATGTATTATAGCAATATGTGGACGACCTTCTGATAGCCTCCGATACTGAAGAGGGTTGTAGGGAGGCCACGGTCAAATTATTACTGCATTTGGCGCATCATGGACATAAAGGGGCCGATTCCGATTCGGGCCGGAATTCTCTCCGACCGAGCCGGACCCGGAGAGAATTCCGACCGAATCGGACCCTAGCAGTCCGACCGAACGAGTACAATGCGCACGCATGCTATCGGACTCAATTCGGTCGGACTCCCATTGAAGTCAATGGGAGCCTGTCGTACAACGCGTACGCGGGCTCCCATTGACTCAATGGGTGCGAGGCGGACAAGGGCGCCCCTACAGCGTGTACGCGTCCATGCGCATCGCGGCGTACATGCACAGGTAGGGGGACCCATGGGTCCCCCTGTGTGCGACTCGCGTGCCTACGCGTACAGGGGGTCCGACACGGATCCCCAAAGTCCGGCTCCGACAGCTTTTTCGAGCCGGACGGCGCAAGTCGATCGGACCGCTCGCGGCGCGCATCGTACTTACCCGGCCGGGAAACGTCTCCATAGCGCGGTGCGAGTCGTGTCCATGCGAGTCGGTCGGAGCGTGTTGAAGCCGCGTTCGAGTCAGTCGGCGATTTCGCGGGTGCTTGCATCGTACTCGCTCGGCCGGACCCGCGTACGATTCGGTCGGGAAACAGGGCTCCGAATCGGATCCGGTGAATCCGAATCCGATTCGGAGCACTACCGGCCAAGATCGGAATCGGCCCCAAAGTGTCCCTTTCCAAGTTTCAATATTGTCAACAGGAGGTCACCTATTTAGGTCACCTACTGTCGAAGAAGGCTCGGAGGCTAACACCTGAACGAGTTAATGCTATTGTTAAGATGCCTGTCCCTGTGACTCAGAGGGATGTGCATGCTTTCATAGGCATCACCTCGTATTGTCACCACTGGATACCTGGTTACTCTTTGCTAACACAGCCTTTGCTTAGCTTAATAACTAAAGATGTGCATGAACCCTTGCCCTGGACGCATGAATGTCAGCATGCTTTTGAACAATTAAAAGTTGCGCTTTGCTCTGCACCTGTGCTTGGTACGCCTGACTACCGGAAGCCTTTCGTGTTGTATGTACACGAAACCGCTGGGTGTGCGCTTTCAGTGTTAACACAAGCCTTTGGAGGTAAGCAGAGGTCGTGTGCTTATTTTTCTGCTGTGCTTGACCCTGTCGCCAGAGCCCTCCCGAGCTGTTTAAGAGCGGCTGCGGCTGTGGCAGTTTCTATTCGACAATCATCAGGGCTCATTCTTAATCATGATCTCACAGTAATGGTACCTCATGCTGTGGAGGTACTTTTGAACAAGACAAAGACGCAGCACCTCACCAGTGCTTGTTTGACTGGTTATGAATTGACTTTATTTGCACCTCATGTTACTATCAAAAGATGTGCAAAACTGAACCCAGCCACGTTACTACCCCTTCCTTCGGAAGATGAGGACAAAGATGTCCATGATTGTTTATTCCTCACTGAAGAAGAAATGAAGGGATGGGTAGACTTGACTGATGTTCCCTTATCTGACCCGCAAGGAGAACTATATGTCGATGGCTCTTGTTTCAAATTGTCAGATGGCATCACTACAGCAGCGTATGCTATTACCACACTGCATACTGTAGTTGAGACATCACGTGTCCCTTACCAATCAGCGCAGGCTGTGGAGCTGGTAGCCCTTCTGTGAGCATGTGAGTTGAGTGAAGGACTGGCTGTCACTATTTATACTGACAGCCAGTATGCCTTCGGAGTGACCCATAATTTTGGACGACTCTGGGCAGAGAGAGGATTCTTGACTTCACATGGCACCAGGATCCAGCATGGCCCATTATTAGAAAGGCTTTTAACAGCCTTGACTCTTCCTAAACGATTGGCAATATTGAAGTGTAGTGCCCATAAAGTGATTACTGATGATACGGGGAGGGGAAATGCGTTTGCAGATCGGATAGCTAAAGAGACGGCCAGGTCAAAGATGAAGAAGATGTTTGTGGCTGGCCCTGCTAAATGGGTACCAGAAGTTACTATGTTTGAGGATACACTGGATAGTGTTAGAGAAATACAGAGTGAGGCAACAATTGAGAAGTTGGCAGTGTGGCAGGAGAGTACAGGACGCCTAGATGATGAGGGGTGCTTGACTGATAAATCCGAAAAGCAAAGATGGATGTTACCAGATGCATATGTGTTTCCTGTAGTCACAATGGCACATGGTCCAGCTCACATTAGTGCAAGGGGAATTTGCAGATTATTGGATCCTGGGTGGCTAAATGTCTATATCCCAAAAGTTGCTGCCCATTTAGTAAAATATTGCATGGTTTGTTTGAAGCATAATCCTGAAAAAGATACTCCTACACCTTCTGGTAATTTTGCCCCACCATCTTTCGCTTTCGAGGTTCTCCAGATGGATTATATCGAAATGGAACGAGTCAATAATTTGAAATATGTGTTAGTGGTTGTTTGTGCATTCAGTTAATGGATTGAGGCTTACCCTACTAAAGAGAACACAACTATAGCAACAGCGAAAGCTCTTAGTAAGGAGTTTTTCCCACGCTTTGGTTTACCCCATTTGATTTGGAGTGACAATGGAAGTCATTTTAATTTGAAGGCGATCCAGTTGGTGTGCGACGGTCTGCACATCAAGCAAAAATTTCATGCAGCACATCATCCCCAGTCAGCAGGTTTAGTTGAGAAGTACAATGGTACTCTCAAGTTAAAGTTGGCAAAGATTAAGGAAAGTACTGGATTGCAATGGCCAGATGCATTACCCCTTGCTTTATAGTCTACTAGAGTAACAGCCCATTTTAGGTCAGGATTATCCCCCTATGAGGTGGTCTTTGGCTGTCCTGCAAATGTGTGGGGCATCCCTAGGCCCAAGAGATTCTTCAAAATTGATTACCCCCTGCTTGTAGATTATTTGTATGAATAAACTAAAAGTTTGCGTTCTATTCACAAACAGATACATGAAGCTTTGCCTCCAGCGCCTGAGGGGCCCGGGCACACCATACAGCCTAGGGATTTTGTTTTGGTAAAGAACTACCAGAGACGAGAGTGTCTGGAGCCAAGATGGAAGAGACCCTTCCAGGTCCTCCTTGCAACGAGGACCGCCGTGAAGGTGGATGGCCGGAAGAATTGGATTCATTCCTCACATTGTCGGCGAGTCCCACTACCTCTCCCCTACAATAAGTGGGTGCTCGAGGGGATAGGGGACCACGAGACGGAGAAGGTTCCACATTTTGTCCCTTTTTCTGACGCTTTGCTGACTTGGGCGCAGACGGAGGAGGAGAATGATGCTGCTCTGAATGTAGCAGTCCCCCCAGAAGTGAGGGCTGCCCAGGCTTCCTCTTCATCTGGTACACAGGAGCCTGAGTGTCCGTCCCCAACCCCTCCTGAATTTCAGATTCTTTTCTGTGATGAAACAGTGCCTGGAGTAGCAAGGCACAATTTGCGTCCTCGACGGAAGGATAGTGCACCAAAAAGAAAAGTGAGTGTAGTAGGGATGGACTCCATGGATAAGAGTAGTGAATATGCCCATTGTTTATGTTTTTCATATTAGAATAGGGACTAGAAGATTGGTGTACTGCCCGTGACGCAGGACAGGATAAGTTGAGGGTGTTTTCCTAAGGAGGGAGAGTGCCCTATCCTGAGAACAGTGAACATTTGCAGACGGGCTGCAATAGTGTAGCTCCACCGTGAAGTGCTCAATAGCATCACCGAGGGATGGACAATAGAAGCCTGTCAGGGAGGCTTGTGACAGACCCTGGTCTTTTGACGTTTTCTTTTTTTTCCTTTTTTTTGTTCTTTCCATTGTTGGCTCCATTACATGACCTCGCTCTCTGGTGATTCTATTCGTAATTTGACAGTAAATATGTATCTGTTTGGTCGTCCTATTGCCGAAGATGAGCAGCCTTTTACTGCCCTGCGACCGGGGCAGATAGGTTTTGGTTGGTTGCTCAGAAAGAAGATGTTCTATGTTGTTTTTATATTGCTATTCATATTGGTGGGAGGGGGGATGTTTTGGGTATTGGAGTGTTATGATAATACCCCATTGTGTGTCCTATATCAGACTGTCCCTTCAGATCGAAACAAGAGAACAATGCAAAGTAATGTCTTTTTAGACATGCACAGGACATTTTTCGGAGATAGCACAGCTTGTTATCCCACTGATTCGGTTACAGGTTTATGGACTGCTTATCCATTGTCATTAGTGAATTATACATACATTTGTCCACCCCATTTTGTAGAAGTAAAAGCAAATTTGGTATGGGATATCCTGGCCCCTGCTTGTACTATAGAAAGCCGAGAGGGACAGGGTACCCAGGTTGTACCTCTTATATGTATTGTGACAATTTGTATATGGAAAGGCAAAATATCACTCTAACAGGTTGGCACTATCAAGATTTGATAGTTACTCGAGAGGCAGGTTATTATCCTGCATGCTGCCCAATAATAAATAGTACTGACACTTACTTGTATATAAACTGTTCTGGACTAATATTGTTCAAGAGTACAATGTCATTAGTGAGTAAAGATGATCCAAGCACAAAGGGAATGAATACTAGATATGCTCCTGTAGATTATCAAGCTTTATGCACACCCAGGTTTCAATTTCTTGTCTAATGGTACCTACTCCAATATCTACAATGGCACCCAGGATGTGGCTTTGGGAATGGTGTTACCTCTTGGAGTACCTTGCAAGTATAGTAAAGCAAATATGAGATGGGTTAAAAGAACGTTGACCAAAGAATTTTGTGAGGGTGTTACAGATCTAGAGGTTAACAACTATAGCAATGGTATCACTTTTGGATATATCCTTTCTTCAATTATCACGTTTGGTGGTACCGCCATGGCCAGGGGTGAAAGAGCTAGAGAATATTTTGGGTGTAAGTTGCAGATCTTGTCTAACTCTGCAGTAGCAGCTTTACGTGACATCACCACTCAGTTAGAAAGTATGCGCATATACTCTGAGCAAACGAGATATGTAGTTGATTTTATTTTAGCTAAGAGCGGTGGTGCATGCGCCGTAGTAGGAGATCAGTGCGTAGATGGTATCACAAACAAGGAAAGGAATATCACCCAACATATTTTAGACATCCTGGAAAATGTACGAGGAATGGAGAGTGGTAACTTGAATTGGTCCTTGTTTACTGGGTGGGGTTGGATTCTAGAAAAGGTGATATATTTCATTGTATTTCTGATTTGTTGCTGTGTTCTGATTCAGTGCCTTCCTTCCTGCTTGTATTGTGCTACTTACCTCTCTCCTAAAAAGATCTCCGTTAACGATACTAATGCGACAATAATGTTTCAAAAGGAGCTCGATACCCTCATGCAGATTGACGAACGTGTTTTTGGTTCAACTACTTCTTTTGCAGGTTCTGTTCCTGATATTAAGTGTACTGATGATGTTTAGTGTTATTCTCCCTATGCTCTCTGCTGAATGATATTCCAGATGATATTTTTAGTTATCGATGATCCAATACCCGTTATTTTTTGTATGTTTGTTATGTATAAATATCCGTGCATAGGTTGTTGTTGCTTATGCCTCTATATCTCCCCCTCCTGTAGAATTGTGAAGACCCTAACCTGCTAGCACAAATAAAGTTAGCTAATAAATGCTAAAAGGAGGGTCTGTTGGAATTGAAATGTGTCACTGCTATATTACTCATGCTTCATATGGTATTATGTTAGCATTTAGGTAGCTATTTCATAATAATTCCTATTGTATACGTATGCAATCCATAAGTGTAGACGTTGTGTGAATTAAAGTTAGCATCTGGCCGCCATTTTCTCGTTAGTAGACGCCATCTTGCATTATAATCGAAACTGCTGCTTGATTATTTACGAGAAATGGTCCTTGGTAAGTTTAGTTTCTCAATGCTCAGTTTTGCCTTCTTTTACTTGCAAGTGTTCTTATTAACGCATGCCTTTCCCGTTAGATAGAGGCCTTCTCCCACCTGCCTGGTGGGGAGGATAAGCCAGTCAACCTTGGGCAGTAGATAGCTTGTGCCCGGCTGAGGAATCGAAACCCATCCTCTGTACCCCCATTGTATTACGACATCTACCAGTGCTTTTCCATAGTAGGTGGGTCTTTGTGGGCTCCACAACATACATAATGTAACTTTATGCTTGTTAGAGTCAGTCCCTCGACAGCCATCCCATAGGGTTGGTCAGACTGGACTCCGCTGCAGTGTACTCTGTGAATAAACCAATTCGATTACATTCTCTACTGCGTCATCGACTCGTCATTTCTTAGAAGGCTAGTGGAGGTCGAGAGTGACCCGGGTGCCCCTATTTGGGTCACTTCCTTCACCAACCCCTCATCTGTATTAACTAATATGTCATGTGTATACCACCAGCACAACACTCATGGCTCACAGTGACATTCCCTGACTGTCAAACTTAACAATAACCTTCACACATACCCCTCACCTACCCATCTTCCCCCCTCATTGCTCTACACCTGGGACTATCTCTGATAAAGGTAGAAATAAGCTCCTATGAGTTCCCTGCTACCCAATGCTACACCATAGTGTGTATCTAGAAATGTCTGAGGTCCACTCAAGGATGTATGATCGAATGCTGAACTCAACGCAATTGCCAAATACATATATCACAAACCACACCAAAAGAAGTCCAACAAGCATGGACATGTGCAGCAAAAGAGTGGATAGGCAATGTGATCCCAGACCACCCTGGAACAGATAAATATTCTCCTCTGGCAAACTTCACAGACAGCATAATCCAGCCTAATCGATATAAACAGAAACAAATGACACATATAACCCCAAAGTGTGTGCATCCAGCCACATTGGCCAATACAGCCATAGACACCCCACTGGTTACAAAGTGAGCCGGGTGTCAGTGTGTTGCACAAGCATTCCCACACACAATCTTGACAAGTCACTGTTCAAAGATAGGAGGCCATAGCACAATGGTGCACACAAAACAAGCTAATAAACAACACTCCACATTGCCATATGTGACATGCACACAAGAAATGCACAGTACAAATACAACACCGATCTGAATGCCTCCAAATACACACACACCTCACACAATGTCCTGCAAAACAACATTACACACAAATGGACCTGTCACTAGAAAGAGCCATTACAAGCCAAACACTGCATCCCTCAACAACAAATTCTTAACATATGCACATCCAAACACATCCCATAGCAATCTCATTTGGACATCAGGGGAACTCACACCTGGCAAGGACAATGCAACATCCACTGACAGCAGTGCATGCACAGTAAGCAGTGTGTAAACACCACTAAAACCCGTATCAGACATATCTGATTTCACCACTCTGAACTTGAACATCACAAATCATCACAGCACCCATGTCAATTCACACTCAGGATGGGTGGCAGTACCTCAGCAAACAGATACACACTTCTGCTATCACCTACTGCTGCACAACTCAGGCAAACACATATGCATGGAACAAGACTAGAGGACTGTGCTGGAAACTCATCTGTACTGTACATGAGCAACCATTACTGCAATCAAGTAGACTCAAATAGCACATGATACAATGTTAAACAGTGCTGAGAGGAACAATGGTTCTGGACACAGATTATCCTCCAACAGTATAGTGTCACACAATGGAGTGGTGGGGAGGGTCAAACACTGGCATGGAGGAACAGTTTTTGACTAAAGTGGTGTATACATTAGTATTGTAGAGGTGAGGAGTGTACAGAGCAAAAACACATAGAGGAGTAACTCACAATGTGTAGGCCTCAAATGGTCTTCTTGGTGCTGGTATGATTTGAATACCACACGCACCAGATAAAGTGTAAAGTGACATCAATGTATGTGAAAAGTCACATATAATGTTTGTTTGCCAGAGCCAGTCAGCACAGTGAGAACAAAGGTAAGCAAGAGCCATGGCTGATCACAAAACTCACAACACAGACATTGCAGTGACCCACACTTGATTTAGGGTAGTTAGAGCTACCGGCGGTGCTTCGCTCTGATTGGCCAGTCCTAGCCAATCAGTGATCAGCTCGGGAGGAGCCAGTTGTGCCCCCCAGGCATTTAATGCACGCCGCAGCGCAGACGCGCTGTTGATGCGAGGGGGATGATACCTAAGCGCATGGTTGCGTGTTTTAACGTTTTAAATCTGCACTCTTACGCCATTTTGCACAGGACTTGACATTTGATGACAGTTGCTGCTTGATTCACGCAGAACCCGCACTTGATTTTGGGTAGGTAGAGCTATCGGCAGTGCTGCGCTCTGATTGGCCAGTCCTAACCAATCAGAGATCAGCTCGGGAGGAGCCAGTTGTGCCCTTCAGGCATTTAATGCATGCCGCAGCGTGGACGCGCAGTGGACATTGCCAGGTACCAGAAACTCTGCTCCGCCAACACCTCCCAGGTTAGTATACTCACGCGAAACTTTGCTTGCTCTGCAGGGTGCAGCTGCCTGTAGGGACTATAACTGGGCCCTAGATGCCTGCCCTGCACAATGCAGTCAGTGCGCCTTCAGGGTCAGCCCTTGCCTGCACCCGACAGCATCTGTCCCCATTACTAAGACTCACACCATCTGCAGTCTAAACTGCCGCTCCTTGACGAAACATCATGCCGAAGTGTTCGACCTTCAACAGGAACGGTCCCCAGAGGTTCTATTTCTAATGGAGACTTGACTCTCTGAGGATTCGGTGGCCTACCCGCCCTGTTCCTCCCTCCTGGATACACAATGAGCAACCTCAACAGAGCGGGTGGGAGGCATTGCAATTATACATAAAGCAGCGTACACATGCAGCCTCACCCCAATAGCCATAGCCGACTGCGAAAGCGCACTCTTCAAAATTGCGCTGACAGCTAACTTTACTCTCGCAGGGCTTCTTATATACCATCCTCCGGGCTCAGCAAAAACCTTTAAAGAATCCCTGATCAATGTCACTCCCACACTAGCCCTCCAAACTGCTAATTTTAATATTATAGGAGACCTGAACCTTAATCTTGAGTCGCAGGACGCACCTGGTATTTGTAACTTTCTTGACTATATGGCAGCGTGCCAAATGATCCAATTGGTCCCGGGGCCCACCCATTCTGCAGGGCATCTTCTTGACCCTTTTTTCTCAAATCTTCAGTCCTTGGAAGTACAGACCCCCTTCCCTATGCCTTGGATGGATCATTTTCTTATATCTATGCAGCTCCCACTAGCAGGCCCCAAATTGCAGCCATATCGCAGCCCCATACTCAAACGCCCCTGGCATAAGCTGGACCTGGCCTCCTTCGCAGCGGCCCTAAATACTAAGCTCCCAGAAAGGTCCGACAACATTGAAGGGGCCAATGCATCCTTTCAGGGGTGGGTAATTGAAGCACTGGACACATGCATCCCGACCAAACTTACCCACCCAAAAATCGCGCAGGCCAATGCGTGGTTCAATGAGTCCCTGACCCTCGCTAAGAAGAACTGCAAGGTACTTGAACGTGCCTGGAGACGTTTCTACAAGCCGTTGGCTAAAGCACAGTGTAGAAGTGCTATTAAAGAGTACCATAAATTGGTCCGCAAGTTTAGGGCTGCACATTAAACTAAATTGATTTCGACAAGTAGCAACCCCACCAAAACCATATTCTCACTTCTGAAGGACCTGGTAAAGTCTCCTTCCGCTTCCGACAACACTATATCCTCTAGTTCGCAATGCGAAGCACTGGCTAAATTTTTCATCGAGAAGGTTGAGCACACATATAGCAGCTTCGGCCCCGGTGCTACCCCATGTGATATGGGCCTGAACGTGTCCTTGGGGCCTGGGACCCACACTCTCTCCGTGTTCCCACCCATCTCCCCTCAAGACATGCAAGCACTGTTCGCTAAGATAAAATCATGGTCTCCAGATGACCCCCTGAAACCCGACTATTTCCGAAAATTCCAACAGTGTCTTCTGTCGGAGTGTCTGGAGTTGATTAACCTGTCCCTGTCTTCGTCGTTGGTCCCTAAGCCCTGGAAACACACCAAGGTGGTCCCCCTGTTGAAAAAGCCAAAACTATACTTGTCCAAGCCCGAAAACTTCCGACCCATCTCACTGCTCCCATTCTTATCCAAAATCATGGAATCCTATGTAAACACGCTTCTCACTCAATATCTGGAAGCAAACTCAATACTGGACTCATCTCAGAATGGATTCAGGCCACGGCATAGCACTGAAACCGCTCTGTTGGTGGTCGCTGAACAGTTATGGACCTCCCTGGATGAGGGCAGAACCCCAGCTTTGGTTTTGCTAGACCTGAGTGCAGCCTTTGACACGGTCTCTCACGAGATCTTGCTACACTGCTTGGCCGAGATCGATGTTGGTGACAAGGCCCTCGCATTGTTCTCGTCCTTTCTTGCCGATCGGACCTTCCAAGTAAGTGCCCCTCCTTTCTCTTCAGGTGTTCACCCTTTACGCTGTGGCGTCCCCCAGGGGTCAGCACTAAGCCCGACGTTATTTAACATCTACGTCAGACCATTGGCTCTGATGGCCAAATCCCGGGGCATCTCTCTGGTATCATACGCAGACGACATCCAGTTGGTGATCACCTTTTCCAACAATCCTAGCCTGGACTCTGCTAAATTCAAAGTGGACATAGCAGCGATTTCGGATTGGATGGCAAACAACCACCGGCAGCTAAACTCAGCAAAACCTGAGATCCTTCTGGTAGGGAAGGACTCGCATCTGTGGGGCAACCACTGGTGGCTGCCCGCTCTGGGTGTGCCCTCCAGGCCCAAACCTGTGGTCATAAACCTGGGACTTCTGGTGGACAAGGACCTCACCTTTGAAGAGCAGCCCAAATCAGTGGCAGGTAAATGCTTCGGACTGCTACGTGGCCTAAAACCTATCCTAGGTCTCTTTGATTCTCAAACTCAACAGCTGATCATCCAATTCTCCATTATGGCCAGACTAGACTACTGCAATGTGCTACTCCAGGGAGCCAACAAGTACGTGACCAAGAGGCTACAACTCATCCAGAACGCAGCCGCCTGCATTCTGTTTGCTCTCCTGAAGCACTGCCATGTCTCTAACCTCCTCCGACGGCACTGGCTGCCTGTGGAACAGAGAATATACTTTAAGGCCCTCTACACCATTCATAAGATACTTCTGGGCAGTGGCCCAGGAATCTTGAGCAATTTTTGTTCCCACTAAGTCCCCAGACGCGCTCTGCAGAGCAGCACTTTCCCAGAGTCCCCCGTATACGGAAGGCTAGAGCGGGTGGCCGTTCTTTTAAGGTGAGGGCCCCCGCTATGTGGAATTCCCTACCCCTGCCTATCCGTAGCACCCCTGACCACCTGACCTTCAGACGGTTGGTGAAGACCTGGCTTTTCCCAAACCATTAACCGCATGTTGAATTCTCTCTCTATGTTCAACTGTAGCGCTGGGACGCCCCGTTGTTGGGGCAGCCATGCGCTCTACAAATAATTTAACATAACATAACACTCTGCATACACACAGATGATGTGGACAAAACGTAGGTGTACCCAAGGACTGCGAGGTCACACCGACAGACTGCACATTGTTCCGGAAACAACTCATACATGTGCACAAAACCTCCAGCTGGTGTCTGATCATGTAAACAAACAGGCACTCATCAACTGGAACATATATGTGTGTAAGGGTCATGCTCAAGGGCACATACAGATCAATACTTCAGCTAATGACAGGACAATCACACTGCATGAGTACACAAGTGCACACATTCAAATGTACTCATGTGACTATGAAGTCAGACCTACACAAGATGACTACACATCTACACTGGTGTGTTTACACATCAAGATAGATTCCACAGATATGAGGGACCCTGCCCACCCCTCAAGTCATCATGGAAATAGAATTTGCTGCTGTTGTGGTATAGCATCCAAATATGACATGTGCACAAAAGTAGAGCCCTGACAAAAGAATGATTAGGACAAGAGTAGACCATCACAGACAAGCATCATGGCACCATAAAGCCTCTGAGTCAATTAGCACAATAGTTGCTGTAACCTCTGGCAACCTCTGCAAAAGCGGATCAAGTAGATGCCAATGTGAATGTGGCATTCAGAGCATGGAACAGATGAGCATATACACATACATTGTACAGCATCATTAGCAAGGCCATCAACAAAGCTCAGAACATAAAGAACCTTTTTATTACATAAACTCTGTATCGGCATCAAAAGTGTAAAACATAAAGGCCAACAGCCAGTCCAAATTTCAAGTCCGCACATGTGTGCATGAAAACTTGTGCAACAAACTTGCAACACAGTCCACTGCCTTGGGAATCTCCCCAGGATAGGGGCATCAAATGGGCAGTCCAGGCACCGCTCAGGGAGGAATGGGGTGGGAAGGGGTACTTGGCTGCAAAATTGGGTGGAAGTTGAACTGGTAGGAGGATGACTGTCTGGGCTAGTCGGAGGACTGGCCTGGGAGGGGGAGAACTGGCTGAGGTAGAGGGATCCATGGATGTGGGAGCTTGAGGGCTGGTTGGACCGGTTGGAGTCGTGGCATGGGGAGCCGGAGACATGATGTGTGGAGGATCAGTGGCTGATGGTGCATGTGGAGGGCTGGGTCTCAATTGTTTGGGGATCTGATATCCACCAAGTGTCTTGCCACAAGTGAGAAGTGAGGTGGCCCCAGCAGCCTCCCTCTTCCCTGAAAGTGTAGCAGGTGGTGGTGGATCTTCCTGTGGGGTCAGTTGTGGCAGGCACCAGGTCCACGGCAGACAGGGCAAGTGTTTGTGCAGATTTGGGATCAGGTATGGGGATGGGAGGTCGCTTGGAGGGTGAGGAATGTGAGGTATACAATGTGGATGCATGTTTTTTTTCCTTATGTTTCTGAGTGTCGCGATAAGGGCCCCGTACATAAATCTTTTGTCAAAATGTATATCGGCTGGTGGGGATATTCCGGCAACTTGGAGGGGAGCTGAGATAATTACTATATATAAAAAGGGAGATGCCTCCTTCCCCTCCAATTATAGACCCTTCAGCCTGTTGACAATTTGCAAAAGATTTTTGCCAGACAAGTTCTGGGCAAATTTCAATACTGGATAGATGATAATGCGATACTGTCCCCATACCAAGCAGGTTTTCGATCTAAAATAAGCACATGCGACCAGGCTTTCAGATTTACCCTATTAATATGGAAATATGTGCTACTAAAAAACAGAAACTCTATGTAGCATTCGTCAATCTGAGAGCCGCATTTGATTTAGTACTGCGTGATTTGCTATGGAAAACAATGCTTGATTTAGGTTCTCCAGTAGATCTGGTAACCCTGGTAGCTAGATTATACAAGGACAACTATGCCCAGGTCAGGTGGAGGAACAGAGGTGAATTAACAGAGAGGATGCGCCAGGGGTGTGTCCTTGCCCCCACACTATTTTCTCTGTTTATTAATGACGTGGCGAGCAGACTGCTGGATTGCAGGAATGATTCTCCCACCATTAATGGTGCGAAAGTCACAATCCTGCTCTTTGCAGATGACTCTTTACTTATATCCACAACACCTATGGGCATGCAAATTTTAGTGGATAGATTTTTAGACTTCTGCAGGGACAGGATTTTGGAACTTAACGTTGCCAAAACAAAATATATGGTATTTGGGAAAGTGCGGGGGACTACTTGAGATTAGGATCACACGTGAACCTCTTGAGCGGGTAAAAAATGTTGATTACCTTGGGATAAGACTGAGTGACTCACTTAGCTGGGAACAACAGTTAGGCAAGAATTACCTTGTCCTATGTCACAGGTCCAAATCAATATTGTGATTCCACAAACAGTCATATACTCAACCCTTAACTCCAGCACTGGAAGTCTATCGTGATAAAGCTCAAAGTGCAGCTCTGTACGGAGCAGAGATATGGGGCCATACTAATGTAAACAAATTAATGATCCGTGAAAATATTTTTGTCAGATCACTTACTTCGGTACCCATCACCAGCCCATTGATTCTCCTGTTTTGTAACCTAGTGATGAAGAGAATAGGTGACATGGCCTCGTTGAAACCTCTAATTTACTGGCTGCGCATGTGGACAACTCCCGAGCTCTCTGACTACTGTAACTCTATGAGGGAGGTATTGTTGACCAGTGGTGCCAAAAAACTACCGTGGTTCAAACATATCGCAGATTGGTGTAAATCGATGAATATGTTGGATCTATGGGAATGCCCAGAAAAAGCAACTAGAGGTGATCTACAGAGACTGAAAGCCAGGTATTGGGCGGTGGTGGGGGAGCATTATGCTACTAGATCAGCAAATGACCAGCTAACAACGCAATTTTTAAATGTTAAGCCATGTCCGCGATTTGAACTCTTTTTGGATCAAATCACGCCTCCTCTTGCTAAAAGTTTATATGTCAGATTCAGATATGGCAACCTGCTCCTAAAGTTTCCCGGAAATGAGGCTGCTGGGTTATTAACAGATTATGCCCTGCCTGCGCTAGAGCCAAAGAGACTGAAGAACATGTACTTTTCTTTTGCCCTAAATACCAACTGACACGCAGGAGGTGGATAAGACCAATCTGCTTAAATCTTGGAGTCAGGCAATACCAGATTGCATATAGAATCTTAAAAACTGATACATCGGGGCCAATAGTCTTTGCCGTTAGTCACTTTTTATTCTCCTGGATAATTCATCAGAAGTTCTTATCCTAGGCCGCATTTAGAAAATAATCTCTTTCGACTGTGATATGTTGGCTAATGGAATTATTGTATTGTGTATTGTATACAAGCTTCTTTTTAATATCTTCGTATGTGGTGTGGCTTTTCAACTGGAAGGTTATCATTCTGAAGCCCGCCTTTTATGCCTTCTTATGTATCTTTTTATCTCGACCACTTTTTATTGCATATTTTAAATGTAGCCTCTGAAATTTATTCTTTTGTTTAAGACTGTAAACTGATGAATTTTTTACTTTTGTACACTTTGATGGTTTAAAACAAAATAACCGAATAAAGTTATTCAAGAATGCCCTCCATGAACGCAACAACCTTTAACAACCTGTTGCCATGATCCTGGAGGGCATTCAGGAGCACAGTCTGACCCACACACAGCTGCCACAAAATGTCTATGGCCTCCACACTGATGGCAGCAGGGGAGACAGGGGCGGGGCAGCAGTGACTGGGGGGAAGGAGACTCTACCCTTCTTAGGGCAGCCGGCCCAGATAGCACTTTGGGGAGCATCAGGGAGGGTGGACACAGGACGGGGGTGGCAGATTTGAAACTTCCTGTGCCTGCCAACATCGAGGAGTCACCGCTGGAGTTTGAAGATGTGGAGGTTGGTGTTTCTGGACGTGACTCCTCCAGGGTACTCCTGTCCCCCTCCGAGGCGCTGGTCCCCCAGTGTTGCTGTACTCCCGGGGACCAGTTGGGACAGTAGCTTCCCCTACGGTGTTGGGCCCCTCTCCTTCCCTGCCCTCGGTAGATGCTGCAAGAGACAGAGACATAGGTTCATAAAACTGGCATGCTCACAAACATTATATGCAATGCAAACAGAAATACTTGGACTGAAAGTCCCACATTTAACTTCTCCATGTACTGTCTGCATAGTCCCAATTTCTGGCATGACCAGCTGATGCATGGAAACATGCTTAGTGGATAGTCATGCTCCATGTTGCGTTGACACAGCCAAATTGCTGTGCATGTGTCTACATTTCAACATTACATACTATCGTCTTTAGGCACACCTACATGCCTGCAGGTGAGATAGCTACACATCCAAATATGTTGTGTTTCTCACACTTGAAGTATGAGTTCACTGAACCCCACAGATACAAAGTGAAAACTATCCATTGTCAAGTGACATTACCTCCTTAAATCCACTATGTTGGGCACTGAAGCACAACTACAGTTGCACATTGGTGACAACTTTGTAGATGTATCAATTACATGAAAGTGCACAGCACAAATCTCTAGATACACCCTAACATGATGCTCACTGTTGTTCACTGCCAGTTGATGTCTCTGAGACTCACACTGCTGCATATGTCACATGGACACATATGTTGTGGTGATGAAGTGCAACTAAGCCCCATGTACCAATGTAGTCACATAGACAATGCACAATAGCATGATAAGGGCAATGTTATGCAAGGCCTATATGTGTTGTGACATGTCACATACCAACACCATTCCAATTGCCTGACAGGCCGTCATTGATCCAAGTCATTAGAGTGCCTTCTGTAGATGAAATTGTGAGTGGCCTCCATAAGGACAGCTAATGTGTGCCAATACCTAGGGTCTGGCATCTGACATCCCTATGTTGCGCTGACTGATGACATCCATTACACATCAATGTGCCAAGAATTCACTGACTGATTGAAAGCATTAGCCACAAATTCGCCATGCACTGATGCATATGAACACCCCTCCACAATGCACACATACTGAGGAGTGACACTCTGAGTAACATTTGCTTCTTTCAATATGAATTTACAGTCCAATACCTCACTCCCATCACAATTTGCTATACCCACTGATCACATCCAACCATGTTAAGCCCTAGTGCCAAACCAATCTCACAATAGCCAGGTTTAGCTACATTGCATCAAACTTCCATAGTCTGACCATCCCAGACATGTTGCCATGTGCACAATTGGCAAATGCAGATCAGCTAATACATCACTGCAATCATCACCATCTGCCCCATCAGCCCCTGTGTGCACTTGCTGTCACTGTGGCAGGGAATTACATCATGTGATGCCATGCTGCTGGTATTTGGCTAAATGCTTCACAGTGATGCTGTTATTAGTGTCATTTAGTAAAACACAACCCATGAGACAGGTGTTACCTCTACCAACTCACTGCTTGCTGAGTCCACATTTGTGCATGTCTCTAGCCACTTACATATCATCACATGAGCACACTATTGTGGAAACCACACAGCACACACAAGCCTGACAAGTGTACTGGGCTACACACTTCACACAACTTCTTTTCCTGTGTATGAAGGTCCCAGTTCAGACAACATTCACCAGATGGTAGATGAAAACATGTCAAGATGAATTGCTATGACAGCGTTCATGATTTTACCACATGAGAATCTAAACGTTGTACACATGCTGAACCTCTGCACTCACCACTGAGGCTACTTAGAATCGATGGCATCACACAAGAGACATCTCAGAGGTCCTGCCTTGCTCTGGTCTGGGATTATTGCAGTCACTCATACGCAGAATCACACTTTGCACAATACTCACCCCCAACTTGCTGCTGTTGGGCCCTCAAGCATCCATCCAGCTCTGGCTGTCTCACTGCCAGGATGCGGGCCAATAATGGAGTCATGCTCCAACGCACCAATTGGCCTCTTCGAGGGACCAGCCCCAGCGTCATTTCTGTGACGTTTTTGCTGAGGCGGCAGATGTCATCCCACCTCTTGTTGCAGTGAGTATGGCGTTGGTTTGAGACCCACAGAGCCCGCACCTTGTGGGCGATGGCCCTCCATATTGCCTTACGCTGATGGGCCTTGAGCTGTAGGCATGGGAGACAAGATGAGGAAATCTTTTAACACTGTTTTGTGGACCATTGTGTGCCAGTCCAGGAGCATATATACACATACCACACACATACATCAATGGACAGCAGAGGCCATAGACCATGTTACACACTACACTACATTCAAATGAGAACATCTATGAGGATGGACAGACTACCTGTTTATCTCATACACATGCAGAGTGTCAGCACAGAGATCAAGGTGAAACAGGGCCTCATCTGTGATGCACTATGTGAGTGAGCATTACAGACAATACACTGGAAATGATATGTAGTGGTCGGACTCACTGTGTCTTACACTGCACAACCCATAATGTCCTGGACCATTGAATGGCTACACGTGTCATGGAGGTCACAATTAGGTACCTGATCGTACATTCTCTCCCTCTTGTCACAAGGTGTAGGCCTGTCTTGTGTACTCCTCAAACCTCTAATTGCTTCTTCATATATAGGAGGGTGGACTACACATATGTCTTTCTAAGTCATTTTAGTGATGGGGCCATGATACTTTGTGCATTTTGAGACAGGCCTGAGGGCTTTTCACTGACGCAAATAGTGGTCCATCACAAGAATCACATGCATGTACAATGAGAATGATGACACAGTGCAAACACATGTGAGACTCTACACATAATGGCATCAAAAGAAGGATGACATGTCCACTGTACATTTAGCAGATGTGTGAGAGGTGAGTTGCCACAAATCTAGACAGATACAGGCCTTGAACTCTTGTGCAGACTGGGCACTTCTCCATAGGGTCACTGTCAAAGCAGTAAACACATTAATCGGTACCCTCTGCCAAATTGACAGGTAGCATCTCACTAATGATCATATGTATACTTAATAAACTATTACATGACATGTCACAGGGAATGTGTGTACAGAGTGAGATTTCCTCAAGTCAGCAGTGTAACTGTACTACTGCTAAACCACGTTCCACCTAACAGTGAGGTACCCTTCTCACCAGGGAGGGGGGCAGGCAGGCAGCACTACAATTCCCACCAGGCCCCTTGCCTCACCCCTGAACAGGATGGAACACTCCCCCAACCCAGAAGCCTTAAGGAACTATTGCATGACAGGTCACAGGGAATGTGTGTACAGAGTGAGATTTCCTCAAATCAGCAGTGTAACTGTACTACTGCAAAACCATGTTAGGTCCATATCATCATTGCATGCAGTCAGGGATCAGGGGGAATAAGGCTAGACACCCCATTGACATGAAGTCATTCTGCTAGGCAGTGTCTCACACATTTACATTACCCATTCTGAGAACAACATGTGTGATGTTTGGCTTTCATGAAGCTGCACCAGTGTCTATGGTGCCATCCTCGAGACATACTCAAGTGCAACAACTTGTACCTCATGTATGGCCCATGCTGATAGCAGAAGTCTGAATGCATTAACATTGGGTTTCACTCAGAGGCACATACTAGTGTACAGTTACGTAGTGTGAGCATACTGAAAAGTCAAATATTTTTACACATTTACTTACCAGTACCTCTGGAGCACCATAGAGCCGCCCGTACTGGCCAAGGACCTCGTCCACCAGGACTTCCAGCTCCTCTGTGGTGAAGGGGCGGGCCCTGAGGTTCTCAGTACGAGCCATTACTGGGTCCAGAGATGATGTACAGCAGCAGTTGGTGAGGATGAATGGCAGGCAGCAGTGTCTGTAGGCAAGTGGCAGGTGTGGCTATTTCACAGACATATATAGGCCCCTAGGGTTGAGCCAGTGGTACTCTGCTGATGCAATTGGTCCACCTGGTTTGCATCATTCAATTGTGGCCAATGCCTGTGACTTCAGTGGCGGAGCACGCCTACCGCGATGTTCAAAACTCAAAGGCACTACCGCGATGGCGGTCCTCATTGGCTGCAATGTTATTCGCATAGGCCGTGTCACACCGCGGGGTCAGGATGTCTCTACCGCTATCCTGCGTCATTCAATTGTGGCCAACGCCTGTGACCACAGTGACGGAGCACGCCTACCTCGATGTTCAAAACTGAAAGGCACTACCACGATGGCTGTCCCCATTGGCTGCAATGTTATTCGCATAGGCGGTGTCACACCGCGGGAGTCAGGATGTCTCTACCGCTATCCTGCATCATTCAATTGTGGCCAATGCCTGTGAATGCAGCGGCGGAGCACGCCTACCGCGATGTTCAAAAGTGAAAGGCACTACCGCAATGGCGGTCCCCATTGGCTGCAATGTTATTCGCATAGACGGTGTCACACCGCGGGGGTCAGGATTTCTCTACCGCTATCCTGCATCATTCAATTGTGGCCATTGCCTGTGACCGCAGTGGTGGAGCACGCCTGCTGCAATGTTCAAAACTGAAAGGGACTACCGCGATGGTGGTCTCCATTGGCTGCAATGTTATTCGCATAGGCGGTGTCACACCGCGGGGGTCAGGATGTCTCTACCGCTATCCTGCATCATTCAATTGGGGTAATGCCTGTGACCGCAGTGGCGGAGCATGCCTACCGCCCCTGTTCACACATTGTACATTTGCATTCTCAGTTTGCAGATTGCATCACTGATCCCAACACATTTACCAGAACTAATTTCAGCACCTTGTGAAGCCTTTGGAGAGTGTGACATTTAACTTAAGTCTGTCCACACATGTCATAGCAGTACACATGTGATGAAATGCATTGGTCTGACCGTACTCGGATGTAATTTTCATTCATGTGGGCATGTATACAGATTTCATGTTGATTTGCATATGCATTTTGTGAGCATGCCAATGTGTGTAATGCATACTCCTCATAAAGTTATGATGGACTGGCCACTTATTGTGCATTTATGTCTGTACCCAGTGCTGTATTTATATGGATAGTTGTCCATCTTACACTCACTGGTCTCATTTTGTAATGATGCTGTGCTTAGTGGGACTCAAGGTTGAGGTTGTGCAGTGACAGCAGCTCCATACCACTGAGCATTGATGCTGTTAGCAACATGTGCTGTGTCAGCTACCCACAGGTCTGGGGACACCTGATGTAGCAGTGTACCATATGCCATACACATAGTCTGATATTGATTTGACAGTAGTTATTATGTACACCCTTACTACCTGAATGACTACAGTAGATGAAGGGGTCTATGCATGTCACTTGTGCATTAAGCGGGTTTAACAGTCCTGTCAATGTTGTGGTTGTCTGAGTTAATCTGTAAGCTGTTACCCACATCTCATCTTTGACTCATTTTTACATGTCCCCTGCCAAAATACGTAGGAGAAGACGAACGGTGCATCGGCCTTTCCCAGACCTGGTGACCATGGAGGATATCGACATCATTAAGAAATTTCGTCTGAATCGGCTTACCCTTCAAGAGCTATGTGCTCAGTTGGACCCACATTTGAGGCCTCACAGAACATATCCAACAGCTTTGACACCAACAGTAAAGGTGATGGCCGCCCATGCAGTTCTTTTCCACTGGCTCCTTTCAGTACACGGTGGCCATCACAGGTGGGATGTCTCAACCTATGTTCAGCATGGTGTTGTGTGATGTCCTTTTTGCATTGTTGACGTACAAGGATAGGTACATTCACTTTCCCAGGAGTCATGAATTGGCAGATGTGAAGGGGGAATTGTTTTGATCTTGGTCACATACCTAATGTTGTTGGAGCCATTGACTGCACCCACATTGGCCTTGTTCCACCACAGGCATGTGAGCACATCTACCGTAACAGGAAGCATTACCATTCAATAAATGTGCAAGTGGTATGCCAAGCGGATCTGATTATCTCCCACATGTGTGCCAAATTTTCTGGTTCTGCACATGACTCCTGCATACTGCGTAACAGCATCATCCCACAATTGATGGGAAATCTGCATCCAGAGAGGACGTGGCTTGTTGGTGAGTGAGCTGTGTCAAGTAGTGTGGTGTATGTGTGACATGCTGGCCTCCTCAACTTGTTAGTTTACATTATTGGTCTGTGTTTCTCACAGCTAGGTGACTCAGTGTATCCCAACCGGCCTTGGTTGCTGAGCCCACTGAGGAATCCAAGGTCGCCGGGGGAAGTCCGCTTCAATGATGCCCATGGGAGGACACGTTGTGTAGTGGAGCAAGCTTTTGGACTTCTGAAGGCTAGATTTCGGTGTCTGGACAAGAGTGGTGGTGCACTACTCTACTCTCCCCGAAGGGTGTGTCAGACAATAGTCGCATGCTGCATGCTCCACAACCTGGCCTTGCGCAAGGAGATCCCCCTGATTCTGGACGATGATGATCAGTAGGAGCCCCCCGCTACAAATCCACACATGTCCAGTGACGATGATAGTGGTGAGGAGGAAGGTCTTGACCTGCGTCAACAGCTCATCAACAACTACTCGAGTGTAAGTTAGCATTGAGTAACTATGACTGTCTGTTTGCTTTGCTGTTAGGGCCGGAGCATTGATGATGTTTTGGGATGCTGCCTGATGTTAGCACACTACTGTGGGGTACTTTGTGCATCACTGTATTTGTATTTCCACTTAACTGATCTCAATGCTGATGCTGTTGGTTGGTGTTATCTGATATGAATCTTGTACAGTGTTGAACAGTAGTGTATTGTTGCTGTAGTGACATCATATGATGACTCAATGTTGTCTTCTTGTTGTGTCATTCTAGGTTTCTCTGCCCCATCAATGAATTGTCACAATCTCATCTAGTGGTACATTCAAATTTAAGTTTACATTGTACTCACTCTGCTGAACATATAACTTACTCAAAGGCATGGGTGTTATTTGTGTTTATTTTCATGCATATCGTGTTTGAAGAAAAGGTGGATAACATATTGATTGTGAATACAGAGTGGTTCAGTTGTCAGTGATGTAACAGAGAAAATTAGAGTAGTAACCACAATAGTGTAATTCCACAGTCCTACAGACTCCTGCCATCAACACAGCAATGTGGGATTGGATGATCAACAAAGTCAATGTTTAGTGCAGCACTGGTGACATCATGGCTGGCTCAGTGACTTGGCTTGTGTTGGTGCTTGCCACGTGGTCCTCCAGTGGTGTTTCTCGGATGTCCCCTCTTGCATTTGGCAGGGGGGGCTCTGCTGCAGGCTGAGAGGTATCATTGTCTTGCAGCTCACCCCTCCCTGTGGCCGCAGCTGAGGTGGGGGGAGTATCAGCAGGCTGGCCACTGGAGGGGAGAGCCGTTATTTGAGCAGCATGTATGTCCCTCAGAACACCCACAAGCTGACCCATGAGATCCACAAGTTCCCATTCGGGTGTCCATGGACCTCTGCAGCAGGCGGAGCTCATCCAGTTCCTCTACAACCTGGCCCATCTGTCCCTAGTTCTGTTGGTACGCACCAAGGACTCTTGCGACGGTGGCCAGGGCTTCAGTCTCAGTGTCCTCCTGTGATTGCCTCCCAGTTGCCCTCCCACCTGCCCTGCTGAAATGGACCTGTGGCGTTGGCTGTCCAGGCACCCGCACACTGTCCCCAGCATCCTCGGCGTGAGTGTTGGTTACCACTGAGCTAGGGACAGTGTTGCAGGCAGCGGTGGTGATGGTTGCTGCACAGGTCGTTGTAGCAGGGGTCAGCGTAGTTGTTGTTGCTGCTGTGTTGAGGGTGGTGGTGGTGGTGGGGACAATGAGGCCCTGAGACGGAGTGCGCCCTGGCAGTCCTGAGGGGCCAGGTTGGTGCTCCTCATCTAAAAAAAACGTAGACAATCTGCATCTGAGAGTTCAAGTTCCAGGGGGGGGGAAGACTGGCTCTGCTGGTTGGTGGTGGTCTCGCCAGCTCTTGATTGTGAATCTCCTTTTGAACAGAGGTTAGATTGTCAGCATGTTACAAACAATCCACAGCTTTGGTGACCCTGTTTTGTATGTTTTATTTGAGATAAACAAACTTTTTACATTGCAATCATTCGGTAGTTGTATAAGTTCTTCAGCATTATGACATGATGTAGAGGTACATACATTACTTGTTAGCAGGGTGACATGTAAATACCAACCATTTGACATGTACAGATAGTGTGTTTACAAGGACATGTCATCATCTACCAACTTGGTACTCATCCACTTTGTTTTAGGCTGGGATATTTTAGATTTTGCTGAGATTCTGTTTCATCTATGCTGAAACTTCCTAATTTCTGTTGGTAATTTTGCATTGACATCATGTGGTTTGGTTCCTTTGATGTGTGTCCATGCATGTTTTGTGTTCATATGTGCCTTCATGCTTTAAAACAATGGTACTTACACATTGCATTGTGTGCATTGCGTGGTTGGGCCCAGCATTGATTCACAGTGGACTTTGTGATTCTAAATGAGATTTATGTGACATTTGAGCGGGCTTAGCTGTGTGCACACTGGATGTGACATATGGAGCTGTACAGAGTTGGCTACCAAGTGAGGGATGTGGTGGTCATATAGCTCCATGCAGTTTGAGAAGGAGCACAGGGTACATGAGCAAACTACCTACCTGTTAGGAGGCACTGTGTAGGGAGATGGCTGCCACATGGCTTCTGGGGTGGGGGAGTGTTCCATCCTGTTCAGGGGTGAGGCAAGAGAGCATGAGATGACTACCTACCTGTAAGGTGAATCAGAGGAATTAAATGGCTGCCACATGGCTGCTGGGGTGGGGGAGTGTTCCATCCTGTTCAGGGGTGAGGCAAGAGAGCATGAGATGGCTACCTACCTGTAAGGTGAAGCAAAGGACTGAAATGGCTGCCACATGGCTTCTAGGGTGGGGGCGTGTTCCATCCTGTTCAGCTGTGAGGCAAGGCGGCCTGGTGGGAGTTGTAGTGCTGACTGCCTGTCCCCACCCCCACCCACCCTCCCTGGTGAGATGACTACCTACCTGTAAGGTGAATCAGAGGAATGAAATGGCTGTCACATGGCTGCTGGGGTGGGGGAGTGTTCCATCCTGTTCAGGGGTGAGGCAAGAGAGCATGAGATGGCTACCTCCCTGTAAGGTGAAGCAGAGGAATGCAATGGCTGCCACATGGCTGCTGGGGTGGGGGAGTGTTCCATCCTGATCAGCTGTGAGGTAAGGGGGCCTGGAGGGAGTTGTAGTGCTGTCTGTCTGTCTCCACCCCCACCCCCTCCCTGGTGAGAAGGCTACCTACCTGTGAGGTGAAACAGAGGAATGAAATGGCTGCCACATGGCTTCTGGGGTGAGGGAGTATTCCATCCTGTTCAACTGTGAGGCAAGAGGACCTGCTGGGAGTTGGAGTGCTGGCTGCCTGTACCCATATCCCCATAGAATTATGGCTACCTTCCTTTAAGGTGAATCAGAGGAAGGAAATGGTAGATAAGTGAGACATGTGTTGGAAAGAGTGTGTTGCACATAAGTGCATTTTGGTCTTGGAAGTGTAGGTCTATGGTTGTGCAAGACAGTACATGGCAGTGTGATGGGATACATTTGTTTGTGTAAGACAGTACATGGCAGTGTGTTGGGATACATTTGTTGGCACTTACCAGCCTCCACTCCCCCAGCTATTCCTATGAGACTCTCTGGATGCAGGCTGGCAAGCACCTTCTCCGCCCATTCAGTGAATGTTAGTGGTGGAATGGAAGGACCACCGCCAGTTCTCTGAGCCACCTCATGGTTCCTGTTGGCACGGTATTTGACCCTGGTCTTGAGGTCATGCCACCTCTTCTTGTTGTCACGCAGGGTGCACAGGGTGGTCCCTACTGCATTGACTTTATTGACAGTCCTTTCCCACATTTTATTTTTTTCTTACAAGTGGTGTCTGTTGGACCACGGTTCCAAACAAATGTGGTTCTACTTTAATTTTCTCGTCTACCATCACTGACAACTCATTGTTTGTGAATTTGGGCATTGTTTTCTGTGACATGGTGTATGCTGTGCAAATGAGAGAGAAGTGCAGGGAGGAAAGTGCTGGTGGAGATGTATAAGGTGTGTGTGTTGGAAGTGTTGGTGTGTGTTGCTGTAGGTTGGTGTGATGGTGTGCTGGGTAATATTTTGCCTCCCCTAACAGCTGTGGTGTCTGGCCCTTCAATGCTGTAGTTGTGCAAAGGATGATGGTCAGGGAAGGGGTTGGTTTTATACTCTGCTATGTGGGTGTGTCAAAATGAGGAATGAACGACAGGTGTATTTTCCATGATGACCAGGGATTTCATTGGCTTATAATGACTTGGGGGTGTATCATTGGGGTGTGTCAGATGTGATTGAGGGCAGCCGAGAGGACCAGCACATTTGGAGGCCTGGTTCTGCAGTTGCAATCGACTGCCAATTGTCTTTTTGGCCGACCGCAGCGGTCGTAACGCAATGATCGTTATGCCTGCTCCGCCATCTCATCCAAATTTCCTGTGCGGTCATACCGCGGGTGAATCAGCCTTTTTAATACATTTCCCTGATTTTCCATCCGTTGCGGTTGGAATTTCTGTATTCTCGGACGTGGCGGGCAGTTTGTTGTGATACTTCGTCTGCCGTGGTCGGATTTTACATGCATCACATCGTAAGGAGACCACTGGATTTCCCGCAGAACATATGGGCGTTTTTTTGCCGGATGCATGGCGGTCGGAGGCATTTTCTGTCCGCTATCGTAATGGCCCCCTAAGTTACCTTGAAAGATATGATCCCTTGAAGCTGATCTGATCACATGTTGATAGCTGTTAAAATAGAAAGCTTTAGAAGCTAAAGTTCGGGAGGTTGGAAAAGGAGTACAAGGCAGAGCATGGTATAAGTTGAATAAGTACCAGAAGGGAAAACTCTTTGAATTAGAGAACTATTTTAGTGAGACAGGGACAGTCAATGAGAACTGTGATAAAATGCAAGGAAAAATCACTAGATTATTACATGTAATAATTCTAAAGAAAGAGATGACACATCGATGTAACCATCAGCACTGTGGTACACAAAAACATTAAAAGAAACAACAAGAAAGACAATGTCGGAGGCTCTACCGAGACAGTGATAAACAACAATTAAAGAAAGCATTAAACAACTATAAAACAGAGATAAGCAAAGGTAAATAATGTTATCTACTAAAATATTTGTAGAGGTGACAAGTGGGTTCATAAGAGTATTCGACATTGTAAGAGAATTAACGAAGCCTGACTGCACCAAACAAACAATAAAGCATTTACAAGACCTCTGTGATGATTTGTTTAGTTTCTTTTATAATAAAATTGAGCTGATTATTGCTGACATAAAAGTCAATTCATCGCAAATAATCCGAATGCCAAGAGATGAAAATATTAGAGAGGCAATAGTAAATCAAGATGGCATAAAACTAGAAAGGATGGAACCAATTAAAGAAGATGCTTTTATAACTTTAGCAATGTCCATCTCCTCAGGGTCTAAACTGGACCTGGTATCCTCCAAAATCTCAAAGATATGGGCAGATGATTTAAACCCGGGCTGCAAAAAATGTGTAATCAGTCCTCAAATACAGGGAGGGTTCTGCAGATGTGGAAGAAAGCATTAATAACCCCCTACTGAAGAAATCTATGGCAGATCCATCAGTGCTTAGCAATTATCGAATTATCGCACAAAATCGCAACTCCCCTACCATCGAAAATTTTGGAAATATTTGTCAGTAAAGAACTTTCATTTTTTTCGGAAGATTACAACCTTTTAGAAAAAGAGCAAACAGATTTTCAACCCACTCATGGCACAGAGACAGCACTAAATTTGGCCATGGCTGAGCTCCAGATGATGGTTGACGGGTCAAACGGCGGTTTTGATTTTGCTTTACACATCAGCTGTGTTTGACACTGTCAACCATCAAATACTTCTCTCTAGATTAAACGATATAGGTGTGGATGGGAGATTGCTACAACTGCTAGAATCTGACCTCTCAGCCAGCATCAGGCAATCTCACTACTCCCTTACCTGTCAGAATTAAGAAAGTGAAACATGGAGCGCCTCATGGGCTCTGCCCTTAGCCCTATCCTCTTTAATATATATCTACCCCCCCTGCTGAAATGTATTCAATCATACAGCATTAGTTTTGTGAACTATGCTGATGATACACGACTGATTATTCCTCTAGATCGCGATAGACATACGGTATTAGATGCATTTCCTAATTGTCTAAAAGATTTAGCAGAGTGGTTGAAAAGTAACTCATTAAAATTTAACGTTGAGAAAACAGAATTTCTGTGTTGCTTGTCTCAAAAACCCCTCATACTCTCTTAAGTAGCTTATGGCCTTTGACCTGTACAGGCAATTTACAGAGGTCAAAGTCAGTGCGTAATTTAGTATCGCACATTGATGACCATTTCTTGATGGAGACATGTTAACAAGATAGCAGCTACTGTTTTGGACTACTACGGAACTTACGGAAAATTGCACCACTACTGCCACAGCCAGCAAGAACATTAGCGGCGCAAAGTACAGTTCTAAGTAGAATTGATTATTGCAATGCTTTACTGCTTGGAGCACCAGAGTATTTACTAAAAAGACTGTATAGACTGCAGGCAGGAGCAGCAAAACTTGCACTAAATAAATCTAGACATGCCTCCTCCTTCAGCACTCTCAAGGAACTCCACTGGCTCCCAGTGAAAGTGAGGTACTAAATTCAAATCAATGTGCATTGTGTATAACGCAATAAAGGAAACAGGACCTAGGCTGCAGCAAAGAAAATGTAAACACTACGGGCCTCATTATGATGTCTGGCAGAAAGCAATCCGACAGCTTGTCAGAGTCTTCCCCACGACATCAGAGGTTTCTGTCTGACTGTCCTATTACAATACTGGCGGTCGGAGGGAATCCCATGGGAATAATACCGCTCCACGTCCGACTGGCTCACGAAGCTGGTCGGGGTGGTGGTGGTGGGAAATGTAATCCACAAATGACAGAGGAGTCAGCCTGGTCTCCGCTGTTGGGATTACAATTTCACTTTCTACCTGCCCTTTCATGGCGGTGTGCCCGCCATGAAAAGGCAGGTGAAAAGTGCCTTTGGGGGTCCATAGCAGGGCTCCCTTCCCCCTCCGGCACACTATGGGGCCTGGGGGGCACCTGTGGTGACTCCCTAAACATCTCTGCATGCGGTGCCTGCCACATGGTGCAGGGATTTTTAAACTCTGCATTTTTTCCATTGCAGCTTTTGCTGCAAGTAGCAACACAAGCCGCAATGGAAAAAATACAGGATCTGACCGTCAACTCGTTGGTCAGATTGTAATCTAGGACGCAGGACCTCCGACTCCTTGTCGGGCAGTCCTGCTCTTGCTATGATGCTGGTTAGACACTCGTCCGACCGGCATCGTAATCAGCCCCCATGTTCCACCTAGAAATCTATGCTACTCTTTAGCTAATTTATTATGCCATCAGAAGTTACAGAAAGTTAGACATGGAGGTCGGTCTTTCTCAGTGTGGGCAGTCCAGATATGGAATAAGCTGCCGGCCCCCTTAAGAGCCAGTAAGAGTCTCCTACAATTTAGGAGGGACCTGAAAACATGGCTTTTTCCCAAATAGATAGCTCTTTTTAAGGAAGACAGAATAAAGGGCTGTGTTTTTAAAGGAGACATTTTACGTGAAAGCTGCACTTTATAAATGTAATTAATAATAATAATAATAATAATAATAATAATGTTAGTCAATGGAAATGCTAGATCTTCAGTAGTGAAAATGGACTTTGGGTATTTTTCACTACCAAGACATGTAAAACATTAAATACACATGTCCTTCTTTTTACTGTACACCCCGCCCTATAGGCCCTTTATGTCTACCTTAGGGGTGACTTAAAAATATTAAAAAGAAATATTTAGGCCTGTCAAAAAGGTTATTGTGAGAGGTCGAATTGGCAGTTTTAAAACTGTCAGCTTAGGGGCACATTACGATACCCGGCGTAAATAATTCCGCCAGGCATGGAAGAGGCAAAAATCCGCCCGCACACACCGCCTGAACACCGACCACGCCATTACGATTACACAAACCGAATACCGCCATCGGCGGAAAAAGCACACAAAATACCGCCCGCCAACGTCCGAGTCGGAGACAAACCGCCCGCCACGGACGGAAACACGCACGACAACACAAAACCGCCCGCCCTCACGGCCGACACACCGCACGTGAAATTACGATCGCACCGACATGAGCGCGGAAAACCACAAATATACCGCCCGCCAGCGCAAACAACGCCGATGAGAATCGACACGGCAGAAGCCATGGCGCCCACGTACCTGCACAGAAACCATCCGCACACAAAACCAATAGCACACAACATGGCCAACAAGTCCACACAGCAAGGCACGCACAAATACACAAGCACAGTACATATCCCGAAAACACCCCCGGACAAACAAAAAATACAAAGGCCAGAACCCCAGACACAACACACCTGAAAACAACAGACCATGAGGACACACCCACATAGGTGAGTACAAAAGCAGCACTCCCACAGACCACAACCCCTTGCTACATTGCAAACCAGAGAGGAGAGGAGAGGACACAGTGACACAGCAAGGACAGCAGCACACCACAGAAACGCACACATCACAACCACCACCACCACCACCACCACCACCAAACACCACCACCACCACCACCACCAAACACCGGCACCACAAACCCCCTGCACATTACACAACACACACCGCACCAGCACCACAAACACCATGGCACCACAAAGGATGCCCAAGTTCACGCCCATGGAGCTGACGGTCATGGTCGACGAGATCATCAAGGTGTACCCACAAATCTATGGGAACATGGTCCAGCACACACCACTAGCCACCAGAAACAGAATGTGGAACCGGATCGTAGACCAGGTCAATGCAGTCGGGACCCTGCCCAGGAACAGAGTCGAGATTAACAAACGTTGGAATGACGTCAAGAGCCTGGTCAAGAAGAAGGAGGGCAAAAACAGAGAGCTGGCTGCCGTCACTGGCGGAGGGAATCCCGCGCTCTTTAAGACCTTCAAAGCGTGGGAGGAGAAGGTGCGAGTCGTAATCCATCCGGAGATCCTCGCCGGATTAGCAGGGGGAGTGGAGGCTGGTAAGTACAAACTAATGTATACCAGCACACCGCTATGTACTCACATGCACTACCACCATGCCACAGCTCCCAGGGACAAACACCCCCATGTCCAGCACACAATACACAACACATCACACACACATGCAACAGACACCACCACACACAGCCCAAACCGAACAACTGCAAGATGCGTGGGGACATGTGTACACTAAGCCAGCCACGTAACCACCAACAGGTCCCCAAATATGCCAGAAGCGCCACAACGAGCACCCACCACACCCATGTGTCCGCCACAGCTGCACCAACCGACAAGTAACAGGTAAGTGGCAGGAACACAAAGTGCAGTGGGTGGGACGGTGGACAGCCCAAGTACAACACACACCAGGCCCCAGTCCCACAGCACAGCAAGGAGGAGCATCCCCCACACCCCACACCCACGTGTCAGCCACCGCAGTGCACAACGACAGCCGAAAGGCAGACATCACGGTCCACAGCAATCGGTGTCAGTGGGTATCCAGCCACCCCCACGACCCACAACACCCTCCCACCCCCACAGACCTGCAACATGGAGCACCCCCGCTTAGAGCCATGTGGCATCCAGTACAGTGCACGCACGAACAACTTGCAGGTGGGAAACTGGACAGGGCCGGATTACTGGAGGCATGAGGACCGTAACACGACCAACACATGGGACATGTCACGTAGCAGACGAACACGCAGCACCGCACACCGTCACGAACAAGTGAACAATGTGCACACGGACATGAACAACAGACTCACACCCCACATGACCCATCACAGACATAGCAACACCCAAGGAGCCACGTCTGCATGCACAAGCCACACTGAATATAGTACCACACGGCAGCCACTGTGCAACTCATCACACACAACCGAAACACCATTGAAGTCCTGTCCATGTAGCCCCAACTGCCTGTCAACCACACACCCCACAACTACGCCTATGTAAGACAAACAACACTAGACACAACAGAGCGGAACAACATAAATGCACACGAACACCACTGAACCCATCAAACACACAGACACACCATGCACAAACAACATACCATCCATCCCATCCGTCAGCCCCAGTCTCATGAAAGGCATGTCATCCGCACAGCTGCCACACATACAGCAGTCACGCTAAGATACATGCCCATTACCAACCATGTGCCAGAAGTCAATGAAGTGCACGACACACTGTGAGCAACAACACACAACATGGGCCACACCCCCCCGAGCACTGCAGTGATGCACATGGCACAGGGCAGCACGCACACCAAGGAGATGGGACAACTGCAATACGTTGGCTGGCACACAACCATCACTCACTCATAACGATGCGTCCAATGCCATGTCCAGTAATCACAACAGACAGCAAATATGCAGGCCATGTCAAGCATGCACACACCTCAAACCATGCACTGTCATGCTGCCACAACACATGTCACGTTCGGCACCCATGGCTCACAGCATGTACCCCAAAAGCATATTCCCTCCCAAATGCGAATCCGGGGCATGGCCCCCATGTTGCCATATGCGTTCCTAAGCGTTCCATTTGAACCCCAAAAGCATATTCCATCCCAAATGCGAATCTGGGGCATGGCCCCCATGTTGCCATATGCGTTCCTAAGCGTTCCATTTGAACCCCAAAAGCATATTCCCTCCCAAATGCGAATCTGGGGCATGGCCCCCATGTTGCCATATGCGTTCCTAAGCGTTCCATTTGAACCCCAAAAGCATATTCCATCCCAAATGCGAATCTGGGGCATGGCCCCCATGTTGCCATATGCGTTCCTAAGCGTTCCATTTGAACCCCAAAAGCAAAGTACAAACCAGACCCAGGATGGGCCAGGAGCCCGCATACACCAGAGTCACAATAAGTAGGGGCACAGCAACACACCCATCGGCATGGCCAATCCGTCCCATGCCACATGTGCACAGCACACAGTCCCATTGCCAAGCACACACAACTACAGATGCTACAGCCACACACACGCCTCCGGGAAACCCATGTACGAGATTGCACGAACTGTCAATGTCAGACGACAAATACATACTTCGCCAGGTGCAACACAATAACAAATCTCATTCTCTCCACAGGTGACGAACTGCTGGATGCTGGGGATGGAGCCAGCAGCCAGCACAGCCAGCCTACAAGCCCCCAACGAGGACACACGGATCTGGAGGATCTGTCCTCCTCTTCGGACACGGACAACCAAGCAGGCCCATCTGGTGTGGCAGGGCCCAGCCGCTCCCCAGGACCCCTCCTACTCACCAACCCATCATCCAGAGCTGCTGAACATTCACAGCCCCCTGCTGCCACTGTCGTTGCGGCCACACCCACGGTCATTGTGGCCACTACCACTGCCGCAACCGCCACCATCGCCGCACCGACCACCACCGCCGCCACCACCGCCACGTCTTCGCTGGCACCAGCCCCAGCGCAGGTGGTGGCCCGGACGACTGGATCCACCCTGGGAGCCACAGCGAGGACCGTGGTGAGCAATGTGGCTAGTGGGCAGGCCGGTGGCAGCAGGACTGGTAGGAGGAGCAGGGTCAGGGAAACGCCAGCCTCCCTGGGAGCCATGCCCTGCCTCACATGGCCAGAGTCCTTGGGGCCTATGAAGAGGCCCAAGGACAATGGGTCCGGTCTGCTTCAGACACGCGTGAGGTGCTGGGGGTGCTGAGGTCCATGGACGCCCGTATGGGCCAAATCGTGGACCTCATGGGACAGCTGGTGGTGGCGGTGAGGTCACAGCCAGGGACAGCAGCTCCCCTCCGCCACCACCTGCCGGGGCGCAGGGTGGAGCAGCAGTGTCCAGTTCCCCTGCGTCCACAGCCAGTGATCACACCTCAACCACCAGCATGTCGCAAGCAGGCACCCCCCTCGCAAACGTGGAAGGGGCCGTCCGAAGAGGAAACAGATCTCCCGGGAGGACTTCGCACGCTCCAGTCGAAAGTGAGGCAGCCAGCCAGCCTTCCGCCAGCCTTCCTTGACCAGCCACTGCATTGACTTGGACTACGATCCCACTCCACACAGCCATCTGGATGGCATGTGTGTGTTGGACTATGGACATAGAACCAGTGGGTACACCCTGATCATCACGCAGCCATGACCGACAGCTCATTGTCACTGCACGCACCACTTTTGTCATCACCTTACACACAATCACATGTCACAGTTTGTAATAAATGCACCTTTTTCACTAACTGCTGTTTGTGCCCTGTGTCTTATTTGTACGGAATACAACGGCCACCTTGGGCGGAAAGGCACCTGATGCGTGGCATGGCATTTGAATCCGGAGGGACCTGTAGGGACCTAGGGGTGGGAGACAGAACAGGAGCACATTCAATGAGTGTGTCACACACCCATCACACAGTACATGTCAACAACTACAAGCAATGTACACACATCGCACAGAGCAATAGGGCACAATGCCACAGCCACCAACAGTGGCATACTACCCTGGCCATGGAGCGTTGACACACAGCACGCAGTGAACAAACGGCCACCCTGACACAGCACACACACACCTGCACAGATACAGCCACATCAGCCGTCGTACATGGACACTCACCGTCAAGTGAAGTAGCGGGCGATGAGCTGCTGCCGCACATTACCAGCTTCCTCCTCTCCGCTGTCCTCCTCACTCGAGCTGTCCTGGTCTGCGGGCTGGGGCCCTGGTTGATCTCCGTCATCCACGATGAGGGGGATCTGCTTCCGAATGGCCAGATTGTGCAGCATGCAGCACGCCACCACTATCTGGCACACCTTCTGTGGGGAGTACGCCAGCGCACCCCGGTGCGGTCCAGGCACCTGAACCTGGACTTGAGGAGGCCAAAGGTACGCTCGACCACACGTCTGGTCCTCCCATGTGCCTCATTGTAGCGATCGTCTGCTGGGGTGCGAGGATTCCTCAATGGACTGAGCAGCCATGCCCCATTCGGATACGCAGAGTCACCTGGGTGTGAGGGACACAGAGAACCGTTGCTAATCCAACTGGACAGGGGACAGCATCGCACAGCCAACACGCTACACCACTCCACATACTCACCGACAATACAGGCACGATCCTGTTGCATATTGGACATCAGTCATGGCAAGATGCTGTTGCGCATTATGTGTGCGTCATGGGCCGAGCCTGGGAACTTTGCACACACGTGGGTGATCACCATGTCTGCAAGGCACACCACTTGCACATTCAGGGAGTGCGTGTGCTTCCTGTTGCGGTACAGGTGCTCAGTGGCCTGTGGTGGAACAAGGCCGACATGTGTGCAGTCAATGGCTCCAACGACGTGTGGGATTCTGCCAAGGGCATAGAATGCACCCTTCACTGCCGCCAATTCACGAGCCCTGGGGAAGCGGATGTACCTGTTCCGGTACAGCATCATGGCTGCCAGTACATCCCTCAGCACCTTGCTGAACATGGGCTGGGACATCCCTCCTCCAATGCCCACTGTGTGCTGGAATGACCCAGTGGCGAAGAAATGCATGGCAGCCATCACCTTAGCCGTGGGGGTGACAGCAGTCGGATACACCCTGCGGGGACGGAGATGGGGTTCTAACATGGCACACAGTCGATGCAGGGTTGGCCTGTCCAGCCGAAACTTCCTAATAACCTCTGTATCGTCCATGTCCGCCAGCAATTGGTATGGGCGGTCAATGTTCGGTCTCCGCCTAGGGACAATGGCAGAGGACACATGTCAAAGCAACACGACACATAGCAATTTCGCATACACATCACTGACATGACTGAGTAAGCACAGGAGCCACAGCCCAGCTGTCAAGCTGGGACGGCACGGCCACAATACACTTACACAGGTCTCCCAACAATGGCAATGGCTAGTGATACAAACCACTGCCATGTGCATGCACATGGGGATCCAGGCCCCAATGACTTGCGAGGCGTGCTGATGGGGACTGACTGCATATCCGTCAAGCGGCAACGCCACGGCAACATGAATGTCTGCTGAGCATGGAACTGCTTCCGCGGCTGGATGAGTATGGCACACGACGACGACGATGTGGGCACAGGCTGAGCGGCCAAAACAAGTGGGACCTGTGGCACGAGGGGATATGAGACAGTAGTAGGTGTCAGCACTGCACCCTATGTACAGCACTGTACGGATCACACCTCCCGAAACATTGACAGGTGTCCACATTGACAGCCCCATGCCAAGACGGCTGTGTGCTTGCAGTCACACGTCACAGGTGAGAGGTTACATTGCACGTGCCAGGTGGCAGTCGTACATAGTGGGAGCTGGCATGTGTGTGCATGTGTCTCCTGTTCAGGATCCACCAGATGGGCGCTGACTCTGTACTGACCATTGGACACAGCATGTTCCGTGGAAGGCTTGTGTGTGTGGGATGGTGGCACTGGATGTACCGCCGTTGGGTGGGGGCCATGCACAGGGCGGGTACGTCGATGATTGCGCATTGTTGGTCACGGTGGGTGCACCCACTAAGATGTGTTGCCCTGTGTTCAATTCCTATGTCCGCATGATGATGGACTGTAGATGTGGGCAGACTACACATTGGTCGATGTGCTGTCTATATGCATGTGCCTTCACACCAGGCACAGCTGCCCCTGCACATGTGACCCCTGCTGGACTCGCTGCTGGGTCTGTGGAGCTGATGCACCTTCTGCGCGTGGGGCGGGCAGCTCTCCTCACTTCCCTCATTGCGCATGTCATGACTTTGCCGCAGGTGACATGGATCATGGAGGGCCCACATGTACGCGTGGGTAGGCTACACATGATTGTACACTGGTCGCCACCCCCAGTCAGTGTTTCGAATGGGAAGGTTGTCGTGCTGGTGGTATGTTCGATGTGGCGGATGGGCGGGCCTAGGTGCGGGCTTACATTCCGGACATGGGGGGTAGTTGTATTGGCGACTAGTTGCAGTACACACGGGACACGTCTCTTCCTTTCCACATCTGGGTCATCCCTTGTACTAACTGACAGTGATACAGTCATCTTCGCCCCAGCCCTCATGTCCTCCCCTCGCTCCCCCAATATGCATGCTCACCTGCGAGGCTAGCGCTTGCACAGGCAGCCCCAAGCTCGCACCAGAGAGGGCAAGGAGTGTATGTGTGGGTCCAGTTGCACGAGTGGGCTGTCTCAGGGTATGATGTGTCGCGGGACGCCGTCCACCTGCGTGGTGCCCCAAATGGTGACCCGGCCTGCATGGACTATGCATCACAGTCTTCGCCTTCCGGATCCGCCACCTGCGACACCCAGTGGCTGTGGCTGCCCTTGCGGCCAGGCCGCGTCCGTCTGTGGCTGATGGCCCACACATTCACTCTTTAGCCTCTCTGGGGAGGGCTCGGGGGTGGTGGCGCACGCGCTTGCACTTAGTCGCAATGGCATGTGGCGTGGTTGGTATGATGGGCAATGGATGGGATGGTGCGAGCCACCTCCCGTGACGTCAGTGCTGCTCGTGCTGTGGTGCGTCCCCCTACACTTCCATCTGACTTGTGCCATGCTAGACGTTGAGGTTCTATTGCCTGCGTGATATGACCAGGAGGAGCGCGAGGAGACCTCTCACACACCATGCTCCACTGCCATCCCGTGCCCTGTATCGCCTGTGCGGATTGACTATGTTGGGGTTACACCTGGTCGACTGGGGCTGTGTGTGCCTTGTCAGGGGCATGGCGGGCGCACAACAGGATCCAGCTTGTCCACAGAGGGTGGGCTGAGGTGCGCCTGGTACCGCTTTGTACGTGTGCCCGGCTGCTGTGCACACACGTGTTCACTCCCCCCGACAGGTGTCCTCTCACAATGCCCAGGGAAGCGGTGGTGTACTGTTCATGAGCCCTCCCAACACGGCGTGCTCCAACTTGGCATGTGCGCATCTACCCGTCGCACCCACCCACCTGAGCACTGCGTCCATACGACTTCACACGACACATGTGTGTCTTCCACAGTAGTGCTACTCATTTGCGTTGACATCCAATACCAGTGGACTACATGGTCATGTCACGACTGCCGTGTACTTCACATACTCTCATCCTCTCTCATTCGTACTTGTGAAATGAGTCAGCGGAGACAGTTTTGGTTTCAAACATTATATTGAGTCTTCTGTCCTCTGTGATGCAGTATAGTGGACACTACTGGCAGCGGGATACATGTTGAGGATATACTGAGCATGATTGCAAATGGGATAGGGTGTGGGGTTACATGTGATTGGCTGTTGCATGTGGGATGTGGGCTTCAGAGTGACATCTTCTTGGCCAAGGCTGTGCTAATGTACATTTACGTATAGCTGCGGAGCTGCGGACTTTGACACAGACGGTATACATGTAGCCTACCAGACCGCTTGGCATCATGGGCACAGTCCATCTCAGTTCCATGTGACAGGTTTGCTGCGGTTGTTCCTCATGCACGCGTGCATGTGAGATGACATCAGGGCATGTGCTTGCGTGCATGCAGCGGCGTGCCACTTGTTGTTGCACTGTGGTGGTTACTGGACATGTCACAGTCACTGGGGTCGTGTTGTTGTTGTATGCACTTGTCGTCCATGCAAAGGTCCTGGTATGGGATTCCCGGGGCGGGGGTGGGAGGGGTGCAGCACCCACAGACTCCAGGCGACCTATTCATGTCCACTGAGCGGTGTGTGTGTCCATGGGCGCTGGATCCATGTCGTGTCCTGGTTGTTCGTGCAGTTCCGTCCATGTGGGTGCGATACACAGAGCCCATGCCACTGCCTCCCACGATGCATGCGGTGTTCCTGGATGTGATGGGGAACAGTGTGCATGTCCCGGTCATATCCGATGTCATGGCGATGTCGTTGATGGTGTGGTTACAGTTGCCGGTCGTTTGGTATGGCTGTTGTGGTGGTGACTGGCCAGTCCGTGCGGAAGCTAAGCATGGGTGCGGGGTTGGACATCATAGGTCACTCGGGAACCTGCGTTGTGGTCCGACGTATTTACAGGTTGTCAGGTATGCGATGCCGTCCAGCAGGGCTTCCATGTCATTGGTGGTGTACATGTTTGCCAGCCAATGAAGCGGATGGTAGCTGTCAAGGTGTTGTTCGTAGGTTGTCCCTTGGAGGACCATGATGGGGCATGCTGGGTGACATTCGATGTAGCTGTTATCGATGATCCGTCGTGTGGAGGCACAGTGGTCCCATTTCAGTGCGGGTGCGATGTTGGCCACATACGCCATGCCCCCATAGGCAGAGCAGGCCCTGTCGTGTGCGTCCAGAGGGAGGAGTAGTGGTAGCAGGTCCGCCTTCAGACATGCCGGGTTGGAGAGGCATATCTCGACGGGATGCTGGTAGGGACACCTCCGACAGTAGAAGACGGGCATGACGCAGCTGAACAATGTGATGCGGTAAGTCAGTCGGTAACTTACGTTCAGCAGGGACAGGAGATCGCATCCCAATGTATGGCACAGGTTGGTTTTGTACAGCTTGAGCTGTTCGGCGTAGTTGGGTAGGTGTGTTGCGGTTGCCATTTCGCAGCGGTTCGTTGAGGTGGCGTGCTCCGGCTGTGTGTGCAGTCTGCAATGTGCACGCTCTGGGGTTGCTGTGAGCTCTGTGTAGTCGTAGGGAGACAGGACTTGTGTTCTGTTGGCTTGTTTGGAGGACACGGGCCCTCTTCCCACATGCTTCTCAGACAGTTCAAGGTCAGTGCTGTGTGACTCCTTCCAATTAACTTGCATGTGGCCGACATGGGGGAGTGTTTTCTTCTTTCTTCCCCGTCCGTTGTGTGCTTCTGTGATATGCGCTATCTGCCCTGTGGTCGGTCTCCTCGGCATGCCTGTGTTGGTCTATTCTTGGACAATGGCTGTATTCACCGGCTTCTGTCGTAGGGCTGTGGTTTCGGAGTTGGAATGGAAGGTCATTCAGTGCTGTCTGCTCTCCCTTGTGTGGGCGGCAGGCTGCCTTTCCGCTCTGCGTTGGGCCTTGTGTGTGGATGTTATTCTTGGGCCACCTGTTGTCGGTCCCCGGGCTCTTTGGTGTTCCGTTTTATATGTCTTGTTCATATGTGCAGGGTGGTATGGGTGTTTCTGTGTGGTACTGGCGTTCCTCTTCCCGAAGGGGCCCTGCTTCTCCTAGTTGGTGTTGCCGCCGCTGTGTGCTACGCCATGTTTGTTACACTGGGGTGTGTCCTGCTGTTGCGTGTCTTCACTGACATGTGTGCGTCGGTTGTGTGGCGTTGGGTGTTGTCCGTGAATTGGGCGTTGGGGACATGTCTGTGGCCGGCCTGTCACGTGTCATGTGCGTTCGGGGTGGGGCTGATGTGTGTGCTGCTTGGTTGTGTCCCTGTGTCTGTGTGCGACGCATGCATGGCGCTGCGGTTGGCCTCTGCGTTGTGCGCATGTGTGGCGGCGTCATCGGCGCTTTGGGGCCGTGACGGGGTGGTTGGTTCCTAGTCCCAGGTGGTGTGTACACATGTGTTCTGCGATGTTACGATTTGGCCTGTGTGTCATATGTGGATGCGATGGTGGATGTGTTGTGTACACGCGCTGGTGGGGGTTGTCCGCTTTTTCCGCCCTTGCACTGTGTGCGCTGTTTGCGTGCACTTGTTGTGTGTGTGCCTACCTGCGTCTCCGCGGTACGTTGCGTCCTTGGTGGTGCATCAGCAGGAGCATGGGGACGGCCTGCAGTGCTGGATTCATGCTCGGGGAGCCGCTTTTCGTTGTCCGTGCTCGGCGTCCGTGTTACCGCTTCGGTTTGTCGTACGGTATCTCTTGGCCGTGGGAGCCGTTTGTTTGCGGCATCGTAATTTATGCGCCGGGCGGGACGTGTTTCGTCGGACGGTGTGTGTCAGTTGGGCTGCACCGCTACGTGTACGGGCGCACTTTGATGGCGGACGGTGTTGCTGGCTTGCCGGCGGTGTTTGGCCTGCTTTTCGCATTGTAATTGGGCGGGCGTGTGGACGGCTGCGTGCCGGCGGTAACTGGTGCTTTTTGCATCCGCCAGCACGGCGGTTGTGCTTCCGCCCGCCATCGTAATGGGCCCCTTAGAGTCATGTTTTCACTTTGTCACTGTAGTGGTGGCACAATAAGTGCTGCAGTCCACTAGTGACTTTTAACGTACAGGACCTGAGTACACAGAGTACCATATACTAGGGACTTATTGGTAAATTACAGATGCCAATTGCACCTCTACTTTAGAGGTCAGGGAACATACACTAGGCACTGGACATCAGCACCTATATGTTCAATGTCAGTAAACCAGCACTAAATCTAGCAAAACGTGGGGCAAAAAGCGAGGGTGAACCCGCAAAAAATCACAGTCCTATATTGCCATTGTGTGGTTTCTAGTGACATTTATAAACCACGAGGCTGAAGGCCAAATAGTTTATGTGTGTCACCTATATCCTGAGATGGCAATATAGTTCCATATTACACATGTTTCTTTATTTCTATTTAGTAATTTGTAAAGTGCATGGCTAGCCAGCAACAAGAATTGAAACAAGGCAGATTGGAATAGCCAGGTGATAAGTTGTTTGTGGAATATCGCTTCAGAGGGGCTGAGATGTTCATAAAAAGGGAGGTAGTTCCATAGTTTCAGTGCTAGATATCTGAAGGAGTGCTCTCCCTGTCTAGCCAGACAGACCTGAGGTACCTGAAGCAGTCAAAGTCGAAAATCTTTATTTGGCAATAAATTGCCATAATAATATAATATCATAAAATGCATAAACAAATAAAACATAGCACTAATGCATCCCAAATACAATATAAAATGGTAATCCATTAAAACATTTTTAAAAGGATTGAATGAAATGCGGAGCAGAAAGCAAAAAGAGATGTATTAAAAATTGTAACTGTTCATAACGATTTCCTATTTGTGAGGCATTCCTTATAAAATTCAGTACTCCAAAGCATATCGCGACTGAGGGACGCTTTTGTAAAAACTCCATTGCAGTCAAGAATTGTTTAAAACCAACTTGACGTACTACAGGTACTAAAAATGCAGATCTAGGGCTTGCATATAGGGGACAAAACAGAATAAAGTGACTTGTGCATTGTTTGGATACGTGGTTACAATGACATGGTGGCAAATCATGTTTCCAAATACATTGAATGGGGAAGGCCGCTTTCAAATGTATAAGGTTAAATTTAAAAAGAGTTACAAGTGAGCGATTAAAACAGTTATCAAAGTATGGTTCTCGGCTGTTAACTGTCACAATGGGGATATAAGATTCCACAGTCTTCAGGTTCAACACGTTACATAATCTATTGTTGATACCAAATTCCTCGAAATGTGATTTTACAATATCTTTTGCATTATCTTTAATCAAGGACTGTTCTGTAAACATCTCTTGGAGGCCTAATTTGTCATAACATATTTTTACATATGCCAACCATGGTATCTTGGTCACATTCTGGAGGGATAAATAATCTGCTAAACACTCTCTTGGCCAGCTCACCTCAGGGTTTAGCCAACATTTAGGCCAGAACAAAAGTGGGGCCAATTTTAACTAGTCTTCTAAAAAAGGTTGGCCCAGTTCTTCATGACAAATTAAATTTTAAATGGTTTTGGGAGCTGCCAATAGGCTGTGTACAAAACAGTTTTCAATGCGCTGGAGAGTGTCTGCATTTTGGTACCCTAAGATCTCAGCCCCAGAAATAGCAGCTGAGATGCATTTTGTTTTGAATAAAGAAATCATCTCAGGCAGTGGTTTCTTGTTTAGTATCCTTGAGAAACAGAAGATGGCTTCTGCGTTTCTGCCCAACTGTTGGTATTTCATTTGAATTTATGCCTTCCAGCTTGAGTTGGAAATAAAAGTAATTCCAGAGTAATTAAAATCTTCAGCCTTACTGAGTATGCCCCCCAATGCTAAGGTGCCTAGATTTCTTATTTTTGGGCCCACATGTCATTGCATAGGATTTTGCCTGATTTATTTTAAGATCTGGACTCTCCATAAACTCTCTGAACCAGTCTATGATTGGCAGAGTGCGAGCTAAAAGATGGACATTAGGGGATTCACTTCTGCACTTCTGAGAGGAGACCTGAGAGTGCTTGGTGGTATGACCTAGGATGTGAGCAGCGGTGTTTTGAATGATTTAGAATCATTTTTTAGAGAAACCTTCTTATTCCCAGATACAACATATTGCTGTAGTCTAGGCATGAAGTAATCAAAGCCTGTACTATGGTATTTTCTAGTGGAGAGGATCTTTTTAAGTCATCGTAGGAGACCAAAGCAGCAAGAAGTCACTGTCTGGCCAAATTCCCAGATTTGTCACTGCCTGCTTAGCCGCTGGCAGAGGACCAGGTATCTATAGACACCAAGGAGGACCCCACAGGCAGGACTGGTTACCAATTATAAGGATATTGTTTTGCTGCTGTTTAGTTTCAGGCAGTTCAACCACATCCAATGGGCAACTGCCTCCAAGCAAAATTTGAGTTGGAGGGGAGTCTTGCCTGAGACACAGAGACAACGATCTGAGTGTGATCTGCATAAGAAATAAGGGAAAAGTTGAATGCTTCCACAACATAAATATTGAGGAGCAAGTGGCTCAATGAGGAGCCCGGCAGTATTCCACAGATATGGAGCGGCTCATGGAAGCAAATATCTGGAAGCAACCTGAAAGGATTCAATACCCAAAAAATAGGTGAACCTATGGATAACTTTGCCAGTGATACCACAATCTTCAAAACTCCTGAGAAGCACTGGGTGGGCTGGGCTGTGAAACGCAGCTTCAAATCCAAAAGATGAGTGCTACAGTCCCACCCATCTAAGGCCTCTTTAAGTTCTTCCATGACTTCAAGGAGCGCAGACTCTGTGCTATGGCCTGGGCGGAAGCCAAATTGGGATGAGTGTAGGAAATTGTTGGATTAAAGGTACTCAAATAGTTGTGTGTCGAGATGCTTTTGTGGTAGGCTTTTTTACTAGTGGTATTACCGTTGCATGCTTCCATATCTGAGGAATAGAGGTAGAAGTAATCAACAGGGTAAGAAGCTCATTTAGCATCAGGGATAGCACTGACCCTGCTTTTTAAGAATCCAGGGGGATCAGGGGTGTGACAGAGACCCAGATGTGATCCAATTGAAAAGTATCTGATCAAGATCGAAAGAGAACAAGACACTCTCCTTTGGTGGGCTACTAGCGCAACTTACAGTGTATATATATCCTCTGGAGACACATCAGGAAAGGTAGAGTAAAAATCTGTTATTTTCTTAAGAAAAAATCGGCCAGCATTTTACACCTTTCCTCAGAAATGGGTGCAGAATTGTGTGAGCTGCCAATTATCTTAGCATAGAATGCCAGTTGTGCCTTTCTGATAACCTTCTGGTATTCTTTAATCACCTGTTTATATGCTTCCCTGGCAACAGGATCGTATGACTTATGCCAAGGGCATTCCAAGATTTAGCATTTTTTACATTTGGGCCATTAGCTAATGGTTACACATTGGCACTTTCGCCAGGCCTTGAGCCCAGCCATGTCATGGTCTGACAACTCCCCACTGTGCATGACCTTCAGCTGTTCATGGTGGGAAGATAGTCGCAGGTTTTGACTCCAGCCTCAACCTGCACTCAACCTGTGATGTGCGACCAACTCCTTCCTGCGCATGGTCCTCAGCCATGCATTGGTTGGGGTTTGCCACACTGGCTGGCCTCTGGCCAGGCTCTGCATCCAAACCCCCAGGGACTTCTAAGTTTCTGTTGTGCACACCGAAGGGTTTGGCCACAGGGCTTGGCCTCTGGTCGGGCCCTGCACCCAACCTCCCAGGTACCCCCGATCCCACAATTTATTTTTCTTGTTTTTATTTTCTTTATTCTGTTTTTGCAAAACCGTGGTACACCCATGGTAGTGGTGATCGTGCTTCACCCTCACCGATCCCAACCACCTAAAACAGACAATCCCTGCTGTGCACAATCATAGGCCATGATCATTGGGGTTTGGCAGAAGGGCCTAGCCCCACTGCAGGTGTAGAGACAGAGGGCCTGATTCCGATGCGGTTAGGAAAGCATTCCCACCTAGGGCCAGATTACGATGCGGTTAGGAACATAGGCTCCCATAGAAGTCAATGAGAGTCCAACCAAATCATATCTGGAAGTATCCGGATGCATCATACTTGGTCGGTCGGACTCTCCCGATCCAAGTAGGTCGGAAACCATTTCCAAACCGATTCGATCGGGAAGATTTCCTAACCGCATCAGAATCGGGCCCAGAATATCGATGTGGAAATATCGAGTTGCATGAATATCGAGTCAAAAATATCGATGGTGTAAAATATCGAGGTACGTTTTTCGTTGTTAAAAATATCGATCTTTGTGTGATTTAAGAATATTGATTTAGAAAAAATCGATGGCAAATATATTGTTGTAAATAATATCGACTGTATTTTTTTTGTTTTTTTTAATGTTTTTTTGGTAGTAGTTATTTTATATGTTTAAGTTTATTTCTTAATGTTAAAATGATTGTTTTTATTCTATTTTCATTTATTTTTAGGAGCGGGATGTTGGATTTATAGGGGATAAAGGTGGGGAGTAATTTAAAAATATTTGTTTAAAGTTTTACTTATTTTTTAAATTTTATGTAAAAGTTTAGGAACTGGATGTTGGGTTTATAGGGGATAAGGGTGGGGAGTAATTTAAAAATATTTGTGGACATTTATAATTATTTTTAAAATTTTATGTAAAATTTAGGAGCGGGATGTTGGGTTTATAGCGGATAAGGGTAGGGAGTAATTTAAGAATGTTGGTTTAAAATACATTTCAATTAAAAAAATTATTGAAAGATCTAAATTTATTTTTTTAATTAAAATTTGAAATTTAAATATTTTTAAAATTTTGAGGTTTTTTTAGTGCAAATATTTTAATGTAAATTATATAAAATATATTAGAAATGAAATATTTTTTAAATGTCATTTTTTTGTAAAAATAATTATATGATAGGAAAATTATTTTTATATTTATTTATATATTATTTTTTATTGTTTTTGTTTTTTAAATGTTTTAAGTATGAGTAACCTTTTTCTTTTATTTGGAAAATTATTATTTTTAAAAGGTTAAAAAATTAAAGGAAATTTTGAATTTAATATTTATAATTTTTTTATTTTTGTAAGAAGGGGTATATCAAAGTTTTATTATAAATTTATAATTTTTTCAAATATTGTAATTTATTATGTTTCTTTCCTTTGAAATTTTCTTTTGACAAATTCTTGAAAATGTTTGTGTTACTTTTTTAATTTTTCAAAAAAATTGTATATTTTTATAAATGTTTCTTTCTTCATAGTTTTTACATTTTTATTTATTTAAAATGTTTACATTAGTTAGCATGTTCCCTTAGTTTATTTGTTTTGGATTTGGAAAAGAAATTTTTTAAAGTTTATTATCTAGCACTTTCTCTGAGTTAAGTTGGTTTTGGAGTTGGAATAGTGATTTTCTATGGTTTATTATCGAACACTTTCCCTGAGTTTAGTTTGTTTTGGAGTTAGGAATAGTATTTTGTTATGGTTTACTATCCAGCACTCTCTCTGAGTTTAGTTGGTTTTGGAGTTGGAATAGTAATTTTTTATGGTTATTTCATCCAGCACTTTCCTTGAGTTTAGTTGGTTTTGGAGTTGAAATAGTACATTTTTAAGGTTGATTAACCAGCACTTTCCCTGAGTTAAGTTGGTTTTGGAGTTGGAATAGTAATTTGTTATGGTTTATTATCCAGCATTTTCCCTGAGTTTAGTTGGTTTTGGAGTTGAAATAGTAATTTTTTATGGCTTATTATCCAGCACTTTCTCTTACTTTTGCTGATTTTGGAGTTAGGAATAGTGATTTTATTTTAATGTTTTATTATCCAGCACTTTCCCTGAGTTTAGTTGGTTTTGGAGTTGGAATAGTAATTGTTTATGATTTATTATACAGCACTTTCCCTAAATTTAGTTGGATTTGGAGTTGGAAATAGTAATTTGTTATGGTTTATTATGTAGTATTTTCTTAAAGTTTATATGTAAATTAAAATAAGAAAGGAGACGTATGTCACTTTTTATTGTTAATGTTTTTATTTGCAAACACATATATTTATTTTAGTTGTTCACAATTAAATTGTTTTTATTTGGTTTGGTTATATAATTTTTGAAAATTTTGAAAAACATGATTCACAAATTTTTCTGTTATTCAGAATACATTATAAAGTATAATATGTTTTCAGCATATATTTTTTATGTATATTTGCAAAATGTTAATATATATTTTTACAAACATATTTTTTTAAACAGGTTTGAAGCATGGTAATTTTTATGAAGTATAGTCGTGTAATAGTAAAGTAAATATATTTTTAGTTTTTTCATTATAAACTTTTTGATTTTAACTATCATTTTTTATGAAAAAAGTAAATATTTTAGTACATTTGTTCTCACATGTGTTTTTAAAACATTTTATATAATTTTATTTTTGTTGAAAAATTATATAATATGTATTTTAGAAAGTTATAGAGGCCGATAATGATTGCATTTTTTCTACATTTGTAAATGTTTTTAACAAAAAATATATATATATTACATTTTTTGGAATTTTTAATTATTTCTCCATTGTTGTCTATGGGGAGTCAGTCTTTTTTTCATTTTTATTACACGGCCATTTTGTTATCCATTTCCTCACTTTTCTGTCTATCTGTTGCACTTTTAGGTCATTTCGGAAGACAGAGCCTCACAGTTGAGAGCTGTGTTTCATCGGTTCAGGTAAGTTTCATTTAATTTACTTTTACGGTAGTTTTAGGGTAGGGGCGAGGTAGTAGTAGTGTAGTTAGATTTGTTAGGACGTTAAACGTTCGTTTTTTGTGTAGTTAGGTGTTGTTTTGGTAGTTTAGTGCTTAATGTGTTTGACGTAGTGTTGAAGAGCAGTAGAGTGTTGTATAGTGTTAGTTATGTGTTGTTTAATTGTGTTATGTTGTATTTATTGTGAAATAAATGTGTGTGTGTTTATATATGTTATCGTGGGAGGTTGTTGTTGTTTTTTTTTAAAGGTTTCCCGTTTCGTGAACGGATGGTGCTGAAGATGCATTTCTTTTTTTTTTAAAAAGGAAAATGTATTTTGTTTATTTGAAACAAATTACTTTTTTACATTTCCTTTTATTTTTGGGTTTGTTGGAGCATTTTTTTAAATATAATTTTTGGGGTTTTGAGGGTTTTGATATTGAGAGGTTTGCGTAGTTGGAGCCTTTTTTCTACAGTTGCATTTTTGAATTTTTTTGGGCTTTCTTTTGATTGGATTCTTGTTTTGATTTGTCTACTATGGATTTGTTTGTTTTTGAGGACCATCTACTGCGGCATAACTATAAGTAATTTTTTATTATTATGGGTGGGAAATGTTTTTGGTTACATTTGGTTTGTTTGTTTCTTTTTATTTTAATAATTATATTTTGTCATATATTTCTATGTACGTTTTAAATTTTTAAATGATATAATTATAATTATTAATTCAAGAAAGAGTAGTATTATGTTCTTTAAGTGTTTTGTCATTTTAAAATGTTTTATGAAGTTAAGCATTGCTTTTTGTTTATAGTATAGATTTAGCTATCATGTCTAAGGGCCCAATTACGATGGTGGACGGAAAAGCCTTCCGACCGCCATGGTTCCAGAAAAAATCCCCCCCGCATGACCCGCGGCATTACCGTCGGACAAATCACGATGCAATGTACGCAAAATCAGACCGCGGCGGACGGATGTCACAAAAGACCATCCACCATGGTCGGAAAAGCTGAAAATCCGACCACGGCGGACGGGGAAAGCTGTTCAACAGCTTGAAAAGGCAGCGGCATGATCGCATGGCTAATTACGATGAGAATGCGGAGCTGGCGGACCGAGCACTGCGTCCGACCGCCATGCACGCATATAGGCCAAATGAATGGCGGACGGAACCAACTGCACAACAATGGCCGAAGTGTACCTGTACTTCCTGCCGCCCTCAATCACAACACACACGCCACAATGATACACCCAACTCGCTCCTGGTAAGGAAAGCCATGCACAGCATGGAAGAGACATCTGGAGGTCATCACCCATGTGGACACACCCACATACCACAGTATAAAACCAACCCCTTCCTGGACCAGCATCCTTTGCACACCACAAGCCGAGACAGAGACAGGACACCATTGACTCACACTGCACAACATCACACCCACCTATCTCCACACAACACCACTTTCACCCACACACCTCACACACTTCACATATCTCCCCCACTACCTTGCACCCTGCACCCCTCATTCATTTGCACCATGCTCCCCAAGAAAATGCCCAAATTGACCGACTCAGAGTTGAAATTGATGGTAGATGAGATAATCAGGGTAGAACCACATTTGTTTGGGCACCTGGTCCAACACACCCCACTTGCGTGCAAGAATCAGATGTGGGCAAGGATCCACAGCAAAGTCAATGCCGTAGGGGCCACCCTACACACTGTGCACGACATCAGGAAGCGGTGGCTCGACCTCAAGGGCCGGGTCAAGCATCGGGCCCAGAGAAACTACGTGGTGGCCCAGAGAACTGGTGGCGGCCCTCCCATTCCACCACTAACCTTCACCGAATGGGAGGAGAAAGTGCTTGCCATAATGCATCCAGAGAGTCTCACAGGAATCGAGGGGGGGTGGAGGCTGATAAGTACTAACAAATGTCTCCCATCACACTGCAATGTACTGTTGTGCACAACAAGTGAGCCTCAATCGCCAGCCCACATCAAACTCATGTGGAATGCATGCTTTCAATATGAATGGATCACAAGGCTATCATTTCCTTACTCAGCTTCACCTCACAAGTAGGTAGTCAGCTCATGCACCCTGGCCTCCCTTCCAAACAGCATGGCCCACCCTCCCCACCCCACAGCCATGTGTCAGCTAACCCCGTCAACAGTGCCTCCTAACTGGTAGGTAGCCATCTCACTGGGGAGAGTGTTGTTGAGCCCTGACAGCAAGACCACAACTCCCACAAGGCTCTCTGTCTTCCCTCACAGACAGCATGGAGCCAAATGAACCCCACATCCCGCACTTGGTAGCCAACTCTGGAAACCCCCATAAGTTGTAGGCAGTGCACATACAGCTAATACCATCGAGAGGCCACATGATTCACAGTGTCAGTGATGAAGTCACATGTAACTGCAAAGCAAAATACAAGAACGCGATCACAAAAAGCCAATGTGCAAGTCCCATTGCCTCAAAGCAGAAAGACTCGGGTCAACACAACACATGCACGGAAACTCTGTCAAACCTCACAAACCACAGTAGGTAAGTACAAAAAAGCATAACACAAATCATGAAGTTGCGGCATAGTAGTCAGATTCTCATAGAAAAGACACAAATGTCCAAGCATGAACTGAATTGGATGAGCAACAAGTTGGTACCAGAGGACATGTCCTTGGAAATACAATATCTGTACATATGAATTTGTTTCTTCAGCCATGACACATCGCTAACGAGCAATGTATGTAGCTCCACATCACGTTTGACTGCTGACAAACTGTTATGAATGCATAGTAATGCCAAGGTAAAAAGTAAGGCCATCTCAAATGAAATGTGCTAAACATGAACATCAAAGTTGTGCTTTGTACTGAACATGCTGACAATATAACCTCTCTCCAACAGGTGACTCGCTAGCATCATCAGTTCATTTACTTTTCTTTTGTCCCCACTATTCATCATTGAGGAAAAAATGGATACTTCCCTTGTGCAGACTTATTGGCTCGGGCCACTATCTTGAGGTATTGAGAATTCTGTACACTGATACCCGAAGAACGATAGTCTTTGGACTTTCCCGATTTTGGTTTGCACTGTGGATTAGGCGTGGGAAGATATCTGTATGAAGTATCGCATTTGTTACGATTTATTGTATATTTGCTCTTTTGCACAAACTCCTAAATGAAATTGTTTAAAAAAAAAAAAAAATGTGTAGGGGGACATATAAGTTGCACTTTTATCTGATGGAAATCATGCCCTTTTTATATTGTACCCCTGTCTTTTGAACTGTTCCAACTTTTTACTTTTTTATATCTGTGCTGTGTGTACTTTTTTGGATCCTGGTGATCGTAATAAAGTTTTCTGATGATAATGACTCGCTAGCAACAGCAGGCGACCGTGCCATGGGCGAGCCCAGCCAGTCTCCCCCCCAGGAAGGTGAACCCTCGGATGCAGACTCTCTGGTCTCTTCGGATGAGGAGGACCGACCTGGCCCCTCCAGCGTGCCCAGAACAGCTCAGTCTCTGGCCCTCACTGTCCCCACCACCACCACGACTCCCACAACAGTTGCACTGCCAACGCAAACCCCTGCAGCAACGACCTGTGTGGCAGCCACCTCCACCATCACCACCGCTGCCTCCAACATTGTCCCTTTGCCAGCAGTTGTGAATACCACCAGCCAGACCGGGGATGCTGGGGACGGTGTGCGGCGGCAGCGCCTGGCACCGCCACAGGTCCGTGGCAGCACAGCAGGTGGGAGGCCAACTGGGAGACAGCCACAGGAGGACAATGAGACTGAGGTCCTGGACACCGTGCTAACTATCCTTGGTGCACACCAGCAGAACCAGGGACAGATGGGCCAGGTCCTTGAAGAACTGCGTGAACGCTGCCTGCTGCAGAGGTCCATGGACACTCGCTTGGGACAACATGTGGAGTACATGGGCCAGCTTGTGGGTGTTCTGAGGGACATGCATGCGGCTCAAATCGCTGCCAACCCCCCGTGGCCAGCCAGATGATAGTCACACCACCTCAGCAGCGGCCACAGGGAGGGGTGAGTCACACCACGGCGAATCCTCAGACACCTCTGAGCATGCAGCAGGTTCCCCCCAGCCAAACGGCAGAGGGGGCGTCCGAAAAAGACCCCGGGAGGATCACGTGGCACAGCACCGTGCCGTATCAGTTCTCGGAGCAACCGCTGATGTCACCACTGTAACACCGAGCATTGACTTTGTTGTAAATACGAAACCGCATTGCCACAAGGATGGGAGTGTTCGGTTGGACTTTGGAACTCTACCATTGTGTGTTCTACCATAACTATCTGTCTACCATCACTTTCTACTTCACCCCTCACCTGTCACTCATTGCAAAATAAACGCAACTCACAACAGTATGCCTTTGTGTCAAGAGCATTTTCATTACAGTAAGTAGCATGTTAACTCACATTGCAATGTATCCGAATATGTAAAAGCGAAAATCCATTGACAGAGTGGAGGAACCTGGAAAGATGCAAGGAAATAACAGTGCGTTGACATATTATGGAATAACCGCAAAAGCACACCACTAGGCAGCACTGTACAATATGCATTACAGATAACACCGCCAACACCATCAACATGGACAGCAGGGGGACTGGAGCACACAACTGCACCTCCCAACACAGTTTAGCCCTTAGCATCCTGGCAAATGCAGTTCAGTTGAAAAGCTTACTTCTGTTACTGTTGTCGTGTGTCACCAAGGTTGGTGCAGGTCAGTGCTGTGAATCTCTAGACACATGTGTGTCGCGTTATCCTCCTACATCAGTAGGGGTAAGATGCATTGTGATCGGTGTCTGCTGAGGAAGCTGCCACAATCTACTCGGGTCTCTGTACCTCTCCCTGCCCAACTCAGGTGAAACACCTCAGTCACATGACAAGTAAGCATCATGACTGAACTGCATTTACCAGAATGCTAAGGGGTGAACTGTGCTGGGAGGTGAAGCAGTGTGCTCCCATCCCCCTAATAACATCATCATGGACATGACGGAAGTTGTCACAGATCACACAGTGCAGAACAATGAAATCCTTAGCAGTGTGCCCACAAGAGCCAGCATCACAACACATCCTGTCATGTGGACGATGGTGACATTGTCGCATTCACACACTCAAGTACTGTTGCCCAGGGATTTCCATGTGACATGTGCGATCTATGCATGTTTACCCACATGAACACCAGTCCCTGACAACATACCCACGGTAAATCTGTTTTACAATTGAAGTTATCTTCTCCTGAATGAGCACAACTGCTGCGGTTACAGGGCAGGCATCACGTATATAGGAACTGTTGCACGCCGTGTTCCTTGCTGTAGCAATGTTCTCCTTACTCCCCCATATGTGATTGTGGATAGTCATTTGTGGCCTCACATTCCCACAGCGAAAGCATACTTCAATAAGTGTGCAGGCACAATGGGCTTCTGTTTCAACAAGTAGTCGCTCACACATCAGCCCTGAGACCTTCGAATTACAGGTGCCTTGACCGTCCCGCTCAATTCAGTCACTGCTGAACACGGCACTCCCACTTTTTTCTGGGGAACTGACACAAAAATTATCGAAAGCCTCTGATACTGAAGGCCGTTGCACACTTTTTTCAAATTTGTGGGCTCTGGCCTTGTCCCTTTGTTTCATGCTATTTTTGGAGTACTACCGGGTGTCATTCCTCCAATTTTCAGACTGCATTTAGCGGTTTGATATCACTACTTGTGGCTGTACAGCTGAGCGCTGGTTCTAAGAGTGCTCTCACGCCATGTCTGCCCGTCCTGTGGTCCAGGCGAACCCCGGTCAGTTGCAACTGTACCGTGACCGCATGCAGCTTCTCTTTGGATGTGTCCCATTAGCTGTGCTACGCATCAGTTATATGCTAACCTTCCGCTATGCCTATTTCACCTGCGTGCAACTTGTGTTCTACTGTCGCCGATGCCCCTTTCACTGGGCCATGGATGTCTGCCTTTCCAACACATCCCTTGCTGCCCTGGATCATGAGCTGTGGGTGAGTCCTTTGTTGGTCCACGACCAGGACTGCTTCGGTGATACACGTTTGTGGGATGCCTTTCAATGTGTCAGACAGGCTGCCAGCTGCGCCTGTGCATTTGCGCAATGGCTCCTGTGCCATGCCTACATCAAACCTCTCCCAGGTTGCCATGGGATGCTCCTTTCATCCTCGTGGTGCGAGGAGCACATCTGTTCCCTCATACTGCTGGATTGGATGGCGGTCCTTTTTGCTGAAGATGATTTGGATCGTCTTTTGGAACTGATTGCCTTTGAAGCTGCCTGTGCCTTCTTGGATTCGTAACTACTTAACAGCAACAGGAACTGTTGGTGACAAATTCAATATCCTTTTACCTTTTTCACGCCTACTGACAGGAATTGTCATTCAGCTCTCTGACTTTTGCCCTGTCTGCATTAGCTTTGACTCTGCTGAACTCTGCGGTCTGTTTTGCTTGGTACCACAGACCTTAGCAAGGGGAGGCTGTCATCTGACCGTCATGGACATTGTCGACTGGCATGAGCGCGGCTTTCATCATGCAGCTGTGGCACACAAAATTTACATGGCGTAGTTGTTTTGCAAGTATATTAGTACATGTCTGTCACATGAGAAGTGTCCGCAGAGCTTGTTCTCTGTGCGGTCCAGGAGTACCGCCTGAACATTGTGTCCGTGGTCGGAGAACATTGTCCGTTGTCATTCTGTTCTGGTCAGGCCCTAGCACCCAAACTCAACAAAGTGTCACAGCTGCTAGAGGACACGGGTGCCTTTTAGATGTCATGGGAAGGCGGGCTAGTTTCCCCACACTTGGAGAGTGATCCATCCAGTGATGAGAGCGACACAGCACATGTGATGTACATTTCACCATGTATTGGCTGAGGAATGGGGTCCGATGACAAAGCCCATAGACCTGGGACATCTCATACAACTCCTCCCAGCAAGGGGTGGGGGGATATGCTCGTGGGTGTTCGTCCAGAGGGAATATTGATATGACATCTTGCTTCATGTGATATGGATGTGACACTATGGTAACTGTTTTTGGACTCATGCATTCTCAACTTGTTGTGGCACGTATGTTGCATGTTTTGACACTGTAGTAAAAAATGCACATTTCAAAGCGTTTCTTGTCTTCAACTTATCTACTTGTGTACAGGCACTTGAATACCTCTGAGTGAGTAGGAGAGCTAGTGAGGCAGTATAGCAATTGGGTCCTGTGCTCATGGGTGCTTCTGGATGCTCAGTCCCTGCCTGCCCCAGTTCTCTAATCCTGTGCATAGTCCTTTATGTGTACAAAATCCCAGCAACAATTCTCAAAGTTTGTGAGACAACAGCAAGGCACACAGACACAGTCATAGTCGCTCATTGTTTACTTACACTCAACTGAAGTAGTTGACGATGAGCTGTTGACGCTGGTCAAGGCCTTCTTCCTCACCACTGTCATCGTCACTGGGCATGTGTGGGTTGGGAGCGGGGGGCTGGTGCTGGTGCTGTTCATCGTCGTCCAGAATCAGGGGGATCCTTTTGCGCAGGGCCAGGTTGTGTAGCATACAGCAGGCGACTACCATCTGGCATACCTTCTGTGGTGAGTACATAAGTGCACCACCAGTCTTGTCCAGGCACCTAAATCTTGAATTCAGCAGTCCAAAAGTGCGCTCCACCACACGACGTGTCCTCCCATGTGCACCATTGTATTGGACTTCCCCCGGCGTTGTTGGATTCCGCAGTGGGGTCAGCAACCATGGACGATTGGGATACCCAGAGTCACCTAGTTGTGAGACAAACAGGCAAACAGTGTAATCTGAATATGTGAGGAGATCAGCATGTCACACATACATCACAGTCATTGACACAGCCCACTCACCAACAAGCCATGACCGCTCGGGGTACAGATTGGCCATCAATTGGGGTATGGTGCTGTTCCGCAAGATGTAGGAGTCATGTGCCGACCCAGGATACTTTGCACACACGTGTGAGATGATCTGATCCGCCTGGCATACCACTTGCACGTTGATGGAGTGGTAGTGTTTGCGGTTCCTATAGATGTGTTCACTTGCCTGTGGTGGAACGAGGGCAATGTGGGTACCATCAATGGCTCCCACAACATTTGGAATGCCTCCCAGGTCATAGAACTCCCCCTTCACAGCTGCCAATTCATCCCTCCTCGGGAAGTGGACATGTCTGTCCTTGTAAAGCATCAATGCTGACAGGACGTCACGCAACACCATGCTGAACATGGGCTGTGACATCCCACCGGCGCTGGCCACAGTGTATTGGAAAGACCCAGTAGCGAAGAAATGCATTGCAGCCATAACCATCACTGTAGCAGACAATGCAGCCGGATATATTCTTTTTGGCTTCAAATGGGGCTCCAACTGGGCACATAGGTTTCGTAGTGTGCGGCGATCCAAACAGAATTTCCGGATGATTTCGATGTCCTCCATCGTCGCCAGGTCGGGTACAGGTCGAAAGATGGGTGGTCTCCTCCTACGTATGTCAGGGTACACAAGCATGAGCTGAGTTATAGATGAGATGTGGTGAACAGCTTACCCAGAGACTCACACAACCACAACATTGACAGGACTCATGGTCACGTGAAATGCACAAGTGACCTGCATTCAGACGTTGTTTTTCTTCAATCACTCGACATACTGACACTACGACATCCAAAGCAGTCGATGTGTATGGCATATAGCACACTACTACAGCAAGGATGAGCTACCCTGTGGTTAGATGGCACAGCACTTGTGCTTTCCAGCATCAGTGCTGAGTTGCATGTAGCTGCTGTCACTGCACAACCGCTTTAGTCCCACAATACACAACAACATTACGGAATGAGGGCACTGGGTGTCATCTGGACAACGCAACATGGATATAAAGCATGGTGGACAGACTTATGTGGACACTATGGGGTCAGTCCTGCGTGAGTGTGTGAGGAATTTGTGTAACAGACATTACAATGTTCAGCTGGATGAGGCACAAATGCACATGGATTGTGTATACATGCCCACATGGCTGACAATGACCGATGATGTCGGTCAGAGCTATGTTTGTTTGTTCCACATGTGCACTCCTATGACGTGTGTGAGAACATTTACAGGCAATGGCAGCTAGGCACACTGCACGCCACACCAGTACGTGTGTTGGGAGTGCTAGGGCTTACAAGTATGTCTGATTTGCAGACAATGGACACCTCTGATTGTCTGCCTACATCACTGGCCCTTCACAAGATGACCCCTGGCCAAGAGACGCCAGTCAGATGTCAAAGGATATACAAGTGATGTTCCCAGGTTGGATGTTTCATTACACAACATTGGTATAGTGCGAGAGAACTTTGTTCTTTTTGACTCCTTCCCTCATTTCAGTCCATGCTGGCCACGAGGTATGACAATGTATGTAATTTCACTCTCCTTTTCTTGGACATACCATGTGTGTGAAGACCTGACTCAAAGGTCACACTCTCATACCAGCTGGTCACTGTTCTAGTTGTTCTGATGTACCAGCCACTCCCAGAGGGCTGACTTACCCCCCACCCCACAGCCACCCAGCACAGGCATCACTGGACATGTGACCCTGCCAACAAATGGGGCCGGACGCACGTGCCCTGGGCCAGTTCTGCTATACATGTACGGTGTCTGTGTGGTTACTTTATATGCATGGGGGCCTCGTGCCCCACAACATTACACATGGGGTGCACCAATCACTTTAGGCAAATGAGTTGTGATGTGTGATGTAATTCGCATGGCGCCAATGCAAATGCAGAATGTGTTCGCATGCGCGGTAGCTGGCATCCGCAGCGATGACACACATTGGCCCCAATTAAATGATGCAGGGTTGCGGTCGCAGCTACCAGGCCGCGCGGTGTGGCAACCACTATGCGAATGAGCCATCAGCCAATGGGAGCCTTCGGCATACATTTTTTGATATTGCGGTGTGCGCGCTCTGCAACTGCGGGGCTCGTCATTGGCCCCAATTGCCTTCAGAGGCACCGAGGGTCACTCATGAGGATTGGGTGGGCGTCGCACTTTGCATTTGGCACGTTGCCACATTCATCGTGGTGCCGCCATGATTGCTGGGAGTTGTAGTTGTTCAGGGGTTGCATGCGTGGAGATGTTTGGTACGTACCTCTGCTGTTGAGCACGGCGGCATCTTGTCTGCCGGAGGTGCAGCAGGTGGAGCAGTGGGTAGGCCTGTAGCGCAGGATCCATGGCGGCTCCGGTGGTTTAGATGGGTTCTGTATCGGCTCTTCCTCTCCTTTGTTGTGTTTCCGCCATCCGTAACTTGGTGGTTTTTACGCGGCGGTGGGAAGGGTTGTTTGCAACATCGTAATCTGGTTGGCGGATGGAACGTGTTTCCGCATGCGGGTCTTGCTCTGTTGGCTCTATCCACCACCCTTGCGTACGCAAAAAGCGTGCGGAGCCTGAAAGACCGCGGCAGACGGAAAATGGCCTCTGTTGGACCATTGTAATTCGGTGGTCGCAATGACCGCATCCGTAGCGGGGAAATGAACGTTTTCCGCCACCGCCACCAGGGCGGATGGGCTTCCGTCCGTCATCGTAATGAGCCCTAGGTATTCTAGCCCTTTGGTGTTTGGAAATAGTCGAGTTTTGTGTTGTAGGTATTCATAAATTTTTTTGTTTGTTTACTGAGTGTAGGGCCTATTTTATAGGGATTGCTCTAGCCTTAACTCTTCATAGCTCTGTTCTTTTTTATGGCTTCTATTAGTGTGTGTAAAGTTGGTTGTCCTCTTCCTATTGTGGCTTGGAAGGCATTATGCCATCCTTCCACTGCATTATCAGTTTTAGCTTTCAGTGTGCTATCAGAGACGTTCCACCAGTGGATTTGGAACTTTGGTTGCCTTCAGTGTCCTGACCTATGTAGCCTTCCCACCCAGGTGTCTTCAAAGTAGTCAAGGAAGGGTGTTAGTTTTGCTTCGTTGGTTTGGTAGAAAGGGCTTTCAAGAAGTATATTATAGTGGTTGGCTACTTCTGTTGTTGGTACATAGGCTAGGGCTATTTTTTTGATTTGGTAAGCAAAGTTGCTATTTGTGGTGTAATCTATACTTAGAGTAGATTTTTGGAGGTGTCTCTAGATAGTTTGGTTAAAATGATAATAGCAACCTTGTATTGCAGTGTGTGGGTATATTTTGAATATTGACTGAATCATTGCTTGTTCAAAGTCAATTATTATTTTTTGTGGGAAGTAGTTGTCGGTGTGTTGTTTTATTATTATAAGGAATTCTATGTAGGTGGTATTTTCCTTGTTGGGGAGTAGTGCGTATTTGAAAGGGATGTTAGTGTCTTCATATTTGCCATGGATGGTATAGAGTTGGTAAAAAGGCTTGGGGCCAACTTTGAATGTACCATCCATCATCCATGTTTTGCAGTTTTTTTAACTTTTGAATGTTGTTGTTGGTAACTGTTGCAAAGTCATCCTGTGCCCTGGGCCCCCCCTACTTTTTGCTGACTTGTACTGGTGGTAACTGACTCTGACTGACCCTGGGCTTTGCCTAACCAGGCCCAGGGCCAGTGCTATGCTGAAAACACTTAGAATACAGTGACAACACCTACATACACTAGGGCACACTATGGGTTGGGGTACCTCTGTGATTGCATGACCTACCCTATAAGCCCCTAGTACATAATAGGGCAGGGGGATTGAAACTACCTATCAGTCCCTAGTATATAGTAGGGCATGACAGGTTAGAGGCCAGCAGCCTTTTCTGCACTTGCATGTGTGCACTGCTGAAGCCTGAGGTCAGTTTAAAAGCAGCCCTGGGTTCCATGACTGCTTTTAAAAAGTAAATTGTGCCCAAACTCTACTTTGGTGTTTGGGGCACTTAAAAATGGATAACCTGCAATGTTTTGGCATATTAGGAACCCTCAGGGTCTCCCCTAGGTGTCCCAGGGATGGGGGCTCAGGTATTTATAAGGTGGACCCTTATAAAAGGAGTTTTATATGCCCTGGGTTAAGTGAAATTTCACATTTCACTCCCCACATTGTGATAAAGTGCTGCCCAAATTCGACTTTGATGCTAGGAGCACTGTGGAGGGAGGATCTGCAATATTTCTACAGATTCAGAACCCCTAAAATGTCCCCTAGGTGTTCCATGGGGTGGGGGTACTGTAGATATAGGCGGAGTACTTACAAAATATGTTTTTATAAGGCCTGGTGCTGGAAAAATGGCCCAAGTCATTTTTCCCCCATTGCAAATCCCATGCCACATAGGTTAACATGGCAAGAGGTTATTAACTAATAACTCCTGATAGGGGAATGATAGAACTTCCATTCAAAGACTTCCCAGATGGTAGTGATAAATCCAACAATATCATATTGTTGAATTTCTCCTAAAATGTACAGACAAGAAGTTATAAGACTTTCTTGTTCGTAAGTCCAGATTCAGCCTTCCAGTGGTCTGTCCTGATTGGTCAGAGTTAAGTGGATTAGTCAGGCTGCTTTGAAGAGGTGATAAAGAGCCCCTGGGGTTAACCAGCTCTTTGGGAGGGCAGTGTGCTGTTCCACAGGAATGCCAGGGCAGAGAGAGGAGTCGTAAACCATGGTCTTCAAAGAGGAGGGAAGAAACCAGTGTCATTTACAACTCTAAACTTTTCACCTCAGCCAGAGCTAGGCTTATGGAAGGAATGCACAGATGCAAGGGGGAGAGTCTATGGAAAGTAGCCATCCTAGGGGTGTGTTTAGCCAGCTCTAACCTCCCTGCTGGAAAATCAGCCATTATGAATTTGGACAATTTGGTGCACTCTGGGACAAAATAATGCCACACTCTACAGGATGTGGTCATATCCTTGGGGAGATGCCCTGCTCCCATTGGTCAGCAGTGACCTCCTGCTTGACCCATAGAACTTGGAATAAGTATCTGAGAAGGGCAGAGTCTCTCAGATCTGCTGCTTGAAACTTAAGAAAGCAAGACGTTGCCATGCTGAGAAGTTGGGGTGCAAATTCTAAGGCCTGCCCTCTGAAGACTGCCCCAGCTGAAACTACTAGAAGGACAACAAGGGAACCCTACTCACTGGGAGCCTGGGTAAGTAAATTGGAAGCGTAACAGTGGCTCCTGTGAAATGATACAAACAGTAATAGTAAGGATGCGCACAGTGGCAGTATACAGAGTTGCGTGGATGTCAGAGAGAAAAGCTAACCACAGACACAGAAGTGTAGGTATATAACCATTTTTTATAAAAAAAATTTGATGCATGAAATAAATATTTGTGTTTGGCAAACAATAGTTTCCCAGAAAATGTATACGTGTCCCAGTGAGAAAAACATAATAAACCTAAACAATTAGTGACATAATGTGTGACTTATGTACAAGGTTTAAAACAATAGGGCGACCATTTGCAGTTTTTACAATATAAACAACACAAAATACAGTCATCAATGTTGGATCAAGGTTCGCCCTGTTTAACAGTCGACGGCGTTTCGACCCTATTTTGAAATGTAGGGTCTCTTCAGGACCTGGAAATGTGGGACACCTAAAAACAAGTGAGGGATAGTGTCAGCGTATTGTCAGTAAGCACTACCAGTATGGAAACGAAACAGCCATGCTTAATGTTTCTGTACCTGAAGGGCGGATGGTCCTGCCTAATGTGAAGAATAGTGCCACCATGAGATAGGTGAGAAAGAGAAAAAGCTACTCACAGGGAACCCGTCCGGGTGCTGTGAAAGAATGACAGCCGAGGGTTAACAGAGACACTATTTACAGAAAGGCAGGGCTGCTAGTATGTACAGCGCCGTGGCTCTTCAAAGCGCACTTACCCCATGGGAGAGAAGTGTGTAGTAGACAAGACCAGGACTCTAGACTGGGAATTCCTCAGTGATACTGCAGGCCCTCTTTACGATCTGTGCCTGATGGCAATCTGGTGGTAATGACGAAAATAGTGGGCATATTGCATTGGGAGTTTAATGCAGATGTTAAGTGTACAGTGCTGGGACCGTGAGGGATAGAATTACCTTAATAGTTTGCAAAAATTGCGGTGTCCGATTTCACCTGGGCCTGCTGGAGTCGAGGAGCATGCGTCTCCTTTGGTGCAATGACATCTGTTTAATGAAGTGCCGGTGGTATTTCTAAGCGTCTTTCCCGCCACATGGTGGCAGTATAGACTAAGATATTGGATCTGGAGCCTAGAGCTGCTCGATGGCTCTGTGTGCATAAATGAAAATGAAGGACAGACAATGCGATCGCATAGGTTTCAACGATCCTAACTCATTTCGCCACATTATGTCTTATATAATACTCTAATGATTATTTGCAATAGCGCGGCACATGACATGTAATTATACATTTTGGTGATTACTTTGTATGACAAAGATGGTCCGTACTATAAAATTATATGTATAGGACAGGAGGAAGCCAAGAAATAATAACGTGATAAAATGCATTACATATACCGGTAAACAATCGGTCAGAGTATCTAATATACTCATTTTGTGGCATGCTAGCAGGTCACTATTAATATTAGCATGGGAAAACGTCACAGTGGTAACACAACCATTCACAGTAACAGAATAAATTCACTTCTAACGAACAGCTTATCAAGGCTGTCTATATATATACAATACTGACATACAAACAGGTTAGCAGGTCACAGAATTAGTACAACACTTTTATTAGTATGTTCAGCGAAAGGCATAATATATAGTTTGCCACTACAGGCATACTGGTTGGTAAAAAGGGGTCATTGGTCTACTGCGTTTTTTTAGCTGCTCAGTGAGGTAATGAAACCTCGCCATTCCTCTGCGGAATTTAGCCCTTGTGTGATCGAATTAGTGCGTTCAATCCATCGGCATTCTGAACGTTGCAGAATCTCTGCTAGATCTCCTCCCCTGGGTGGAATGCACTGTTTGTGTATGACTTGCCATTTAATATCGTCAGCTGTGTGATTTTTCTCTAGAAAGTGATTGACTAATGGGGCGTTGGGTACCGCATTCCTTATTCTGCTGCGGTGTTGACCTATTCTGGCTTTCACTGGTTGTTGTGCTTGGCCTATATAAGGTAGTCCACATGGACATATAATGCAGTATACCACGTTTCTCATATTGCAGTTAACAAAGAAATCTAGTGTGTGTCTGACATTGCCATGATCGAATGTCTTAGTGTTCTGAGTAAAAGCACATGCAACGCAATTGCCACACTTATAATGCCCTTTGGCTTCAGGAAGGCCCCAAGTGGACTGCAGTGATTTGTTAGTCTGTGGTGACTCTTCAAGAGAGGATCTGATCAGGTGATCTTTTATATTTTTGCCTCGCCTGAATGCAAACATGGGACTTCGATGGTAGGATCAATGCTTTTGATGATATTCCAGTTTCCAGTATACTGCATTATATGTCCATGTGGACTACCTTATATAGGCCAAACACAACAACCAGTGAAAGCCAGAATAGGTCAACACCGCAGCAGAATAAGGAATGCGGTACCCAACGCCCCATTAGTCAATCACTTTCTAGAGAAAAATCACACAGCTGACGATATTAAATGGCAAGTCATAGACAAACAGTGCATTCCACCCAGGGGAGGAAATCTAGCAGAGATTCTGCAACGTTCAGAATGCCGATGGATTGAACGCACTAATTCGATCACACAAGGGCTAAATTCCGCAGAGGAATGGCGAGGTTTCATTACCTCACTGAGCAGCTAAAAACGCAGTAGACCAATGACCCTTTTTACCAACCAGTATGCCTGTAGTGGCAAACTATATATTATGCCTTTCGCTGAACATACTAATAAAAGTGTTGTACTAATTCTGTGACCTGCTAACCTGTATGTATGTCAGTATTGTATATATATAGACAGCCTTGATAAGCTGTTCGTTAGAAGTGAATTTATTCTGTTACTGTGAATGGTTGTGTTACCACTGTGACGTTCTTCCCATGCTAATATTAATAGTGACCTGCTAGCATGCCACAAAATGAGTATATTAGCTACTCTGACCGATTGTTTACCGGTATATGTAATGCATTTTATCACGTTATTATTTCTTGGCTTCCTCCTGTCCTATACATATAATTTTATAGTATGGACCATCTTTGTCATACAAAGTAATCACCAAAATGTATAATTACATGTCATGTGCCGCGCTATTGCAAATAATCATTAGAGTATTATATAAGACATAATGTGGCGAAATGAGTTAGGATCGTTGAAACCTATGCGATCGCATTGTCTGTCCTTCATTTTCATTTATGCACACAGAGCCATCGAGCAGCTCTAGGCTCCAGATCCAATAGCTTAGTCTATACTGCCACCATGTGGCGGGAAAGACGCTTAGAAATACCACCGGCACTTCATTAAACAGATGTCATTGCACCAAAGGAGACGCATGCTCCTCGACTCCAGCAGGCCCAGGTGAAATCGGACACCGCAATTTTTGCAAACTATTAAGGTAATTCTATCCCTCACGGTCCCAGCACTGTACACTTAACTCTGCATTAAACTCCCAATGCAATATGCCCACTATTTTCGTCATTACCACCAGATTGCCATCAGGCACAGATCGTAAAGAGGGCCTGCAGTATAACTGAGGAATTCCCAGTCTAGAGTCCTGGTCTTGTCTACTAGACACTTCTCTCCCATGGGGTAAGTGCGCTTTGAAGAGCCACGGCGCTGTACATACTAGCAGCCCTGCCTTTCTGTAAATAGTGTCTCTGTTAACCCTCGGCTGTCATTCTTTCACAGCACCCGGACGGGTTCCCTGTGAGTAGCTTTTTCTCTTTCTCACCTATCACATGGTGGCACTATTCTTCACATTAGGCAGGACCATCCGCCCTTCAGGTACAGAAACATTAAGCATGGCTGTTTCGTTTCCATACTGGTAGTGCTTACTGACAATACGCTGACACTATCCCTCACTTGTTTTTAGGTGTCCCACATTTCCAGGTCCTGAAGAGACCCTACATTTCAAAATAGGGTCGAAACGCCGTCGACTGTTAAACAGGGCGAACCTTGATCCAACATTGATGACTGTATTTTGTGTTGTTTATATTGTAAAAACTACAAATGGTCGCCCTATTGTTTTAAACCTTGTACATAAGTCACACATTATGTCACTAATTGTTTAGGTTTATTATGTTTTTCTCACTGGGACACGTATACATTTTCTGGGAAACTATTGTTTGCCAAACACAAATATTTATTTCACGCATCAAATTTTTTAAATAAAAAATGGTTATATACCTACACTTCTGTGTCTGTGGTTAGCTTTTCTCTCTGACATCCACGCAACTCTGTATACTGCCACTGTGCGCATCCTTACTATTACTGTTTGTATCGTTTCACAGGAGCCACTGTTACGCTTCCAGCTGAAACTACAGCCCTGTGCATTACCTTGCTGTAAAAGAACTAAAGAGTGGACTCCTGCAAGCTACAGGTTAACAGAGCTCACCTGGAACATCACCACCAAGGATCCTCAAACTGGAGAATTACCAGTGTATTTGTAAGGGTTTTGTCCAAGTGGATTGTGGGAACTGAAGTCCTCAACTTTCAAGGACCATCTTGGAGCTTCCAGACCCTTGGAGTGAGTTTGAGACACTTTGGGACCCTTTGGGGAACTTCAGGAAGAAGTTCCAGGAGTTTGGAGAACTTTGGAGCAACTTTGAAAAAAAGCTCCATAGGGGGACCGACTCAACCTGGTCAGCCAAGCCGCCTGCCTTCAACCGCGAGCAGGCCAAGCCTTCCAGGTTCGTCCCGCTAAAAGCTGGGTAGGTCCGACTTCCAGAGTTTGACCGGGAGTAGAAGAAATCCGAGGCCGTCTAACCCTCACCAAATCCGGTCTGGTGAAGAGCATCGAGGGACCCCGCGAGAAAAAGCTCCAGAAAAGTTTCTAAGTCCGAAGGTAAAAACTGTGACCGGGACCTGCCGCGAGGGGCAGCCGCTCAGGGCTCCATCGTGGTTGGCCTGAAACTTTGACTTTGAGCTTGTCTATCGCGGCCAGATATCCCAACATGGTGCGATATGTTTCTAGTGCTATAAAGTGATAAATCTTTAAAAATGTATATCTCCAGTTCCCTACATTGGATTTTTGTCGTTTTGGTGTCATTTTAAAGATAGAGATATTTCCTATTTTTATAAATTGGTGTTGGATTTTTATTATTTGTGGTGTCCTATTTATTTACTGAATTGGTGTTTTTAAATGCATTACATACCTGTCTTTGAAGTAAAGCCTGCCTGCTCGCAGCCAAGCTACCAAGGGTTGAGCATGGGAATAGTTTTCTAAGTGACCGCTCAGCCCTCCACAGGGCTTGGTCGCCCCACTCACTGCTGCCGCTCCTGCCTGCCTTGCCGCCTCCTGCCTGGAGATTCCTTCGCTCGCTGCCCGCTGCTCCTGGGACTTTCCCGCTGCCCGCTGCTCCTGGGACTTTCCCGCTGCTCCTGGGACTTTCCCGCTGCCCGCTGCTCCTGGGACTTTCCCGCTGCTCCTGGGACTTTCCCGCCACCCAGCTGCTCCTCCCTCCAGGCTCCTTACTTATGACGCCCCCTGAGCGACCGCGCAGCGGCTGCGCGCAGCGGGAGCACCGACGGAGCGCCGAAGGTGCGCCAAAGGTAAGCCCGCCTGCGCCCGTCCGCGCCTGGCCCGCGCCCAGCGCCAGGACCCCTGGATCCCACCGATGCAACACTACTCGACGGACCTACGACGCCGCCACCCTCACCGCACTCAATGCCGGCCGGAACCCTGCCTGCTACCGAGCCTCACCGAGACGCACCCACGGACCCTTCACCTGCCAAGCCTGCCGATTCACCTGCCCCCGGACGTGCACCACCTCCGCCAAGTCGAGCACCAGCAGCAACCACCTGAAATGCATCCTGTTGAACACCCGCTCCGTCCACAGGCACGCCGTGGAACTCTGGGACCTGCTCGACGCAACAGCACCGGACGTCGCCTTCCTCACCGAAACCTGGATGAACGCCTCCTCAGCGCCCGACATCGCCACAGCCATCCCGGACGGATACAAGATCACCCGGAAGGACCGCGTCAACCAGACGGGAGGAGGCATCGCCATCGTACACAAGAACACCATCCGCATCTCGACTAACTCCGACGAGACCTTCACCGCCGCCGAACACCTACACTTCCAGATACACACTGACCCCAAGACCACCCTCCGAGGCACCCTCATCTACAGACCCCCGGGACCACGCACACTATTCAGCGAAGACATCGCAGACTTCATCAGCCCGCACGCCATGCCCTCCGCCGACTACATCCTCCTAGGGGACCTCAACTTCCACCTGGAGAACAACAACGACAGAAACACCACCGCCCTGCTGGACATCCTCGCCAACCTCGGACTCAAGCAACTGGTGAACACGCCCACCCACTACGCCGGCCACACGCTTGACCCCGTCTTCTCTTCCAGCAAGCACATCTCCTTCAGCCACGCCACCGGACTCCACTGGACCGACCACAGCTGCGTCCACTTCAGCTTCAGAAAGACTGCGACCCACCACCACCCCCAACAGGCTCCCGCCGGAGCTGGAGCAAGATCACCGCCGAGCAGCTCACCGCCTCCTCAGCCAGAACACACCCACCAACACAACGGACCCAAACGAAGCAGCCAGCAACCTCGCCAAGTGGCTGACCGCCTGCGCCGACGACCTCGCACCACTAAAAAACCCTCCCAGCAGACCCGGAAGCAAGAAAACCCCTTGGTTCACCAACGAACTCAAGGAATCCAAGAAGAACTGCCGCACTCTCGAGAAAGCCTGGCGACTCGACCAGACCACAGACAACAGGACCGCCCTCAAGCACGCCACCCACAAACACCACCAGCTGATCCGTGCCACCAAGAAGTCGGCACTCAAAGAACGACTGGACAACAACACCCACGACAGCAAGGAACTTTTCAGCATCGTCAAAGAGTTCTCCAACCCCAGCGCCGGAAACAACGACATCACCCCCTCGCAAGACCTCTGCAACTCACTCGCCGCGTTCTTCCACCGCAAGATCACCGACATACATAACAGCTTCGACGCACAGACCACGCACCCTACCGCCGAACCAACGCCCGCCACCACCACCCTCTGCAACTGGACCCCGATCAGCACCGAAGACACCACCCGCACGATGAACTCCATCCACTCCGGATCACCAACCGACCCCTGCCCACACCACGTCTTCAACAAAGCCGACGCCACCATCGCACCCCATCTCCGGGACATCATCAACTCCTCCTTCCACACCGCCACCTTCCCGGAGAGCTGGAAGCACGCCGAGCTTACCGCCTCCTGAAGAAACCAACGGCGGACCCCACCGACCTCAAGAACTACCGTCCCATCTCGCTCCTTCCGTTTCCGGCCAAAGTCATCGAGAAGACCGTCAACAGACAGCTTGCCGCCTTCCTCGAGACGAATGGATCCCTCGACCCCTCGCAGTCCGGGTTTCGGGCCAACCACAGCACCGAGACCGCCCTTATCGCAGCCACCGACGACATCAGAACCCTAACCGACAACGGGGAAACAGCAGCCCTCATCCTCTTGGACCTCTCCGCGGCGTTCGACACCGTCTGCCACCGCACCCTAGTGAAGCGCCTCAGCAACATCGGAATCCGAGAGAAAGCACTGGAATGGATCATCTCGTTCCTCGCCGGAAGAACCCAGAGAGTCCGCCTCCCCGTTCAGATCCGAGGCCACCGAAGTCATCTGCGGCATTCCACAAGGATCTTCACTCAGTCCAACCCTCTTCAACGTCTACATGAGCCCCCTCGCAGCCATCGCACGCCAACACAACCTCAACATCATCTCCTACGCCGACGACACCCAGCTGATCCTCTCCCTCACCAACGACCCCACCACCGCCAGAGCCAACCTACACGACGGGATGAGAGACGTCGCCGACTGGATGAGGAACAGCCACCTTAAACTGAACTCAGACAAGACGGAAGTCCTCATCCTGGGCTCATCACCCTCCGCCTGGGACGACTCTTGGTGGCCCCCGGCCCTGGGCACCGCGCCCAAGCCAACGGACCACGCACGCAACCTGGGATTCATCCTGGACTCCTCCCTGTCGATGACCAGACAAGTCAACGCCGTCTCATCTTCGTGCTTCAACACCCTGCGCATGCTCCGCAAGATCTTCAGATGGATCCCCACTGAAACCAGGAAGACCGTCACCCAGGCACTCGTCACCAGCCAACTGGACTATGGGAACACCCTCTACGCCGGAACCACAGCCAAACTTCAAAAAGACTCCAGCGCATCCAGAACGCCTCCGCACGACTCATCCTGGACATCCCCCGACACAGCCACATCACCGGACACCTGAAAGACCTGCACTGGCTCCCCGTCAGCAAGAGAATCACGTTCAGACTCCTCACCCACGCACACAAGGCCCTCCACGACCTGGGCCCCAAGTACCTCAACGACCGCATGACCTTCTACACGCCCACCCGCCAGCTACGATCAACCAGCCACGCCACCGTACCACGCATCCGCAGAGCCACCGCCGGAGGAAGATCCTTCTCCTACCTGGCAGCCAAGACCTGGAACTCCCTCCCCACTCACCTTCGGCGAACCCAGGACCATCTCTCCTTCAGGAAGCAGCTCAAGACCTGGCTGTTCGAGCAGTAACTTACCCCCTCCCCCAGCGCCTTGAGACCCTCCCGGGTGAGTAGCGCGCTCTATAAATGCCGTGATTGATTGATTGATTAAGACCTATGCTGAGTCCTATCATGTGTTAGTGGCCTTATTGCCAGTGGCAGACCTACATTTGCCCCTACCAATAATCCACTTTCCAACAGTAACAAAGATAATAATTTGTTTTTCATGACTGTTATTGTCATAAAGAATGAATTTCTCATTTTTGTGTGTGACAGTGTATTCTTGTAATATTTCGATTTCTGCATAAGTTAGAGGGGTGGGTGGTGTTTGAGCAGTATCTCTTTTAGTTCTTGCTATTAGCTGTTTTAGAGTGGAGATGGATGGTAGTTGTCCTGTCACATGTTCAGGAAACCTAGGGGCCTATTACGATGGCCGGCGGAGACACGACTGCGGTGCCGGCGGTGGCATTAACACCCATTTACTGCACGCCGCCAGCGGTCTTCACGCCCGCCATATTAGGATGGCCACACATTGCCCATTTCCCGCCCGCCGCGACGCCGACCGCCATCAAAGTGCGCCCGCCACCGCAGCGGAGTGAGGCAATCACCACACACCGCCGTGTGGAATGACGTCCCGTATGCCGAAGATATCACGATGCCGGAAACATGGCAGCGCACCGCGACGGAGAAACCACACAGCGAGAGACGGCGGAGACACCACAGCAGAGACAGAAAAGAGACACCCGGGACACACCGCGATGGATCCTGCCCTACATGCCATCCCGGTGCTGTACATGATACACCACCTGCAAGTCATCGTCCGCCGCGGACGCCTCCGCAGGTACGTACAGACACAACAGTGCAAGTAACACAATACACAGCTCCAGGGTGGAAAAACTTTGCATGTGAACACCACACACCCCTGTAGGGACAGGCACACAGCCATTACTGCACACACATGTTCCACCTGTGACAAACACACCTCGCCACATACTGCCCACCCATGTTCCGCCATCATGAACAAATGTCCCGGTCACGTCACCGCCGCGGTCAGTGTGCAGGAAACCATGCACACAATGCAGAGCCCAGGGCCAGCGCATGCCAAGGGCACCGTACAAATAGCACAGAGCCACAACTCCATCCACACCACACCAGCTACCTCCCTGAAGGGACACAACATGTGCCTCCCAAGTGCCACTCCTGCACAACAACCACACAACTACAGCCACACCATGCCCCACGTCCCAACAACTGCATATACAGCCACAGCAGGACCCTTTGCAGAGGAACACATAGCACAGAAGCCCAGGCCCCAGCCAACACACACACCACAACAACATCACACACAAGCCAAGAACACTGAGGCCAGGCACAAAATGTACACACACGCAGATGAGGACCAAACACTGCACTGCACACACTACCTGACAAGTCACACACACACACACCACCCTGACTCACAGCTACATACACACACCACATGCCAGCAGTAATGGAGGACAACATATATGAAAGCCAAAGTGAGGTGCCCACAAATGGAAGGGCAGTGACACAACCATCAAGCATGTGTGATGCTCATGCAAGGCAAGACACATGTGAGAACACACACAGCCCATCACAGCACACATGGCTGACACAGTCAGTCAACACAAACCACGGTCACCCCAATGCAACAACTCCTGGAGACAGCAAGGACACCCATGTATAGGCACAGGGATGTAAGGAAGGCCCTGAACTCAAACACTGACCAGCCACACATAGGCATCCAAATACTGGACAAGAGAATGTCTGCTGCACAACACACAGGGCCCACTGACACACTACATGACAGCCAAGCACAAGTAGGATATGTCACACATACCTCCTCCCACAACAGCACCACACAATACTGCCATGTGCACAAAACACAACCACAGGGCTCAACAAGTACACGTACAGGCACACCACTCCAGGGTGACACATGGCAGTAGTTGACAATGCAGGTGCACACACATCCACAGTCACAACAAAGTCACCCCTTCACACCATACACTTCTCCACCACCCAAGTGCACACATTGGAAGTAAGCCATGGGACCTGGATAACTCATCACCACAAGATGTCCATACACCGACACTGATTGGCACACAGAAAGGAAGCTCACACAGACCCCATGACCCTGGCCTGCCTGCCTGTAAGCCTGTGCCCAAACTCCCACCCTGTGCTGCCATTGCCCACAAACCTGACATGTGTCCACCATAGATAACATGAGCAAAGAAGGAAGATGACAACAAGAATTCATTGCCAACCACCTGCACTGCACCCATAAGTATCACTGTCAGGTAGAAATGAAGTGCCTCCCACCCCTGCAAAAAAAATGAAATGTGAGACAACCTATTGGCAATGTTGAAGTGGCATAGTGAGCATGTGACACAGTAACCCATGCACACACAGAAACAACTTTATTCAGGAAGGACACTGACACAACTCACAGCAGGACCAACTGTGTTTATTCACAATTTGCATAGTGAGACAACAAATTTGGGCAACAGCAAGGCCAGTGGGCATTTCAATATGCACAGTATTTACATGAGAAGCTGCACAGGCAGGGAGCAACCAGCAGTGAGCAATAAGGCCAGTGGCCAGTCCAATGTGCAGATGAAGTCCATGAGAAGCTGCACAGGCAGGGGGCAAATAGCAGTGAACAACAAGGCCAGTGGCCAGTACAATGTGCAGATGAAGTCCATGAGAAGCTGCACAGCCAGGGAGCAAATAGCAGTGAACAACAAGGCCAGTGGCCAGTACAATGTGCAGAGTAGGGACACCAGAAACTGCACAGGCAGGGGGCAAATAGCAGTGAACAACAAGGTCAGTGGCCAGTCCAATGTGCAGATTAAGTCCATGAGAAGCTGCACAGGCAGGGGGCAAATAGCAGTGAACAACAAGGCCAGTGGCCAGTACAATGTGCAGATGAAGTCCATGAGAAGCTGCACAGGCAGGGGGCAAATAGCAGTGAACAACAAGGCCAGTGGCCAGTCCAAAGTGCAGGTGAGGTACATGAGATCCTGCACATGCAAGGGGCAAACAGCAGTGAACAACAAGGCCAGTGGCCAGGACACAGTGCAGGTGAGGTCCATGAGAAGCTGCACAGCCAGGGAGCAAACAGGAGTGAACAACAAGGCCAGTGGCCAGTACAATGTGCAGAGTAGGGACACCAGAAGCTGCACAGGCAGGGGGCAAATAGCAGTGAACAACAAGGCCAGTGGCCAGTACAATGTGCAGATGAAGTCCATGAGAAGCTGCACAGGCAGGGGGCAAATAGCAGTGAACAACAAGGCCAGTGGCCAGTACAATGTGCAGATGAAGTCCATGAGAAGCTGCACAGGCAGGGGGCAAATAGCAGTGAACAACAAGGCCAGTGGCCAGTCCAAAGTGCAGGTGAGGTACATGAGATCCTGCACAGGCAAGGGGCAAACAGCAGTGAATAACAAGGCCAGTGGCCAGGACACAGTGCAGGTGAGGTACATGAGAAGCTGTACAAGCAAGGGGAAAACAGCAGTGAACAACAAGGCCAGTGGCCAGGACACAGTGCAGGTGAGGTACATGAGATCCTGCACAGGCAAGGGGCAAACAGCAGTGAACACCAAGGCCAATGGCCAGTCCAATGTGCATAGTGGGGACATCAGAAGCTGCACAGGCAGGGGGCAAATAGCAGTGAACAACAAGGCCAGTGGCCAGTACAATGTGCAGAGTAGGGACATCAGAAGCTGCACAGGCAGGGGGCAAATAGCAGTGAACAACAAGGCCAGTGGCCAGTCCAATGTGCAGATTGGGGACATCAGAAGCTGCACAGGCAGGGGTCAAACAGCAGTGAACAAAAAGGCAAAGACATTGTGCAGAGTAGTGACATCAGAAGCTACACAGGGAATGTATGCAACTCTACCATACCATGCCAGAGTAATGGGGCTGACAATGGGCATCACACGCACCCCTGTGGACAGACAGGTGTGTGAGGGTGACCACCACTCAGATGGGGCTGTCTGTCAGACTTGGAGCTGGCTGTGTGTTGGGGTCAGTTGGAGGGCTGCCCTGGGCAGTGGGAGTAACAACTGTGGAAGAGCCAACTGTGCTTGTGGGAGCTGGGGGGCTGCTTGGACCAGGTGGGGTGGTGGCACGGGGAGGTGGACTCATGCCCTGGTGAGACACAGGGGTCGATTCCGATTCGGGCCGTAAAAAGCACCGACCGACTCGGAGCCGGAAAAATTACCGACCGACACGTACCAGTGGCGCCCGACACGCCAAGTACGATGCAAGCCGCGATAAATCCGACCGACACGTCAGGAAACCAAGCCGACCGACCGAGCCGCTCGGAAAATAGCAATCCGGCCGGAAAAACACGCGAATCCAACCGACCAACACGCACCCGGAACAAATCCGACCGAATCGTACCCGCCAACTCCAACCCGCAAAGTACGATGCAAGGCGCGAAAAACACGACCGAGTCGGACGGAGGACAAGCCGTACGACCGACACGCATACAAAACCGAGCCGAAGCAACACAATACACCGCGACCGACGCGTACGCAGCATACAAAACTGCACAAACACAGCGTGAACGAAACGGAAAACACCGTACGAGACCAATGCAGGGTCCGACTCGGTCACAAGAACGTTTCCAACATACACAAACAGCACAAAGGAAAAATCAACCAAAAAAGGCCAAACAAGCAATTACCAAGCCAATAAATACTGGGGGGGTGGGGACAGAGAACAAAGACACACCCACAACTCCACCTATATAAAGGACACAAATCACTACCATGAGCCTTTGCAAATGCCATTCCACTGCCAGCACCCAAGAGAAAGCAACCACACACCCACAGCTCATCCCTCACACAAGCCACACACCAGCAGCACACCAACAAATACCTACCTCACATACACCCAGCACAACACACACCCACACACCCTCACCTGCACACCAACACACACATCACCCACCATCACCACCCATCACCATGCCCCCCAAGAAGAATCACAAGTTCCTAGATTGTGAATTGGAAGTCCTGGTAGACGAGATCCTCAGGGTAGAGCCACAGCTGTTTGGCACATTGGTCCAACAGACCCCCATGTCGCAGAAAACCAAGATGTGGGAGAGGATCATCAACAGGGTGAACGCCCAATCACCATGTCGGCGCACAAAGACCGACATCCAGAACAGGTGGTATGACGTGCGCAGGAGGGTACGGAAACTGCTGAAGCAAGACTACATCAACAGCCAACACACCGGCAGTGGCCCTCCTGCCAAGCCAATATACCTCAGGCCCTGGGAGGAGAAGGTGCGGGCCATCCTACCGCCAGTGAGCATATATGGACTAGAGGACATCCCAGAGCCTGGTGAGTACACAACAAATGTACACAATATACTGCTACAAAACACACACACATCACTGTCAAGGGGAGAGTCAAACCATGCACTCATAGCAATTACACAGCAACTAGAACAGAATCATCCCAAAATGTGTATGTCAGTCAGATAAACACAACACATGCCATCAAAAAAGTCACATCCAACTGTGCCAACACATGTACAAACACAACCACAACTACAGCTAGGCAGTGGCACAAATAGAACTAACACACACATCCACACATGTAGCCACCACAACAACACCAACACACAGTGAAGACCACTCAAAGGAAGGAATTCTGTGTATGCTGGCCAAGTCAGTGTAGCCAATAGCATCATGGGAGTCGCAGTCACACATATTGCCCCCCCACAACTGTCCCATCAACACCACCATGAACCATGCGCACATCACAGGGAGTGGAGAAGGACTCACAAGATGGCTGACACTGGCTACTGCTGTGAGGAGCACAAGGCCCTGCTGGCAACTGTGCACCAACAAACAGCAGGACACCACTGACTGACATCCTGAGAGACAACTTACACTCCCTGCAATGCAAGCACGTTCCATGGTGGGATATCCGGCTGGCTGGGTGGGAAGGGGGACTTGCAGCACTGACCATAGTCACCAGCACCTCCCCTCACCCCCCCAACACAAACTCCACAGTACCCACCTGGTAGAATGCAATGCCCTCCATCCTAACACAAGATCCCACAAAGCACCACCACCCTGGGTTATGTTGTGTGAAGCACAGGGACACTCTTGGGACTCTTAGCCAAACAACTGCCAGGACAACACTCCCAGCCATCCTGTCAGCACAGCCAGCCCACCCCACAGGGAAGCAGAGTCAAAAGGAAGGAAGCATGGGCATGCTGGGAAGGGGGTGGAGGCAATAGCATGATGGGAGTCGTAGTCACAGACATTGCTCAGCCTCACAACTGGCCCATCAACACCACCCTGAACCATGCTCACATCACAGGGAGTGGAGAAGGACTCACAAGATGGCTGACACTGGCTACTGCTGTGGGGAGCACAAGGCCCTGCTGGCAACTGTGCACCAACAAACAGCAGGACACCACTGACTGACATCCTGAGAGACAACTTACACTCCCTGCAATGCAAGCACGTTCCATGGTGGGATATCCGGCTAGCTGGGTGGGAAGGGGGACTTGCAGCACTGACCATAGTCACCAGCACCTCCCCTCCCACCCCCCCCCCCCACCACAAACTCCACAGTACCCACCTGGTAGAATGCAATGCCCTCCATCCTAACACAAGATCCCACAAAGCACCACCACCCTGGGTTATGTTGTGTGAAGCACAGGGACACTCTTGGGACTCTTAGCCAAACAACTGCCAGGACAACACTCCCAGCCATCCTGTCAGCACAGCCAGCCCACCCCACAGGGAAGCAGAGTCAAAAGGAAGGAAGCATGGGCATGCTGGGAAGGGGGGTGGAGGCAATAGCATGATGGGAGTCGTAGTCACAGACATTGCTCAGCCTCACAACTGGCCCATCAACACCACCCTGAACCATGCTCACATCACAGGGAGTGGAGAAGGACTCACAAGATGGCTGACACTGGCTACTGCTGTGGGGAGCACAAGGCCCTGCTGCCAACTGTGCACCAACAAACAGCAGGACACCACTGACTGACATCCTGAGAGACAACTTACACTCCCTGCAATGCAAGCACGTTCCATGGTGGGATATCCGGCTGGCTGGGTGGGAAGGGGGACTTGCAGCACTGACCATAGTCACCAGCACCTCCCATCACACCCCCCCAACACAAACTCCACAGTACCCACCTGGTAGAATGCAATGCCCTCCATCCTAACACAAGATCCCACAAAGCACCACCACCCTGGGTTATGTTGTGTGAAGCACAGGGACACTCTTGGGACTCTTAGCCAAACAACTGCCAGGACAACACTCCCAGCCATCCTGTCAGCACAGCCAACCCACCCCACAGGGAAGCAGAGTCAAAAGGAAGGAAGCATGGGCATGCTGGGAAGGGGGTGGAGGCAATAGCATGATGGGAGTCGTAGTCACAGACATTGCTCAGCCTCACAACTGGCCCATCAACACCACCCTGAACCATGCTCACATCACAGGGAGTGGAGAAGGACTCACAAGATGGCTGACACTGGCTACTGCTGTGGGGAGCACAAGGCCCTGCTGGCAACTGTGCACCAACAAACAGCAGGACACCACTGACTGACATCCTGAGAGACAACTTACACTCCCTGCAATGCAAGCACGTTCCATGGTGGGATATCTGGCTGGCTGGGTGGGAAGGGGGACTTGCAGCACTGACCATAGTCACCAGCACCTCCCCTCACACCCCCCAACACAAACTCCACAGTACCCACCTGGTAGAATGCAATGCCCTCCATCCTAACACAAGATCCCACAAAGCACCACCACCCTGGGTTATGTTGTGTGAAGCACAGGGACACTCTTGGGACTCTTAGCCAAACAACTGCCAGGACAACAATCCCAGCCATCCTGTCAGCACAGCCAGCCCACCCCACAGGGAAGCAGAGTCAAAAGGAAGGAAGCATGGGCATGCTGGGAAGGGGGGTGGAGGCAATAGCATGATGGGAGTCGTAGTCACAGACATTGCTCAGCCTCACAACTGGCCCATCAACACCACCCTGAACCATGCTCACATCACAGGGAGTGGAGAAGGACTCACAAGATGGCTGACACTGGCTACTGCTGTGGGGAGCACAAGGCCCTGCTGCCAACTGTGCACCAACAAACAGCAGGACACCACTGACTGACATCCTGAGAGACAACTTCCACTCCCTGCAATGCAAGCACGTTCCATGGTGGGATAACTGACTGGGTGGGTGGGTGGGTGGGAAGGAGGTCTGGCTGTCAACCAAACACAATCAATGCAGACCATGTTCACACCCCAGAGAATACATAGAAATGCCCAAATAATGCAGGACAATGTGCCACACCAATATCAACCCCTGACTGTGACGACTTAGGACAATACAATGTACAGGCCCGCACCCCGAGGCACAGTCACAACTGTCAGGTGTGTCAACCACTGATGCCTGCAGAAACATGACATACATTGTTTGTGTCTCCCAAAAACAGGTGATGATAGGGACACAGCAGCAGACGCTGAGGAGTCCCAGTCCCAGGCTCAAGAGGATGCCGAGCTCACTGGCGTCGTACAGCCTCTGTCCTCCTCGGACGATGAAGAACAACCTGGCACATCCGGTGCAAGTCAACATGCTGCACCAGCAGGACCACCAGCTGCAGCACCAGCAGGTCCACCAGCTGCACCCCCTGCACCCACCCCTCCAACGACTGTCACCACGAATACCATCCCTGCCGACATGGACAGAATAAGGAACAACACTAGCGCAGTGACCCTGGACCAACCTGGGGCCATGGACACCACCACCACCACCAACCCCCAAGGTGGACCAGGGTTATCTGTGCGTGCAACTGCACACACTGCACATGTCAGCAGGGGTGGTGGGAGGGGTGGGAGACAGAGGTCGCTGCTTGCAGACGTTGCTGGTGTGCATGAAGACCCACAACTGGTACGCATAGCTGATGCGTACCAGTCCAGCACCGGAGAGCTCAGCCAGGTAGTGGGGCTCCTCAGAGACATCAAACAGCAGCAGGCTGCCCATCATGCCCGCTTGGACTCCCACATGTCCCACGTGGAGTCACACATGTCACGTGTGGACTCCCACATGTCCCGCGTGGAGTCCAAGTGGGATGTACTACATGAGATGACGGCGGTGCACAGGGACATTTTACAATGCCTCCGCCAGATGAACAGCAACCAGTCCACACCTCCCTGTGTGCCAACAACATCTGGTACCGAACAAACTGCAACTGCCACAGGGAGGGAGGAGGACTCTGGCGGAGAGTCCCCTGCACCGCAGCAGCCTGCACTTGAGGGCCCCCCCCCAAGAAGAGGGGTCGTCCGAGGAGGGGAAAGTGAGAGGCTGATGGCCAAGCGCAACTCCCAGGAAGCCTGAACCTGTTCTGGATTTTCGCCTTTGTGCACAGACTGTTCACCCTGTTGATGGCAACACTACTCCCACACATTGCATGGGGAGTACAAGTTGGAACAATGTGTCAGACAACTGTGGCCCCGATACTGGGGATCCTGTCTACCTGGACTTTCTATTCATCTAGGAACTTGGGATTGCAAGATTCATGTACAGCACAATCCATCCTATGCACTATTATCACAGATGTATCACAATAAACACAATAATACACCATACTTGCCTCTGTCGTGATTCCAACGTGGGTGCTGTTATGGGGATGATGAACAGCAAAATTACACTGTGTATGCGAACTGCAACAGCAAGGACAACACAGGCATGTGAGTACAGGCAACGTGACACATATGAGGGAGACACACCACCAGGGCTACACAACACATACACACCTAGGCCATCTGACTCATTGCCTACACTGATGTTGCCAGGGAAGACGGTGCAATGCACAGACACCACACCCATTCCCAGTTGTAGTCAAGTAGCCCACAGGTGCAGTAAGCAAATGGCAGTCAAATGTGTGACCACAGACAACGCACATCACTAAGTGAAGCACAGGTTTATTACACAGTAGCAACATGCCGTAACCACTACAGATGCAAGGTAACCCCACCTGGTAGCGGGCACACAGTCAACAACTGTAGACAGAAGGAAGTCCATGGGTGTGGCGCACATCACCTGTAGGGACACAACAGCTACCAGCCTGGATGTGCAATCACGTCGTCGGTGGACACAGTTGACCAAACGAATCTGAAAGTACCCTGTGAAGGACAGAAATGACACACAGTCAAAAGCAATGCAGTACAGGACAGAACAGCAAAACTCATGCACAATACATGTTACAAGATACCCACCCAGAACCAAGTTAGCATGTCAACACTGTTGGGGAGTACAGCCCACCTGTCACCACACATCGCAACACACATCCTGTCAAGTAGCCCATGGACACACTCCAACAGCACCAGAGCACCACCCACACATCATGCCAACTCACATCATTCACATGACACCTCAGGATACTCACATTCAGCTAAAGAAGTTGGTGATGAGCTGTGTGCGGACATCACCATCACCATCATCATCATCATCGTCACTGGCATCGTGGTCCAGGCCAGGATCCTCCACAGGTGGCGGATGTTGGTCATCGTCATCCTGGATGAGAGGCAACTCCTTCCGCACTGCCAGGTTGTGGAGCATGCAGCAGACGATGATAATCTTGCACACTTTCGCAGGGGCATATGGGAGGGACCCTCCGGTCTTGTCCAGGCAGCGGAAGCGGCTCTTCAGGAGACCAAAGGTCCGCTCAATCACTCTCCTGGTCCGACCATGTGCCTCATTGTAGCGCATCTGGGCAGGTGTCACAGGGTTCCTGAGGGGTGTCAGCAACCACGGCATGTTGGGGTATCCCGAGTCACCTACGGACAGACAAGTGCACATCAGCTGACTTGGAAAAGTGGGCGGAATACTACAGATCAGATCACACACAATGGCACAAAGTCAGTACACACCGACAAGCCAGGCACGCTGGTTCTGCATCTGTGCCATCAACCTGGGGATGCGACTACTCCTCATCACAAAGGCATCGTGTGCTGAACCAGGGAAACGGGCACACACGTGTGTGATGGTCATGTCTGCAAGACACACCACCAGTGCATTGACCGAGTGGTAGTGCTTGCGGTTCCTGTAGGCCTGCTCCTGGGCCTGTGGTGGTACCAAAGCCACATGTGTCCCATCAATGGAGCCAATGACATGCGGCATCCTCCCCAGGGCATAAAAGTCACTCTTCACGTCAGTGAGTCGTCGCAGTCTAGGGAAATATATGTACCGGTTCAGGAAGAGCAACATTGCCGCCAAGAAATCGCGGAGCACACGGCTGAACATGGTCTGTGACATCCCACCAGCAGACGCCACAGTATGTTGGAAGGTACCGGTGGCAAAGAAGTGTAGGGCTGCCATCACCTTCACCTTGGGGGTCAGCGCTGTAGGATACGGCCGGCCAGGCTGCAAATGTGGGGACAACTGCACTGCCAAATCCTCAATCAGCTGCCTGGTGAAGCGGTACCGTCGGATGCTGTCCCGTTCCACCATCGTTGCCAGGTCTGGGAATGGCCGATGGACAGCAGGAGCCCTGCAGTGCAGAGGAGAAGTAAGCAAGATCGTCAGTCACCCCACATATGCGGCATTGAACACACTCAAGATCCCAACATACATCATCATGAGGCACAACTACATGAAGTGTGCAGTACCGGAACGACATGTATGGTACATACATGGCCAACATCTGTCAACACGGTCCTACAGGTGGCATCAATTTGTCCCAGGTTGGCCCATTGGATATCATGATGCTGTGTCACAGTCACCCCCCAGTGACATGTGAGGACAGATGTGCCCCAGGCACCACAGCTCAACGACAGGCACATTCCCAGGGACCCTGTAATGCCACATGGACACTGGCATCACCTAGAGTATCATGTGTACACCACAACAAAACAAACATGACCCCCACAGGTAGTGGCCACACTTGCCATGGCAGGAGAGCCATGGACGTCTGTGACACACACGCACAACATCAGAGTCCATGCACACACAACGTGGATGTGGAGACTGTCTCCCATTGTGCACATGAAATCAGAGACATTGTAAACACTACATGCACAAAGACTGTGGAGGGCCATCACTATTGTGCCACTGGGACACCCTGGCTCAAACATACCGTCCCACATGGGACTCACGGGGTATGTGACATGACATACACAAACACCACTGTGAAATGTGACCATGGCACATGCACAGATATGAACAGTTGCACATCACAGTGGTCACGTACACGTAACACCCAGGATCCTGTCCCCATTAACACGTGCACAGCCTGGGGGTGGCTGCCCACAGGTGACACCCACAGGACAACATGTACACCAACATACACACAATAGGAAATGCAGCCTTACATGCCTTATGATAAGGTTTGGACAGGCTGTCGTGATGTAGGTGTGCCCCTCACTCCCTGGGAGCTATCTGTGGCTGCCATATGTCCATCTGAGACAGGCATGCTGACATATGCCAGTCACATGTACAGTGATGCGTTGAACAGCAATGGACCGATCGGTGCCTCCGGCCGGCCCATTGCTTTCAATGTGTGCGGGTACGCGTTGTACCCCTGTGCGCGTTGAACAGCAATGGACCGATCGGTGCCTCCGGCCGGCCCATTGCTTTCAATGTGTGCGGGTACGCGTTGTACCCCTGTGCGCGTTGTACTGCAATGGACCGATCGGTGCCTCCGGCCGGCCCATTGCATTCAATGTGTGCGGGTACGCGTTGTACCCCTGTGCGCGTTGTACTGCAATGGACCGATCGGTGCCTCCGGCCGGCCCATTGCATTCAATGTGTGCGGGTACGCGTTGTACCCCTGTGCGCGTTGAACAGCAATGGACCGATCGGTGCCTCCGGCCGGCCCATTGCATTCAATGTGTGCGGGTATGCGTTGTACCCCTGTGCGTGTTGTACTGCAATGGACCGATCGGTGCCTCCGGCCGGCCCATTGCTTTCAATGTGTGCGGGTACGCGTTGTACCCCTGTGCGCGTTGTACCTCAATGGACCGATCGGTGCGCACCCATTGACAATGGGCTTGCCTGGCAATGGACGCGTTTTCGAATATTCGAACGAGTCGGTTGCTGGAAAATCAGTTGGTCACCCACAACAATGTTGCAAAATCATGTATGTCATGAAGTTGAAATTTTGAAGGATGCTGTGGGCGTGTTTTGGTGCTGCTATTCCATGGATTGGCCAGATTCAGAAGATGCAAACGACTTGGACCTATCACTTTGGACACAAGGGACAGTATCTGCCTCTCCAGCACATATATATTGCTGCATGTTCCCCTGAGAGCCCACTTGCCTGCACTACATGCTCCAGGACGACATCTGCCACTGCACTGCTGCTGTCTCTGCCCCTCTGGACCCTGCAATGGCACGTACTGTGGAGAGAGCCCCAGCCTTCAGCCTTGAAGAGAACCAGGCCCTGCTGGACAGCCTACTTCCACAGTACAGCAAGCTGTATGGGACACCAGGGGAGCAGGTGAGTGTTCTGTGCACTGCCTTTCTGAATGTGCATTTTGTCTGACTAGCAAGGCTGAGAGTCAGCACACCACTGGCTAGCAGGCTCACTGAGTAGTTGTCACCCCCCATAGTGTGTAGTGACTTGCACTGGACAGGTATGGTGCAGTGACAGTGCTTCTGAACAGGGTTTTACTCCCCATGCAATGATACCATGTAGTGACTTCTGGAAAACTGTCCATGGGCAGCCGTGCACTGCCTGGGTACACCATGTGCCCCTGTGATTGCGACATGTATATGCAACTGTGTCATGCACGGATATGTTGCATGTGTAGTAATGGCCTTATCACTTTGTCATCCTGACAGGCTTCTGCCCATCGGAAGCATGAGATCTGGAAGGACATCGTCCGGGCTGTCCGGTCCGTGGGGGTCTACAAGCGCCGGATCCGCAACTGCCAAAAGAGGTGGCAGGACCTTTGGGGCTGGACCCGGAGGATTGCACGGGTCCAGCTGAAGCTGTCGCCTCCTCGCAGGAGGGGCGGAACACGGACCCTGACCCCCCACATGCTCAGGATCCTGGCGGTGGTCTTTCCAGACCTGGATGAGGCAGCTGAAGGCCAGAGAGCAGCAAGGAGGGGGTGAGTCAAAGACTGCACTGTGTACTCTGTCTAACATGCTATGTGCCCTCCTCGGGCCAGGTTGAACTGCCACAGTACAGCAGTCATGTTGTCCAGGAGCCATGTCCCTCTATTGTGCACTGCCCACTCCTCATCTGATACCCAGGTGTGGCCCTTACATGGAGGGAATTCTGTCACTTAGGACTGTGTCCTTGCAGTTTGCTTGACTCAAGGTGGGAGACAGCATCTGTTTCCCTGACTCTGTGGTGGGCATCATGGGTGGGTCCATTGCTTACACAATGCCTGTATTCTGACATGTATTCAGCGTGTTACTTTGATCTGTGGTCCAATTGCTGAGCTGATCCACCACATGTGGCTGGGGTACCTGGCACACACCCATGCTGCGGGTGGGAACAATGTTTGGGCCCCAGGAGTATGTATATGACGTGTGTCACACATACTTAGCCAGCTGCCTACAGTCCAGGGCTCATCCCTCATTCATGTGGGGCTGGACAGTCATGCCTACTCCAGGCCATACAATACACTCTGTACTCCCACTCCCGTGTATCAGAGGACACATTGTGCACAGTGATTTGACCCCTCAGGTGTCTGCCTCTGTGTCAGTGTGCTGTGGATTAGTCGCCAGGACTGCTGTGGAGTTTCTTGGTAGGGGCTCAGCATGCCACTGGAGATGTGACCATAGGAGACGATACTTGTGTGACACATAGGTGTCTGATCAGCTGCCCATGCAGACTGGGGCATGTAAATGTGAAGTTCAGGCAGCTGTTCCCCATGCACAGCAGAGTGTGAGGGGCTCAGGTTCAGAGGGTAGTGTCACAGGTCTCCCATATGTCCAATAGGTATGACCTGGACAGATGAGGGTTAAGAGGATGTGTTGTGGGGGGATGTACATGTGCACTTGTGCAGCTCCAGGACTTGCATTCCCCATGACCTACTATTGTGACACAGTGCAGAGTGTTGTTGTCTGGCTGCAAAGTCATACATCACTGAGACAGTGATGTATGACTTTGCAGTCATGCCTCCGCCATGGCATGTGTCTACTGATTGGTGATCCTGCAGGGGAGTGACATGTGCTACATGCACACCATAGTGGCGCTGGCTATCAGGACATGGGTGCATCATGGTGTCTGTCGCTGGTATGCATCACATGCATTTCCTATTTGACTCTGGGCATCCCTTACATCCGTAAACCTGTACTGACTCAGTGGCAAGAGCTGTGATGTGTCCACACCGTGTCCTCTGCACTGTCCAACTACTGTGTACTTGGTGCATGTGTCAACACTGGGGTGTTGCAATCCAACAGACACCAGACAGATGGGTGCAAGGCCATGTGGGATGTGAGTGCCATGCTTGGCATCAGACTGACAATTGACTTCTCCTGTTCAATTAGTGCACTTTTAGCAATGTACAACTAATGATGCCAGGGCTTGCTCTGTGATGTGCTGTGCTCACAGTGGTGTGTGCGTTATGTGCAGGTGACTGATGTCTGTCTGTTTCCCCATTGTTTGCAGATACATCCACGGCCACGGAAGGGGACAGCTCCACGGACCAGGAGGAGCCGGAGAGCCAGACTGGGTCAGCAGCCGAGGAGTGGTCGGAGGGACCCAGTGGCACGGAGGGCGAGGGAGCCACACCGTGGAGTCCTCAGCAGCATCCACCTCAGCTGAGGACCAGAGCAACTCGGAGGATGACTCCCTTGTGGAGGCGGGTGTCAGCAGCCACCACACCCCAGCTAGTGTTGCTGTCCCCGCCACCACCAGCACCACCACCGCCCTCCCATCGGCTCCCATTCCCCAGGTCCGTGGAGGCTCCCATGTCCGGGAGCGTGTCTCCTTTGGGCCAGGCACCGCACCCCCTGCCCCTGTGTCCCCTGCTGCCCTGAGTGAGGAGTCTGTGTACCTCCTTCGCCAGCTCCATGTAGGGCAGACAGCCATGCTGAGTGTCCTCCATGCGCACACCGCGCTGTTGACTCAGCTGGTGTCGTTCATGGAGGGCATCTCATCGGGCATGTCTGACCTACAGAGGGGCAATAGGTCCATGGACTCCTCCCTGACGGCAGCAGTGTCCCTCCTCAAACGGTCCCTCACCCCTCCTGCCTCTGCTCCATCCACACTCCCCAGCACCTTACCCATCCCAGGCACACACACACTGGCACAGGCACACACCAGCACACACACATCCAGCACACTGACACACACGCCAATGACAAAACACACACGCACGCACATTCAGGGGACTGAAGCCAGACTCACAGGGGATGGGGCCCTTGAACACACACACGCATCCACATGCACTGCGCAGTCCTCAGTTCCCTCTCCCTCCAAAGCACCCTCCCTTGCCTCACCTGCAACCCCAAAGTCACAGCAGCTCTTCCTCTGTGACCTCGGCCTCTTCCCCACCGATGAAGCTGCTCCAGCATCCCGGGGGAAGAGGAAGCCCACCCACACGGAGCAGAGTGCCCCTCGCCCCCGGACACCCTCCCCCAGGCGCAGACGGACTGAGGCCCCCACCCGCAAGTCCCCCGGAGTGCTAAGAGCAAGACCCCGCCACCGCCCTGCAGCTCAGGCACAAGGTCTCCGTCCTCCATCCCTCAGGCCCCCACTGCACAGGTGCCCCCACCACACCCTGCCCCAGGTTCCCCCACCCACAGATATACCATCCCCAAGATGCTCCGGCCTTCTCCCCTGCCACTTGCTCTCCCAGCACCACACCCCCGCTGCGCTTGTCTGTGCCACTGATGTGGTGAGGGTGTCCTCCCCCTCTGTCCAACCCACCTTGCCTGTTCCCCATTCTCCTCCCCTGGAGGTAGGCACTGCAGTGGAGTCCACTACCGCCCTGTCTGACTTGGGCACTGCAGTGGCGGACCTGTCCACCCCATCTGCAGGGTCCACTGCAGTTGTGCCGGCACCCACGACATCTGTGTCATGCCCCCAGTTGTGCCGGCACACACCATGTCAGACACCTCCACTGCAGTTGTCAGTGGCTCTCCAGCACCCACCACCCCTTCCCTGACTCCCCCTGGTGAGCCCTGATCCTGTCCCTGCGGTGCCTGGCCTGCCCCCCGGTTGCCCCTCCTAGTGGATTGTCCCTGGTATTGTGCAGGCATGCGTAGGGTGACATCTGCCAGTGTCACCCTGTTTGAACTTTGACAATGGACTGGCCATTGGCCTTTGCTCTAATTTCTTCTGGACGTCGTTATCAAACAACACATATGCTGAATAAAGCAACTTTCTTTTCTCTAGTGCTCATGCTTCAGATGTACATGTTGTTGGTGCAGCTAACCATGCCCTTGCTGCAGTGATGGTGATATCTGGTCTCATGATTATGAAGTGTTACTGTGCAGGAACCCATGTGGTCCAGGGGGAATGTGTCCTATCATGTGGTGTATCCATGTCATCAATAGCAGCATCTGAGGGTGTCATGTGTTCAGTATTTGGCAATGGGTTTCCTACTTACATTGGCAATTTCATATCTGTGGCTTCCACCCCTGCACATCTGTTGTGCCTGCCATCGTTGCATTTGTCTACTTCCCTGACCGTGTTGCCATCTCCAGTGGACATGCAGGTTTGGGCATCAATGGGGAGGGACTCATCCGTGTAGTCAGTGCAACATTGCTATACAAGTGTGTTGGATCTGTGCTGATGATTCCGTTGGCACATCCATGACCAGGCTGATGTGATGGGAGCCCTCATTTGGTGCTAATTGTTGATTGTGTGACCAAGTGCTCAGCTGACATGATGGGGCCCTACTGAGGCAACATATGGCACAGCTTTCCTCACACAGGAGTGGAGTCCCCTCATGGCAGTGTGTACACGTGTGACATTGCCTGCGCCCAAGGTGTGTGTTGTATGTGCATGTCTGTGTGTTCACTTTCATTCATCTGCGCATGCTGTGATCCCTAGTGTTGTACCTGTTTGTGATGCTTGCTGACTTGAGCTATGTTCCCCCAAAGTCTTCTCCCTGTGTTCTCTGTGATGTGGGTGCATGGCACATTACTGGTCATCAGGGTGTCACCCATAGGTGTGTTTGCTGTCAGGGCAGAGTTTGTGTGCTGACGCAGATGGGTCACAGTCAGGTTTCCCTTTGGCACTTGTTGTTTGCCCCTGTCATGTGATTTCCAGTTTGTGTTATCTTTCAGTGATTGTGACACGTTGTGTGTGTGACTGCTGGCACTCCTTAGGGTCCGGGCTGCAATGTTGGTTGTTGTCTATGTGTGTTCTTTGTGGGTGACCTTGGCTTCTTCATTGGTGTGTGACTGTGGCTGGGATCCCATTGGTCGGTGTGGTATTGCCGTCATGTCCATGTACAGCGTAGTGTGCAGTGTGTCAGACATTCAGGAGTCTTGTTGAGTGTCCATGTGTGATGTGTTTCTACACCTTGGTTCCCACCCACCACCCTGGAATAGTCATGGGTGCATGTGCAATGTCACCAGTGCATGTGTACTTCACTGCTGCACATTGTTGGAGGTCGAGGGGTGTGGTCTTGAGTGTGTGCAGATGAGAGTTGTTGCCCGGCTAGTCCCCTGCCTCCATGTTGGCCTTGGCTTACTGGCCATGCTGATTGATTTGTGCTTGTGTAGGTGTGATGGTAGTTAGTTGCTCAGGACACCTGACTGTGGTTCACAGTGTGAACGACATTTAGCTTTGTCATCACAGTGGTATTTTTATTCAGCCCAGGGTCACCACATTGTGGGGGCCCTGGGGGTGGTGCTGTGGTGTGTCTGTGACTTGCTGTGTCAGTTGTTGTTCCTACGTGCCTGTGTGACATGTGTGTTTTGTGCTCCCTCTCACCTGTCAATGCCTGCTTGCCCACATAGGGGATTTGGATCCATGAGTTACCTTAGTGTGGCAGTGTATGCACATCTGTATGATTGGTATTCAGCTCTCCTCATGTGTTGTGTTGTTGCCTGGGGACACTGGCACCCCCACCCCTCACCTGCTGTGTATGATGACAGTGTTGGTCTGCCTGTTTGTGTTTGTGCATCTGCACCACTGCATTGGCATATCTTGGGTGTGCCATTGGCTGTATGTTGTTTGGTGTGTTTCCCCTGCTGTCCCTGGGACTCCTAGGTCATCGGTCAGCACAGTGATCATGGTTTGTGTGTCCCATTGCTGCCATGGTATGGTATCTGTTCACCTCACATCTGCTGTCTCCACAGGGTATCTGCATTTGTGTGCCCATTGGTGCAAATATGTGGTTCTGCATTCTGATGGTCACTTCTGTCATTGTGTCATTGATGACTGTTGACGGTCTCAGCCCCCATGGGTGTTGTTTGTCTGCACATGGCCAAAGGAATGTTTCATTTGCACTGCAGTATTTGGCTCCCCCAATTTATGTTGCAATGGGACACATACACTACTTTGCCACAGATGAGTTTTTGGTTCTGTGACCAGGAATGATCCATGCAGTTTGGCAGTTGCAGCTCTTTCTTTGTCAACAATTACCTTTTGGTCACTGTGATGATGAGGGTGTAGACCCCATTGCCACAATGGTCAAAATGTGCTTCAGCTATGGACCCCACACTTACCTTTTGGTCACTGTGATGATGGGGGTTTAGACCCCATTGCCACAATGGTCAAAATGTGCTTCAGCTATGGACCCCACACTTGCCTTTTGGTCACTGTGATGATGGGGGTTTAGACCCCATTGCCACAATGGTCAAAATGTGCTTCAGCTATGGACCCCACACTTGCCTTTTGGTCACTGTGATGATGGGGGTTTAGACCCCATTGCCACAATGGTCAAAATGTGCTTCAGCTATGGACCCCACACTTGCCTTTTGGTCACTGTGATGATGGGGGTTTAGGCCCCATTGCCACAATGGTCATGGGCTGCTTGCATTGTGGGTGCCACACACATATATGTGTGGCACATGTGCTAGGGGGTCACATTGTATGTTCAATGTCATGTTCGGTGTTGTGGGCATTTGACACAGCCTGCTCACACGCTTGTCATGGTGGTGGGGGGATGTCTTAATCTTGCATTCCCTAGGTTGTGGTGTGCTTGTTGTGTCATGCATTGTCCATCCTATGAGTGGGGGTGGTAGTAGTGGTAGGCATCCAGCCCCCTGGCTAAGGGTGGTAGTAGTGGTAGGCTTCCTGCCCCCTGGCTAAGGGTGGTAGTAGTGGTGGGCATCCTGCCCCCCTGGGTGAGGGTGGTAGTAGTGGTAGGCATCCTGCCCCCTGGCTAAGGGTGGTAGTAGTGGTAGGCATCCAGCCCCCTGGCTAAGGGTGGTAGTAGTGGTGGGCATCCTGCCCCCTGGGTGAGGGTGGTAGTAGTGGTGGGCATCCTGCCCCCCTGGCTAAGGGTGGTAGTAGTGGTGGGCATCCTGCCCCCTGGGTGAGGGTGGTAGTAGTGGTAGGCATCCTGCCCCCCTGGGTGAGGGTGGTAGTAGTGGTGGGCATCCTGCCCCCTGGCTAAGGGTGGTAGTAGTGGTGGGCATCCTGCCCCCTGGGTGAGGGTGGTAGTAGTGGTAGGCATCCTGCCCCCCGTGGGTGAGGGTGGTAGTAGTGGTAGGCATCCTGCCCCCTGGCTAAGGGTGGTAGTAGTGGTGGGCATCCTGCCCCCCTGGGTGAGGGTGGTAGTAGTGGTAGGCATCCTGCCCCCTGGCTAAGGGTGGTAGTAGTGGTGGGCATCCTGCCCCCCTGGGTGAGGGTGGTAGTAGTGGTAGGCATCCTGCCCCCCGTGGGTGAGGGTGGTAGTAGTGGTAGGCATCCTGCCCCCTGGCTAAGGGTGGTAGTAGTGGTGGGCATCCTGCCCCCCTGGGTGAGGGTGGTAGTAGTGGTGGGCATCCTGCCCCCTGGGTGAGGGTGGTAGTAGTGGTGGGCATCCTGCCCCCTGGCTAAGGGTGGTAGTAGTGGTAGGCATCCTGCCCCCTGGCTAAGGGTGGTAGTAGTGGTAGGCATCCTGCCCCCTGGCTAAGGGTGGTAGTAGTGGTAGGCATCCTGCCCCCTGGCTAAGGGTGGTAGTAGTGGTAGGCATCCTGCCACCCTGGCTAAGGGTGGTAGTAGTGGTGGGCATCCTGCCCCCTGGCTAAGGGTGGTAGTAGTGGTAGGCATCCTGCCCCCTGGCTAAGGGTGGTAGTAGTGGTAGGCATCCTGCCACCCTGGCTAAGGGTGGTAGTAGTGGTAGGCATCCAGCCCCCTGGCTAAGGGTGGTAGTAGTGGTGGGCATCCTGCCCCCTGGGTGAGGGTGGTAGTAGTGGTGGGCATCCTGCCCCCTGGCTAAGGGTGGTAGTAGTGGTAGGCATCCTGCCCCCTGGCTAAGGGTGGTAGTAGTGGTAGGCATCCTGCCACCCTGGCTAAGGGTGGTAGTAGTGGTAGGCATCCAGCCCCCTGGCTAAGGGTGGTAGTAGTGGTGGGCATCCTGCCCCCCTGGGTGAGGGTGGTAGTAGTGGTGGGCATCCTGCCCCCTGGCTAAGGGTGGTAGTAGTGGTGGGCATCCTGCCCCCCTGGGTGAGGGTGGTAGTAGTGGTAGGCATCCTGCCCCCCGTGGGTGAGGGTGGTAGTAGTGGTAGGCATCCTGCCCCCTGGCTAAGGGTGGTAGTAGTGGTGGGCATCCTACCCCCTGGGTGAGGGTGGTAGTAGTGGTAGGCATCCTGCCCCCCGTGGGTGAGGGTGGTAGTAGTGGTAGGCATCCTGCCCCCTGGCTAAGGGTGGTAGTAGTGGTAGGCATCCTGCCCCCTGGCTAAGGGTGGTAGTAGTGGTAGGCATCCTGCCCCCTGGCTAAGGGTGGTAGTAGTGGTGGGCATCCTGCCCCCTGGGTGAGGGTGGTAGTAGTGGTGGGCATCCTGCCCCCTGGCTAAGGGTGGTAGTAGTGGTAGGCATCCTGCCCCCCGTGGGTGAGGGTGGTAGTAGTGGTAGGCATCCAGCCCCCTGGGTAAGGGTGGTAGTGGTGGTGGGCATCTGGCACCCCCTGGCTAAGGGTGGTTGTGGTGGTTGGCATCCAGCCCCCTGGGTTGGGGTGGTGGCGCGCATTCAGGCCCCTGTGTGCATATGTGGCATTGGTGATGGGCATCCCGCCCCTATGGTGCTGCTGTTGCAAGTATATTCAGATTCCCAGTGTATGTGTGTGATGTGTCGTGTACGTGTTGTATGTGTTTTGTGGTTGGTGTCTGACTTACCTTCTGCGCCGTACGCGTCCGTGCCTGTTCCGGTAGTAGATGTAGAATATTGGTATGATCGGGACGAAGGGATTCATGGTTGGTTCGTGTCGTTCGTCCTTCTCGTTGCTCGCGTCGTCCTCGTCGCTTGGCTTCGTCCTCGTCGCTTCGTCCTCGTCGCTTCGCGTCGTCCTCGTCTGTGCTGTGTTCGTCTCGTAGCCGTGGATCGTGTTGTGGCGCGATTCGGAGCTTATGTGCGCCTCTCCCGGATGCTTTGACGTGCCGTGCGTAGCGACGGGTTCGGCGCGTACGGAAAGCGCATCGTACTTGTCCGGCCGGACGGGGCTGCATTTTCCCTTCCGTGCGACTCGATTCGGCGTTTCCGGATTCGCCTCGGTCGGAGAACAGGACCTGGTTTGGGTGAGTACGGCTCGGCCGGAATTTTTGCTGTTGTGCGCATCGTACTTGCTCATGATTCCCTGACTTTTGTCTATCTCAGCTCCCTGCCCCTGAAATGATGGGTTTCGTCCTTTTTCTTGTGCTTTTACAATCCAAGGAACATTCTGGTGTGTGTGTGTGTGTGTGTGTGTGTGTGTGTGTGTGTTTGTGTGTGTTTGTGTGTGTGTGTGTGTGTGTGTGTGTGTATATATATGCATTACACCTGCTTGCCCTCCAGCTCCCTTGTACTGCCACTGCCATCCGTCTCAATTAGCTGGTGCCCATCTTTTAATGGATTTTAATCCATGCCAAGGTGGTTGCTCCAGTGTGTGCACGTGCGAGAGCAATTATACAATGTTTAATGTTTTTTCTTATAAACAAAACAAAACAAGATGACTGCTAAGCGTGTGCATTCACACAACAGTACTAGCTATATGAATACAGTCCACCGTGGGTCTCTTTCAATCTAGTAGGCACCCCTCTCACACTAGTCTGGGGAAACCAATAGTCAATGTGTTACTCAAGCAGCCCAGTGGTCAGTTCTCACTTGGGTTTCAATTTCAAAACAACACTCATACTGAGAGGGGTTCTGTTGCAGTCATATTGTCTCCTCCAATACATATGCAAATGACAGTATAACTAATATAAAAAAGTGCAGATCATGCAGTGCTTAAGTGAGTGCATAAATACATAAAATATATACAAAAGACACCACCGATTCTCTCTGGTTCATAACAAGGTTTTTTTTAACATACATGTGCATGCAATATAGCACAATATGGATTACAAATAATCTGGGAACCAAGCCAGATATATATGTCGACATTTCAACCCCTATGAGTGAAAGGGACTCCTAAGGACCAAGTTGTCTGGCTTAGTGTCATTAAGTAGTACAATGTGTTATGTATCAACAGAATCAAGTGCATGCAACCACAACTGTTTGGACGTCTACATGAATCACAACAACCTATTGTACATTACATCCACTATTTCAAAAGCACTTTCCTCTTGTGACATCCAAGTTAACAGACTCCCTTTAATCATCAGTTTCCGAGATATCTTGTAACTTGCTTATTAGCTGTGACAGTTTAACCACTCTCTATGCAGAACAAGCCGACCGGCTACATGAGGCATTGTTTGCAGGCACCCTAGATGAATGGTGATCATCGTCCGTAGATTATATAATTTGGAGCGATACCCGTCGTCTTGTTCTGCATAGAGAGTGGTGAAGCTGTCAAGGGTAATAAGCAAATCTGAGTGTTTTTTGTATATGCACCCCAAGTGAGAACTAGCCACTGGGTTGCTTGAGTAATACACATACTGTTGGTTTCCCGGGACTAGAGTGAGAGGGGTGCCTGCTTAATAGTAAGAGACCCACTGTGGACTCATAAAGCTAATGCTGACCCTGGTCCCGGTGGGTCCCGGTGGGTATATAGGGTTGTCCTTGTTACACAATGCACACAACAGTATTGAATGAGAAGGTTAGAACTGAGACTGAGCAGGTGACATTTGGGAGCAGACACCTTGATAAGGTTCAAGAAGGTTCGAAAAGATTTTTTTTTTTACCTTGGTTGATGGGGTAGGCAGATTCCAGCATGTGAGTATGCATCAATGTTTTGAAAGTAATGCACCACAAAACACAATAGAGACATTATTTAGTATCTTGGAACTAAAACAACTGTGCCTCTAACAATATGATAGCAAGCAGAACCCAAATATAGGACATAGTTATTGTGAATTATTTTCTTGTGAGGAATATTTATTACTGAAAAAATGGATGGCAGAAGCTCAGTAATATACATAGATGACATTAGATGGTTTTCCACACACCTCGCCCTCGCTCAGACACCACTTATCTGCCGCTGCCTTTCCAGAGGACGCTCGTACTTCCACCTCACTGCCAAAGCCTGGAATATCCTCCTCCTTCACCTCCACACCACACCCTCACTGACCCACTTCAGGAAGACATTCATTCAAGAACTGGCTCTTCGACTGATACCTGCAGCACAGCCCCTAGATACCCCCTTGGGTGATTAGCCATGCTATACTAGTACTACTTGATTGATTGATTGATTGATTAAATATTTGTCACTAAAAAATAGGAAGCCAGTCTTCAGTAATACACACTGACCACATTATATGTTTTTCATTGGTATGTTTATAATATTAAAAGTGCACCAAGCCTGCTATTTGGATGCCTAACCAACAGTAATGTTAAGAAAGTGATATTTTGAGCAATACAAGGTTCTGAATCAAGTAACGAACAATGTTGACAAAGCATGCATTTAGAAAAACATCCCAAGGAAATAAGCATAGATTGTAGTTATGGTCAGCATCTTAATATTCAGAAGGTTTGTACACAGAAGTGTATTATCATTATTTGTAATGTAAATAAATAAAACCACTTACCTTGCACTTGACGCAGAGCGCAAGGTAAGTGGTTTTACTTATTTAATTATTTTATTTTCCCCATCCTGTCGTCTGGCAACTTTCCCCCCTGCCCCACCCCTCCGTTCTTACCTGTACCGGCTGTGCCTGCTTAGATATGACTATCACAACACCATGACAGGACCTAGAAACTAGTGAGGAAGCATGAATTCATTTAAAATGTTGCAGAATTGCATGCCATTGTCCCTGGAAGAGAATAGGTGGAAATTCCTTTTCAGAATTTATATTTAATTAACATATCAACATGGTCTCCCACCACACATTCATCAGAAGACTGACTCTACAACATCAGCATCCAAGGACCGTCCCACAACTGGATAGGTTCCTTCCTCACAGGAAGTACTCAGAGAGTCAGACTACCGCCCTAGACATCGGAATCCAAGAACCTGATCTGCGGAGTTCCCCAGGGCTCATCTGTCAGCCCCACCATGTTCAACACCTATATATGACCACTCAGCAACATCATCAGATTGAAAGGCAAAACCATCATATCCAACGCTGATGACACACAGCTCATCCTGTCCCGAAACTGCATGATCAAGGTAGCAGAATGGATGAGAACCCACTGCCTGAAGCTCAACTCTGGTAAAACATTTTCAGAAACAAAAATTCTCCCTGAGACTCAAGCTGGTGGCCACCAGAGCTAGGACCCACAATAAAACCCACCGACAAAAACAGAAACATGGGAATCATCCTGGAGGATAAACTCAAGATGACAGCTCAAGTCAATTCAGTCAGTCCCTCCTGCTTCCACATTCTATGCATGCTACGCAAGCTCTTCAAAGGACTTCCCCAGTATGGTCAAACAAGCACTCAAGACTCGAAAACGTCAACACACTCTAAGCTGGGATCTCCAAGCAGCTCCTATGCAGACTCCAGACCATCCAAAATGCTGCAGCAAGTCTCATCTTCAACTTCCCACGTCTCTCCACACTTTAGAAAGCTCCACTGGCTCCCCATACACAAACACAGACAATTCAAACTCCTTGTGCACACATACAAAGCACTGCAAAACATTGGACCAGCATACCTGAACAACAGCATACACTTTCACCAGCTGAGCAGACACCTACACTCAGCCACATTCCCCACATCCACAGAAACAGAACTGGAAGTCACTCATTCTCCTACATCGCACCCAAAACCTGGAACGACCTCCCTCAAAACATCAGAGCCTCCTCATTGCTTCTTGAATTCCGCAAGTAGCTGAAGACCTGGCTTTTCGACTAATCCTGTAGGGTCTAGCACCTACACCTTACCCTCATCAGCAATTAGTGCGCTGCACAAATCCACGTAATATATCATAATATATGAATGGGTTAAAGTGCACTCTGTCATAAATATTGATTTTTAATCAGTGTGTTCTATACCTATACAAAGTCACTCATCATAAAAGGACAGAGTGCAACAACTCCAGATAAAAAAGATGGTGAAATTAGAGAAGAAAAGAACCCTACATAAACATAAGACCGATATTATAATACAGTGGACAGAAATCGACAACGTACTAGTTTCTATTTCAAGGCAACATCTTTTGAAATGGCAGTCTCATTTAAATACTAACATACTGCTATATGTTTTCTCCGTTTTCCAATCAATTGGGGGGAATTTTCAAGCTGATCTTCTTAGATGTCAATGATTTTGTTGACACAAGCAATAAGTGATCTGCAGAGCACTTTTCTAAGAGGTGTGTAGAAGTGAAAGGATGGGGCAAGAGCCAGGAATGTCGAGTGTAGACGTTTCCGCTAAAGGCAGTTGCTTACTAGTTACTAAGCACTTGGGGCACTGGAGAGCAAGTAAAAAGATGTAAAACTGGACATATCTTTAGAACAAAACAAGTGACAGACTGTCAAGTTCTGAAATTACTGCAAGATGAGCTTTAAGTGAATGTTTTACATAGCAAATTAGCAAAGATGAGTTGACACGTCAACATGGTGCCCTCTACAGTGTATCAATCTGTTGGTGAAAAATGGATAGATAAATGGACACATTATGTAGTTATTCATTATTCAGTACAAGTCTTGAGGCTTGATCTTTGAAAAAGCATTGGAATCTGTGATGTTCTATTGTGACAGATACCGTAACAATTGTAATTCAGCTCTCAATTTAATAGAGTCCCTTTTCAGTCTTGGGTATGCCTTGCAGGATATTCGGGTGTGTTTGTTTACTGGTTGAAAGGCAAACTACACACTGAAAATGCTTTGTGAGTCGGGCATGAAAATAAAGGTGCCAGCACACCGAGCATAGGGGTAAGACACAATTACTCATAGAAAAAGAATTGTGAATTGAGCACATGTATTTTGATGGGTAAGATGCTTACTCAAAGAGTAAAGATGCCTGACTCCTGTCAGTTAATGAGTAGGCCACAAAAACGTACAGGAAATACTTTGTGAATCAGGTATTGAAGTGCAAGAGCCATTAACACAGAATTAAGACACAACTACTCACAGAAAAATCTTTGTGAATTTCACTGAATGGGTCTTACGTAGGTACATGGTAGATGCAAGGAACACGTATTAGATCAATGCATGAAACATCAAAATATATTATTGTTGTTGCTATTATTATTATTATTATGATAATCATCATATAGTATTCATATTCCTGAAGGACTACTTTTTCTCAATCACCAATAGAGTAGTATGAATGTAGCATAGAGAACAGAAAGGAAAAATACCACCGGCGTCGAATGACCATGAGCAAACCAACTGGCTTACATCAAAGGTAAGTACTAGTGCTATATAAGTATATTTGTACAATCACTCAGAATCTTCGGATACTCCCCTGAGAATCCAATATCAGCCACAAATTCACTGTTCATCAAATGAACGTCAACTTGTTGCTCCCAAACTGGATTCCCTGATTCAGACTTTTTCCAGCTGTGCAAGTTTATTTTCTGGACCATCCAGTGAGCGCTGTTTTCTCATTCAACTAACTATAACTATGTTACTCTTCAATCTACTGCTTTTTGTTTGAGCCACACCATGTGAGTCCCAACTGGTCAATTAATACTTCATACATTGACTCCTAGAGATCAGAAATAGCTTCTGGCATATTAGCTTCTTTACAACTTTACCACACTCTCCACATAGGATTAAATATGTTTTGTTTGGATGGAAGGGGCACCCTAACAACAAACTCCATTATGGGATATGATTTACTGCAGGAGGTGGAACATCTGAAAAGTTTAGCAAAGTGGAATATGATAGGAATCTCCAAACTTGCTAACCTCTAGATAAAGTGAGACATGATACCATTTGAGACTCTGAGTGGGGAATAGCCAATGACAGTAACTGAAAAATATAGGTATATGCAGGTCAGGCATGCACTACTCTTCCACCTATGACCGAGAACAGTACTAAAAAAATGTGTCCCTTTGGAAGAAATTATTGTCAGAACAATTAACCAAGGATGCAGTGTCACAGACATGTAGGCAAATATTTAACAATACTTCACACGTACCTCAGACCCTCAAGACAGATTAGGAATAGGACATGGGGACACTAGACCAGGATGAGTGGGAGGAAGCATTGTGAAGCCCACAAGAAATCACTATAAGATCAGGGTTTCCTCTCCTACAGCTCCACATACTGCACACATTTTACTACTCTAGAATCCTCTTGCACATAAACGGGAGGGCCTCCTCACTGAACTGTGTGAGAGGCTACAATCTAGAAGATTCCTTCTTTCATTTAGTCTGGGCGTGTCCATAGATTGCAGAATACTTGAGAGAAGTATGATACAAGTAATAGGAAGGCCAGTAACAAGAACTGCTAAGAGATATGTTTGGGGTGACGATAACATATCAACATACTCCTATCTATAGGTGACACTGGCGCTAATAGTGGTGAAAAGGAACATTGCTCGAAAATGGGGTGCAGGGGATACACTAATCAAGGGTGGACTAGGAAAGAGACATGGATTGATGCATACCTGCAGAAAAAGTAATTTACCAGGGGAGAGGCTATCCCAAGAAATGGGAAAAGATACCGGGAGCCTAGAAAGAGCATCAAGGGTTATAGAGAATTCAGAAAGTACCCATAGAAATCAATATACCTCAGGTCCATTGTGGAGAAGGGACCAAATGGGACATATGTAAAGGAACACTCTGGGACGTACAAAGAAATTGTACTCTTGTCATGATATTTGCTATGAAAGTGATAGTGACAGTGTTTTCCTGTTGTTTGTATAGAAAATTAATACGATTGTTAAAAACAAATATTTAGCTGAAAAATGTATACCTATACCCGATGTTTGCTGTACATTAACCACTGCATTGTCTTTTTGTGGCAGCATAAATAAATATGTTATTCCTTTAGCAAAAAGTGTCCCTATGCCAAACCTTTCTCTACCATTCCTTAATATTGTTCTTTAACAGTCTTCTAGAGACCTATAATCAGCATGTGATTCGGCCTCAATGTCTCCACTGTGCGTTATGCTACTCATCAAGGAACATGTGCTAGTATCTGGGGATTCCTTTAGTGGCAATGGCTTCTTCTCTAACTCTGTAGAGTAAATGATATTCTATAACTTATCATGAGTCTTACAACTCATATGTTAGCTTAGTATGTCTTTTCTTTCCCCACAAAGTAAGCACAGTCCCCAATGATGGTCGAACCTACAGTATGAGCCATGCAAATGATCGTGCTCACTTTGCCATGTTCAATGAATGATCCTGACACCGCCTCAATGCCTCCAGAGGAGCAAATGCAAACCATGTAATTAATTGAATGATAAAGCGTCAGTGTCTGCCCACACCCAAAGTTAATCGTTCATGATGAAGTGACTCCAGAGAGACACACGCTCTTGGAATGCACCAACAAGGTTATCAGATTCATCCATGTAATTGCTAAAGAGGGTCAGTGCCTATAAACATAGTTTAATTTGCAATGGTTTAAAAGCACAAGTTCTACTGAAAGTAGATCCTTGTGCACTTCCTCTATTGACACAATGCTAAGATGAATCATAATTTAGGTGCCCAGTTTTATGCATTTATGTTTTGATATTTCCATCATTATTTATACATATTTTTCTCATCGTGCTGAAATGTATACATATTTAGCTTGGGGCAGCCACTGAAAAAGTAGAGTTGAATCTAATATATTTAACGGATAAACGCACATTCACTCTGCAATGTTGTTGGGGTTTAAGTGTGCTGAGCCACCAAATATAATAAAATAATGCAACCATTTGAAATTATTGGTATGATAGTACTAGTGTATAATCTCTAAATGGTACTAGAGGACTCTGTAAATCTCCCCAGATACAACTCTTCCCCACAATGCCACCACAAGTCGAATGACCATCATCAGCAAAAAGTAGATCTCTATATAAGCTACTCGATCCAAATTCAGAAAGGGCTTCTCTTCAAACTACGTCTTTTAAGTCCAGAATTGTAACATCTCAATTTGAAATCAATGCACTGGCAAGATAAACGTCAGAGCCACAAAAAACCTCCATGCACATCATGTATATTCAATCATTCCAATGACTGAGACCAACACAGTGGAATTGTCTTCCTGATGATGACCTCTGAGCCTCCCACATCATTCAAAACTGCTGTCAATGAACAACTCTGACTACAAGATTGCTACTGTAACTATTTATATTGTATTATTGATAAATGCAGGAACTGCCCTTCCTCGACCATTGCATCTGCTCTGCGTCCACCAAAACTCCTAATGCCCTACCTACTGAAATATTCTTGATTTGTACAGCATTTATTTTCTGAAATGATCTGTTGTTCGCTGCAAACAATTAGTAAAACAGATGTGTACATCGGAAGTTGATCAAACTTCATTATCATATCGTGTTCGGTTTTTTAATTCCCTATCCTGTGAATATGCACTGCAAGCAGCTTGGTGGACATAATTAAGAGCATGGAGGGACAATAGAACATATAGTGGCGGATCACACAACAATTTTGACTGGTGCTATTTTGACTTCCTGGTGGCTTGATAAGGCAATGCTTGGTGCAAACATCTTTTACCGCCATACTATACAAGCATTATTCTAGAAGTGGTAATGTATGACAAGAATGATTCTGCATATTTGTTGTGTAGCATTTTGTTGCATTATTTCTGTGGTTTTTTGTGCTGCTGTGTTTTTGTACTGCATTACCCAATATGTGCTGCTATGTAATACTGTGGTTGCTGTGTTGTGTTCTGTTTCAACTGTTTATGTTGCTTGTGCCCTGTTATGCATGTTTTAATTGTGTTTTTATTTTGCCTACTGTTACTTATTTTGATATATTCCGTTTTTTACTCTAGATATGCCAAGCGATCCTGGCACATGGGGCGTGGCCAAGATGGCGGCGAGAGCGGTCGCACTGTTCTGAGCTCCGCTTCGAGCCCGCCGCAAACATCCTGAAAAACAGTGCCTACACGTAGCAAACTACCATATTAAGGTGCCGGAGACTTCCCAGGACCGTTTCCAGTACATGCCGCGGCCGCTGCTGGGGGCTGAGAACGGGAGAGCTGTGTGGCGATCCTGCGGACGCGGAGCCCGCACGGCCTGAGGCTCCGATCGGGAGCGAGCTGCCCCGCCACCCACGTAATCTACTGTGCTGCTTTCTCCCACCGGCGGCGCCGGCCCCCCTTGGCCCTGTCCTTGTTCCGTTGGTGAGCCGTGGACTATCGCTGGGAGTGTGTGGATCGAGTTCGTCGAGTGGAAAGTTGCGGCCCTGCTGACGAGTGGAGCGGTGCGGACTGCGTTACCCTAGCTGGACCCACCTTGGAGGCCTCTCCGCGACGAGCTGCGACTATGTGGGGAGCCAGAGACGGGGACGAGCGCAGATCGGGAATCTGACCTCATCGGCCCCTCGGTCGGCAATAAGGTGCTGCTTGCTGCGATCTCCCAGGTTCGTGAGATCTGCGTTGCCTGTGACCGCTGGCAGTCCGGTGTGATTAATGGGACGGCGCCGAGAGGAGACACACAAAGACTCTGCAGTGTCCCCTACGCTGAACTAGTGTGAGCTGCCTGCTTGTGCCCACCGGAGCGCGGTGATCCCTGAATAGGCACCTGGGACCTCGCCGCTGGGGTGGAGATCAGAAGCACTGCGCACATGAAGAGGTGCTACACTCCCCCAACCCCCCTCTCCTTATTTGAGACATAGGATTTGGCTCCGTCCTCTCGGCCCCGTTTCCTGCCTACCCACGTGGAGTGCGGAACACCTGGGGCCCTCCACCTCCACAGACCGACACGATCACTCGCACAGATTCGATGAGTTAATGGCGGCGATCTTGGATATAAAATCCACCCTGGGTACGAAGATCGATTCCCTGAGTATCGATATGGGTTATCACCGGGAAGACCACAAGAGACTGAAGGGCAGGGTGGAGGAATCCGAGTCTACATTGGCGACGTTACGCCCCACGGTAACCGCGGCGACCACCCAATTGCAGTCCCTCCAGCAAGAGGTTGAATATTTGAGAGAGCGTGTGGATGATCAAGAGGGGCGCTCACGCCGCAACAACATCCATATCGTGGGTCTCCCCGAACGAGGGGAGGGCCCCAATATGGAACTTATATGGAACCCAATATGCGCCCGTCCGCGACTGGACCGCGCCCAGCGCCAGAACCCCTGGATCCCACCGATGCAACACCACTCGACGGACCTACGACGCCGCCACACTCACCGCACTCAATGCCGGCCGGAACCCTGCCTGCTACCGAGCCTCACCGAGACGCACCCACGGACCCTTCACCTGCCAAACCTGCCGATTCACCTGCCCCCTGACGTGCACCACCTCCGCCAAGTCGAGCAACAGCAGCAACCACCTGAAATGCATCCTGCTGAACACCCGCTCCGTCCACAGGCACGCCGTGGAACTCTGGGACCTGCTCGACGCAACAGCACCGGACATCGCCTTCCTCACCGAAACCTGGATGAACGCCTCCTCAGCGCCTGACATCGCCATAGCCATCCCGGATGGATACAAGATCACCCGGAAGGACCGCGTCAACCAGACGGGAGGAGGCATCGCCATCGTACACAAGAACACCATCCGCATCTCGACTAACTCCGACGAGACCTTCACCGCCGCCGAACACCTACACTTCCAGATACACACGGACCCCAAGACCACCCTCCGAGGCACCCTCATCTACAGACCCCCGGGACCACGCACACTACTCAGCGAAGACATCGCAGACTTCATCAGCCCGCACGCCATGCCCTCCGCCGACTACATCCTCCTAGGGGACCTCAACTTCCACCTGGAGAACAACAACGACAGAAACACCACCGCCCTGCTGGACAACCTCGCCAACCTCGGACTCAAGCAACTGGTGAACACGCCCACCCACTACGCCGGCCACACGCTTGACCCCGTCTTCTCGTCCAGCAAGCACATCTCCTTCAGCCACGCCACCGGACTCCACTGGACCGACCACAGCTGCGTCCACTTCAGCTTCAGAAAGACTGCGACCCACCACCACCCGCAACAGGCTCCCCGCCGGAGCTGGAGCAAGATCACCGCCGAGCAGCTCACCGCCTCCCTCAGCCAGAACACACCCACCGACACAACGGACCCAAACGAAGCAGCCAGCAACCTCGCCAAGTGGCTGACCGCCTGCGCCGACGACCTCGCACCACTAAAAAACCCTCCCAGCAGACCCGGAAGCAAGAAAACCCCTTGGTTCACCAACGAACTCAAGGAATCCAAGAAGAACTGCCGCACTCTCGAGAAAACCTGGCGACTCGACCAGACCACAGACAACAGGACCGCCCTCAAGCACGCCACCCGCAAACACCACCAGCTGATCCGTGCCACCAAGAAGTCGGCACTCAAAGAACGACTGGACAACAACGCCCATGACAGCAAGGAACTTTTCAGCATCGTCAAAGAGTTCTCCAACCCCAGCGCCGGAAACAACGACATCACCCCCTCGCAAGACCTCTGCAACTCACTCTCCGCGTTCTTCCACCGCAAGATCACCGACATACACAACAGCTTCAACGCACAAACAACGCACCCTACCGCCGAACCAATGCCCGCCACCACCACCCTCTGCAACTGGACCCCGATCAACACCGAAGACACCACCCGCACGATGAACTCCATCCACTCCGGATCACCAACCGACCCCTGCCCACACCACGTCTTCAACAAAGCCGACGCCACCATCGCACCCCATCTCCGGGACATCATCAACTCCTCCTTCCGCACCGCCACCTTCCCGGAGAGCTGGAAGCACGCCGAGCTTACCGCCCTCCTGAAGAAACCAACGGCGGACCCCACCGACCTCAAGAACTACCGCCCCATCTCGCTCCTTCCGTTTCCGGCCAAAGTCATCGAGAAGACCGTCAACAGACAGCTTGCCGCCTTCCTCGAGACGAATGGATCCCTCGACCCCTCGCAGTCCGGGTTTCGGGCCAACCACAGCACCGAGACCGCCCTTATCGCAGCCACCGACGACATCAGAACCCTAACCGACAACGGGGAAACAGCTGCCCTCATCCTCCTGGACCTCTCCGCGGCGTTCGACACCGTCTGCCACCGCACCCTAGTGAAGCGCCTCAGCAACATCGGAATCCGAGAGAAAGCACTGGAATGGATCATCTCGTTCCTCGCCGGAAGAACCCAGAGAGTCCGCCTCTCCCCGTTCAGATCCGAAGCCACCGAAGTCATCTGCGGCGTTCCACAAGGATCCTCACTCAGCCCGACCCTCTTCAACGTCTACATGAGCCCCCTCGCAGCCATCGCACGCCGACACAACCTCAACATCATCTCCTACGCCGACGACACCCAGCTGATCCTCTCCCTCACCAACGACCCCACTACCGCCAGAGCCAACCTGCACGACGGGATGAGAGACGTCGCCGACTGGATGAGGAACAGCCGCCTTAAACTGAACTCAGACAAGACGGAAGTCCTCATCCTGGGCTCATCACCCTCCGCCTGGGACGACTCCTGGTGGCCCCCGGCCCTGGGCACCGCACCCAAGCCAACGGACCACGCACGCAACCTGGGCTTCATCCTGGACTCCTCCCTATCAATGACCAAACAAGTCAACGCCGTCTCATCTTCATGCTTCAACACCCTGCGCATGCTCCGCAAGATCTTCAGATGGATCCCCACTGAAACCAGGAAGACCGTCACCCAGGCACTCGTCACCAGCCGACTGGACTATGGGAACACCCTCTACGCCGGAACCACAGCCAAACTTCAAAAGAGACTCCAGCGCATCCAGAACGCCTCCGCACGACTCATCCTGGACATCCCCCGACACAGCCACATCACCGTACACCTGAAAGACCTGCACTGGCTCCCCGTCAGCAAGAGAATCACGTTCAGACTCCTCACCCACGCACACAAGGCCCTCCACGACCTGGGCCCAAAGTACCTCAACGACCGCATGTCCTTCTACACGCCCACACGCCAGCTACGATCAACCAGCCACGCCCTCGCCACCGTACCACGCATCCGCAGAACCACCGCCGGAGGAAGATCCTTCTCCTACCTGGCGGCCAAGACCTGGAACTCCCTCCCCACTCACCTTCGGCGAACCCAGGACCATCTCGCCTTCAGGAAGCAGCTCAAGACCTGGCTGTTCGAGCAGTAACTTACCCCCTCCCCCAGCGCCTTGAGACCCTCCCGGGTGAGTAGCGCGCTCTATAAATGCCGTGATTGATTGATTGATTGAACTTTATCTGGAAGAATGGCTCTCGCAAGACATACTACAAGGCAAAATCTCCACATTCTTCTCTATAGAACGCGCCCATAGGGTCCCAGGGGGCCCCCCATGGCCCTACGCTCTCCCCAGGCCAGTGGTGGCGAGACTGTTCAATTACAGAGATAGGGACCACATTCTGCAGGTCACTCGGGCCCGGGGCCCATGGCAGGTTGATAACTCAATGGTCCACATTTACTCTGACTACACTTTGCAGGTGCAACGCAGTCGCTCCTTGTATCTGGAGGTCAAGAAGTGCCTAAGAGACAATGACATCCAATACTCACTCCAATACCCAGCACGCCTTTGCATTCACCACAAGGAGGGTACGGTGTTCTGCAATACACCCGAGGAGGCGTGGACGTGGGTGGAGCAGCAGGGCTTGGGACACGGGCCACCGCCGTCCTCTTCAGACACTAGTCAGGCCTGGAAGTTGGTTGCACCCCATAGGGGCCGCGGCACGAGACAGACCCGCCGACCGACAAAAGCCCAACTGGCACAAGAACGGGCTCAGGCCATAAAGACGGTGGAACATATGGACAGCCCTGCATCCTCCCACAGACTGGACTCGGACTCTGATGCGACGATGGACCAAACATTGCCTCTCACAGCCTCACAACAGAAGGCACTGTCGGGGGGCAGACCGGCTCTCACCCCGCAGACTGCAGACGCCTTGGGGTGAATACCCTGGGACTATCGAGACTTTCTCTGTACGAACCTTATGTCATACGCACCTACGTAAGCTACCAGGTCGAGTCCCGTGTGGTGGCACACCGATGCCACACCCCATCCAGCGAGCGATAAGTAGCTGATACAGCACCAAATTTTATTTCTATTTGAATTGTTATTTTTCGTACGTTTGAATTGCATTAAAGTGCGAATGGCCAGTGCCCGTTGGCAAGTCATCCTGGGGTGGGATGTTGGGGATCTTTTTTCTTTGATTTGTTAGATGAGTCGACTTTCTCCACTATTATTGTACAGACGCAGAAAACATGGGTTACCAACGCATTTTCATTTTCCTTTTCTTTTTTTATATGCGCTATGTACGGGGGTGGGATGCGGGGGGTGGGGTGGATTGGGCGGCGGGGGTTGTCTTGCAACGAATGCTCTCTTCAATGTTGGGGAAAAATGTTGGAGGATTATAGATTGTTGACCTGGAATGTGAGGGGTTTGGCGGGCTGCGCTAAACGGCACAAAGTGTACCAGTACCTGCGAACTGACAAGATTACGTTTGCAATGCTCCAGGAAACGCACCTTACCACACAAACACTTGCATCGCTTAGTAAGCGCTGGAGGGGCACGGTCATAGGCACCACCTATTCGGGATATGCTAGGGGTGCGCTGATATGGGTGGCTCCGGGGACCCCGCTCCAGAACACACGTTCCCGGGTAGACACGCAGGGCCGATATGTTGTCATGGAGGGTCAATTAAACGGGTCTCCACTGGCGTTAGTATCAATATACGCCCCAAATTCAGGACAATCCCTGTTCTTACAAACACTTACGCCATCCCTGCTAGTGGACCCTATGGTCCCTACATACTGGGGAGGTGACTTTAATGGGGTATCCGACCTGGACTTGGATCGCTCCCGCCCCCCTCTCCTGGGGGCACAGTCCATTAAGCTGGCACAATGCATGAGAGACTGGATCACAAATATGCAAGTCCATGATACATGGCGTAGTAAACACCCTCTGACACATACATACTCGCACTACTCAGCGTTGCACGCATTGTATACTAGGAGAGATATTATATATTGTTCGGATAATGCCCTGCACAACGTCTTCCAGGCAGATTATCTACCGCGAACACTCTCAGACCACAACCCGTTAGTGATAAGCCTATCCTGGGGTGCGAAAAGACCTGATATATCGACTTGGTTGCTGCCATGCGCCGCGCTCGCCGACTCACCATACCGGGCCACTCTCTCGAACTCCATTGACTCATATTTTTCAACGAATGCCGGTACTGCCTCGTCCATAGGTACTGAATGGGAGGCTTTTAAGGCGGTCCTTCGAGGCCACGCAATTAAAACCACGTATGGGGCCCGTAAATCACTGACAAATGCTCTTCAGACTCACGAGACGGAAATACAGAGATGTGAGCAACTCATTCTTACCGACCCTCAGATGGGCCCATCCTTGGCCCGAGCCCGACTGGCTTATAAGAGTGCAATGGACGATCTTTGCGCGTTGGATTACAAGACATATCTCACATGGGGACATACAGAGGGTGACAAAGCAGGTAAACTGCTAACATGGTTACTGAAATCAGACGCCTCTCAACCCCCCATTACCGCCATACGCACTTCCAATGGCACTCTTGTGAATACACAGGAGGAGATTAACCAGTCCTTCCTAGAATATTATACGACGTTGTATGCGACTCCCATCCTCCTGGACCCTGCTCCCATACATGATTTTCTTGATGGGCTACAACTCCCGCAAATTATACCAGCGCATTACGATGCCCTGGAAGAACCCATCACTGTGTCTGAGATAGAGGAGGCAATCGGGCAATTGGCGACCGGAAAGTCACCGGGGACAGATGGCTGGCCATCCGAATTCTACGCAAGGTACACCAATAAGCTGGCGCCACGATTGGCTGACATGTACACTGAAGCCTTCGAGACAGGTGAGCTCCCGCCCACTTTGAGGGAGGTCACGCTGGTGGTACTACCGAAACCGGGTCGGGACCTTCTTTTAATGGCCTCATACCGCCCCCTATCAATGTTGAATGTAGACTATAAGATTCTTGGCAAGCTACTGGCGAATAGGTTGATTGCGTTGATTGCGTCGGTCTCCTTGCTGGTCCACGAAGACCAGAATGGTTTTATACCAGGAAGAAACACAGGATTGAATCTGCGACGTTTATTTGCATTGCTAGAATGGGCGAGAGGAGGAGAGGCAGAAATGCCTTGGACAGCATCTCTTGATATCGAAAAGGCGTTCGATACATTAAGGGCCCGATTCACAGAACTAACTTAAGACAAAATCCTAAACTTACTACCATTTTGGTATTCACAGAAGGCACTTACTTACTCATTTTGAGTAACTTACTCATTTTGATTAACTTACTCATTTTGTGTAACTTACTCATTTTGGTATTCACAGAAGGCACTTACTCATTGATGAGTAAGTGCCTTCTGTGAATACCAAAATGAGTAAGTGCTTCTGTGAATACCAAAATGGTAGTAAGTTTAGGATTTTGTCTTAAGTTAGTTCTGTGAATCGGGCCCTAAGTTGGGAATATCTGCTGACGGTGTTGTCAAGGTTCGGTATCGGCCCTAATTTCTTGAAATGGATATGATTACTGTATTGTAGGCCACAGGCCAGGGTGCAAACGGGTCGAGTTTATTCCTCACTTTTCGCGATAGCGTGAGGTACACAACAGGGTTGCCCCTTGTCGCCGATACTTTTTGCCCTGGCTATGGAACCACTTGCGTGTAAATTACGACAACGGGTAGCAGAGTGGGGCCTCTTCGCAGACCGCCATTGGCACATAGTGTCGCTTTATGCAGACGACGCCCTGATTTATTTACGTGGCCAGACTGAGATACTTCAGCAGATAATGGACCTGCTAAATGCACACGCATTGGTATCGGGACTGCGGGTTAATTGGTCTAAATCGGTGGTGTTCCCGATGACACCAATGTCAATGGCCCAGAGACAGACCACGCCACAAACGGTACTGGAATGGGCGTTTGACACATTTAAATATTTGGGGACACAGATATACCACTCGGGGACAGATACTATAGACGGTAACTTAGGGCGTGCTATTTCTAGAGCCCGGTCGACTTTTCCGTTCTGGTTAAGCCTCCCCTTGTCCCCTATGGGTCGAGTGGCGATCTCCAAGATGCAGATCCTTCCGCGGCTATTATATTTCTTCTATGCACTCCCCTATATCCTGCCACGAAAACTTTTCAGAGATCTGGAATCTCTTCTGATCTCCCTCATTTGGGGACACTCTAGAGCCAGGGTGGCTTTGCATAAATTGTATCTCCCGTTATCGGAGGGCGGTCTGGGTGCCCCGAACTATGAGCGTTACTACGCTGCAGCTCAGTTGCTATGGCCAATGAGATGGCTCAACAAAAGTAATCTTACTGAACTGATAACTGACGCCATTCCATGGGATTGTCCAACCCTATTGGAATGGTTGTCGGGCACCACAACACCGACCCAGAAACATCAAGGTAACATACTAATGATGGCGGCTAGACGAAGTTGGTCCAGATACGTGCTCCCTAGGGGCCGGACTGCCCCATACGCCTCCAGCTCGCCACTGGAGGTACTTCCCGGCACATTCATTCGACACGAACATTCGGAGCTTGGCTCTTGGAGGGAGAGGGGGTTGGAATCGTGGGGTGACATGTACGCCGACTCACAACTGCAAACGTTTGAAGAGCTAGTGGATACATACGGGATACCGCAGGGTTCCTTTCTCCTACATGCCCTCCTTACTCGCCACTTCTTACGAACGTGGGGTAATGACCGGACAGAGCCACCCACATCGCATTTACTGCAGACACTATTGACGCATGGCAAGGGCAGACATGCAGTAATGGCCATATATACTTCCCTTAGGCTAGATGATACGCCCGCGTTGGCGGCACTGCGAGAGTACTGGGAAGCAGAATTAACAACCACCATATCGGACAAACACTGGGCGCAATGCCTTGGACACCCAAAAACGGTCTCAACCAATGCTAGATTGAAATACACCCAATTTAACTACCTACACCATACGTACCTCACGCCCCACAGACTAGCCCGCATGTACCCAACATCTATTGACAGGTGCCCCAGATGCCATAACCCGGAGGCCACATTTACACATATGGTATGGACTTGCATAAGTATACAAAGATACTGGAGCACAATAGCTGCCGTACTCACAGAAGCAGTAGGGACGCAGGTATCACTACAAACCACTCACTTCCTGCTCGGTGCTACATCGCGTAAACCTCTGAATAAATTTCTGGACCTAGCTCTGGTCCTCGCCAAACGCAAAATAGCCATGACGTGGAAAGCCCAAGCGGGCCCCAGCGTACACTCATGGCTGTTGGATCTTAGGAGGGCACTGGTATCGGAGCATACGAATCAGCTAGCACAGGCCTCGCGGGCGCTGGCGCCACCGCGAAGGCCTGTTACCCAATGGAGGGAATACCTGTCGCCGGTTAAAACTAAGTTAGCCGAAACGGGCCCCCCTTTATAGGCGGGATCCCCGCCCCTTCCTTCCCCCCGCCTTCCCCCCATCTCTCCCTTCACGACATGTTACGTCATTCTCTTTTCCTCCTCCTTCTACATCCTCTCCTGCCGCCCCCCCTCCCCTCCTCCTTTCTGTGTCCTGCTCCCCCCCCTCGTTGCTCTCCCCATTGATGCACCCACGATGGGTGATGCATTGCGCACGGTTATCCACATCTGCGACACCCACTGACACGTTTTATTGGTTGGTACACTGTGTCCTGTGCCCATAAGTAGAGTTCGACTCATAGTTTTGTTTCTTTACAAATTGTTTTACATTGATGCCTGCCTGTGAATCCAAGACGGACATGTATTGAGTTTACATGAGAGACCATTTGCTGAACAGCAATTTTGTATATGAGTTTGTAGGTGAATGCACTCTAATATGTACATGTGTATAATTACAGACTATACGATGGTCCATCCTTAACGGTGGCGGGAGTTCTCCGGGCATCCCACCCAAGCCATTCAAGTTACTGTTCTTGTATTATCAATATAACAAAAAGTAAATTGTTGTAATGCGAAAGCTAACAATATTCTGTTGCGGAAAATCAATAAAAATTATTTTTAAAAAAAGATCCTGGCACATTTCCACCCAAAAGCAGACCATGCCTTTAAATTCCCCTGACAAGCAACCATTTACCTCTGTGTAATGTGACAAAATGGTACTGCACCATCTCTTTATCAATTTAAGACCCCAGTCAGGTCAAAATTGTGGCAGGGATTTTGGGGAGCCTAACATTTTTTACGTGGCTTTATTTCATATCCTTGGTGGTAAGTAAGGTGCTTGGTGCAAACACCTTTTACCACTGTGTTATGAAAACAGAATTTTGGAGGTTGTAATGTGTGACAAAATTTTTGTGTAAATTTGTTATGTGGCAGTATAATGTGGTGGTGATATGTTGTTTATTGTGATTTGTGTTGCATTACTGCAATATAGTGTTGTGTTTTACTTCATGTATTCTATTGCATTCACATTTTGACTGCTCTGATATATGTTAATTGTGTAGCTATGTTGCTTTGCCTATGTGCTGGTATATTGTTTACTACAGTGATGTCAACAAATGCTTCTACATTTCCAACCAAATGCAACAAACACCTTTAAAATACCACGACAGGCACCCATTTACCACTGTCTAAGATGGTAAAATAACACTACTCCAGCTCTAATGCTATTTAGCATTAGAGCTGGGTCAACTCAGGGGTGTAACACAGGTCCCTGCAGCCCCTGCGGTGCAGGGAGCCCTCAACGGGTCAGGGGCGCCTTCAACCCTTCAGCCCTAGGCCAATCAATATCTGTGAACTATGGGAGACTCAGGGGCCCCGCTTCACATTCTGCAGGGGGCCCCATTGGGGGCCCCATCATTTTACTTTACGCCACTGAGTCAGCTAAAAACTGTGGCAAAAAAGTCTCTTAAATTAAGAATCCCAATTCTACATTTGGGTGATACTACCCCTACTCCCTGCTAATTTAATATTTTTAAATTGATACAGATCCTGCATTTATCTATAAAAACCAATACAAATAGAAAACCTAGAGCCTTAGTTATAACCATAGCTATCAAGGCTGCTGCAGAAAACCTGAGTGGTAGGGGTACACTCTCAGCACCGTCGCCATCTTCTCTGCAGACTCTGAGGTGCTTCTCAGCTGGTATACTTACAATGTGAAACATTGTCAAACCTGTCAGATGTCGTACATCATTTATTCATATACAAATGAAAATGCAAAATTGCAATGAGCATATGCAGGCTTTCAATTACTTTTCGCCAAAGGGATGTGGTGCGGGTCTAATTGCACAAGAAATTGCATAGTTACTTCATAATTTAATTTTACATAGAACCTTGGTCGAAAACTGAAACAATACAAAACAAATTGCATTACAATGTGGCTAGGATAATGTGTATTGTTTAAAATGCCTTGCTCTTTCAAGACTAACTAAAACACAATAAGAAGTTAATGAACCAATTTGGGTATGAAAAAGTGTGATGACCTTTTAAAAAAAAACGAAAAAAGACCTGCTTTCTTGCATCCTACAAAGTTTATGCTTTCTTGCTACGAGGTGCGTTCGATTCTGCCAGTCACGCAGCTTTGCATATAAAATCTCCCTCCATTATTTGCTGAGTCATTACTCCTTACGCACTACTATACCTACATTCTTGCACCCGTATACTGTGTCAAAATTGCGTGACACCCTTTACCGTGCAAGGGTTCCCACTTTTGTTCCTGCCATATTGCAATGCCAATAAATACCACGGGACATTATACCACTGTAACATGAGACAGCTGGGGCCGTGAGAAGCGCCAGCTGCGCATTGTCCTTTCTGTTTTCCATTCTGAGTCTGCCCAGACTGTGAGACTTAGCCAGACTGTGCTCCTCACAGACGCTACACAAAGGCTTTGCAACAGGCCTGCGAGCTACAGGCTTTGTCTGGTAGCGAGCAGGTCACCTTTTCAATAAAGAAGTCGACACCTTAGGGGGCCGCGGTGGTATTATCACAGCTGTGAATCTTCCCCAGTAATTGGATTTAACACCTCTGCCTGTTAACATCTGTCCAGAGTTCACTGGCAAGCAAACCAGGCTCATCAGGGCACAGCAGTGCTTCTACAGCGGGAGTAACGATGACGATGGGCATCCAACAGGTGGGCAGATGCCAGGGCACGGGGAAGAAGCGCTTGTCTCATTTGACAAATAAAAATAAGTATTGCTCTAAAGAATATCCAAGCAGGGGTGGGTGGAATTTGTAGCTGTTACACCAACATGAATAGGTAATTAGGTGATGTTATCAAATATACTTTCCGACCGGTGCATTTATGGATTTTGTGGTGTAGCGCAAAGCGCACAACAATTAATAAAATAAGCGCCTTGTGATCCGGTATTGTTTTTCGTGGTGCTGTAAAAAATATAGATCTCCTTATCACCCATTAACAGATTCAGAACAGTGATAGGCAAGCAAGGTCATCCTCCCGCGCGTGCGCGAACACACGCACGCGCGCGCGCAAAACACCTCCCGTCTTCAAACTAATTTATTTTATGGTGGATTATGGCTAATCTCTTGGACTATGCTAATAGGGATTTGTAATTATATTGAAACGGTGAGTTTGGGTGATGGGCTAATTATCACAGTATGTGCCCCGAAGGTAGAGTCTTGCCACTATAAGGTAAAGTCGGAGACGCAGTGTCGCAGACTATGCCTAAAATCCAAGCAAGATTAAAAACATTGTAAAAACGTCATACCCGGTCGCATGCAGCCGCCTGCTATTTGCACCTCCACCACGGATTTAGGGACCACAAAGATAATTTCCTTTAACCTTGTGTGTCCAGTCTCTGAAGACTTCTTGATGAGATATTTAAAATTTTGGGAAAGCAGAAACACTCAAACTGGAAAAAGCGGTTACCCTTCATTTATTACTGCCACGGAGTGAGCTTTTAGAAAGCACTTTGAATCGGCTTCTACTCGGAATCATTTTGAGTGAAACGCACAATGTCACTGCCCGTCAGTTCGGAGCAGCAAGAACACTCATGCAGACGAAATGGACGCTTCAGGCAGAAAATGGGTAGACACCACCGTCCAGAAAATATCTCTGACAGAGAATGTGCTTCTTTTTTAATTTACGTGAAAATGCCAATCATAAGAGGCAATGCTTGAAACCCTGCTGCGATACTGAAGTGTGACGGTCAACTTTGTGGTTCAGGGGATTCAGTTGTCTCCGCACGTTCTTTTGTCAGAATAGCAAAATAAGGATTGGTATGCATCCTGTACACATACTCGACCTTCCTCTGTCATTTTCTTATCCACTATGTTGTGCGGTTTCCGCCTTTTCTTCAGAAATTAACAATGCCTAAAAAAGCAAAAACATTGTGAGAAGACTCAGCTGGAACTCGAGGCCTCTATGCGGTAATTTGAAGGGGTGTCTAAAAAGTCACACCTTTCTGTCACGGAATCCATGCAGAGGCAAGAACAATCAATTATTTCTGGAACGGTTTGTGATATTAGAAATCCGGTATTACTGGCTTTGTTCTGTCGTTTCTCTTCACAGCATGATTTCCTGCATTACGCCAGTGCTCCATGCTGCTGATAAAAAGCCATCCACATGTCGGCAGCGAGCAGCCAGCCCTGCCTCTCTCTTTTCAGGAGGGTTTGAAAGCAGAATTAGAAACATATACAGATAGGGTTCCTGTGGAACTGGAGAAACAGTTCTAGAATGTATCAGAATTTTGGGCAGGACATATCAAAGGGTGTTAGAAATGGGGGTCTCTAATTGGCAGAGGTAGGTACCTCTGTCCAAGTAGGGGCCCTTGCTTTTAGTCAGGGTAAGGGGGATATACACTCTAGATAACCCCAGCTCACCTCCTTGGTAGCTTGGCACGAGCAGACAGGCTTATCCCAAAGGCAATGTGTAAGGTATTTGTACTCAAAGCACACAGCAACACAGAGATAACACCACAAATGAACACCACACCAGTTTAGAAAAATAAAGTATCTTTATATAAACTCAACAAGACCAAAATGACAAAAATCCAGCATACATGAATTAGAATATGACTTAAAAATGATGATAGCAAAAATAGAACTTGTAGAAAACAAATAGCTTCACCTGGAGCTATTATTACGTCGTGACAGCAATAAATCCAAAGTACTGCGCTGACCGCGAGGTGCGCGGCGTCATACGGACCCCCAAATACACAGTAACTTGAAAAACGAAGTCTATGACGATGCATGGCATCGTGGGGATGAGGCGTTGGTGCCGAGGTCGAGGCCAGCTCCCTGGCTGCCATGGGGAAGGCGAGGCATCGTGTCCGCGGGGAGGCAACATGTCTAATTAAGGACAGGGGAAGTCGGTTGCGTCAGCGGTGAGGCGTCGGTTCCTGTGAGGCGATGCAAAGTCAGTGAGTTTACGGAGTCACCCTCGGCGGTTAGCGGCACCGCGATAACTGGATGCAGACACTGGCGGTAACGATGTTGGTACGAGCGATGGCATCGGGAAGGCCGATAACTGCAGGCGTCAAAGGGTGTCGGAAATGCAGTACAGGCAGGGTGGTGTGTTGTGCACTTCATGAGCGGTGCCCCTGGCCTCAGTGCAGGTCACAGCATCACAGCAACGTTGCTGACGGCGTCGGAGATTAGTTTTCTTGCTTCTTTTAGGTGTCTTCCAGCTCCCAACAACAGGATCAACCTCCAGAGGCCCAAAACTGGAAGAGGCACCTCCTGTCAGGTCAGAACCCCCAGCAATGGAGATCAGGGCAGCTGGTGGTGAAGTCTTTGTGTCCCTGAGACTTCAGAACAGGAGGCCAGCACACACAAGCCCTTGGAGATTCTTCTTCAAGCAGGATCTTAGCAAAGTCCAGTCTTTGTCCTATCCTTGGCACGAGCAGCAACTGCAGGCCAACCCCACACAGCACACAGCAAAGGACCAGTACTCCTCCTCACAGTTCTCAAGCTCTTCTCCTTGGCAAAGGTTCCTCTTGAGTCCAGAAGTGATCTAAAGTTCCGGGGTTTAAAGTCCACTACTTATACCCCATTTTGTCTTTGTTCTCTTGTGGCCAGGGTCTCTGAGCCCAGTCCAAACCAGTTCTGTCCTCTTGGGTGCAGCATGACCACAGGAGGTAGAGATAGCATTGTGCAATGGAGGGAGGCCCTGTTCAGGTGCAAGGAAAAGTCCTCCCACTACTCTAAATGCAGCCAAGGTCTATTCAGCTCAGCTCTGAGTCACCCAGGACAGGCAGGGCACACCTCAACCCACCAGTGGCTGCCTACAGTGAATGCACATCCCCAGCCCCTGTCACTCCAAAACCAGACAGTCAATACACAAACCAGCAGAGGCACACAGAATAGTTAAATAAGAAAATGCCTACTTTCTAAAAGTGGCATTTCCAAACACACAATTTAAAAACAATCTTCACTAAAAGATGTGTTATTAAATTCTTAGTTCAGAGAGCCTAAACTCCATTTCTCTATCTTGTCCCAATGGGAAGTTATATTTGTAAGATGTTACAAGGTATGGCTCATGTTATCATATGGGACAGATACCCTTACAGTAGTGAAAAACGAAATTAGCAGTATTTCACTATCAGCACATGTCACAGACACTAGTACATGTCCTGCCTTTCACATACACTGCACCCTGCCCATGGGGGTACCTTAGGCCTACCTGAGGGTTGTCTCACATGTAAGAAAAGAAAAGGTTAGGGCCTGACAAGTGGGTGCACTTGTCATGTAGACATAGCAGTTAGAACTGCGTGCAGACACTGCAGTGGGATGTCTGCAACACCTTTGAAAAGCTACTTGTGTGGATGGCACAACCAGTGCTGAAGGACCACTAGTAGTATTTGATTTCCAGGCCCTGGGCACACACAATGCACTGTACTAGGGACTTAGTAGTAAATCAAATAAGCCAATTATGGAAATATCAATCCATAAATACAATTTACACAGAGAGCATATGCACTTTAGCACTGATCAGCAGTGGTAAAGTGTCCAGAGTCCTAAAGCCAACAAAAACAGGTCAGGAAAAATAGGAGGAAGAAGCAAACAGTTTGGGGATAATCCTGCAAAAAGGGCCATTTCCAATGAAGGGTTTTACCCATTCTGTGTCTATGGGAAAATACATTAGCACTTATGATTCATAGTGCTAAAATGTGTCCCAAGTCATTCTGTTAGATGTTCTACTGCATTTCTCTCTCTAGTCCGTTTCTTCTGTCTCACGCTTTCTTTTCAGTGAAAGAAAGCTACAATATTGGGGTGGTGGGGAAATGTGGGGGGACAGGGGATGTGGGTAAGTGGTAAATAAATAAAAAAAATACTTTCCTGCTCCTACGCCCGCCGCCTCAATGCTCCTCTTCCAACGCAGGCCATGCTGCACAGTCTCCCAGGGAGCAATCACGGCTCTGCTCTCATACTGGTAATTGGCCTGAGAGGGCTAACTTGATGCTCGCTCAGGCCCAGGGAGCATGGTGCTTTTCTCCAACCTGTGTGTTGCAACACAGCTGGGCTGGAGAAACATTAGTGCGCATGTCTGCTTGGCCGGCCTGAGATGGCAGGCCAAACAGACATGTACATTTACAAGTGCCCAACACTCCTCCTGTAGCGTGACGCTCAGCAGGATGGCCCACCCCCACCCTAACCTTGGCTGGGAGTAGTGAAAAAAAATAATAATAATAAAGCGTTTTTATTATCATTTTATTTGTCAGTGGGGCGAGGCTCCTTCGCCATAACTGTTTCTTTCCGTTATTGCTCTAACCTTCCTCTAATCTCCTCCTCCCTTTCTCTCCTCTTTTCCTCTCTTTCTTTTCCCCTCCCCCTCAATTCCTCTCTTAATATGAATGCCAACTTCTGGAATGGCCAGTAATTTCTTATAGGCTGGCGGCTGTGTGGACCTGAAATCAGCTCAATACCAACCCTCAATTTCCTGAATACCCAACTATGCTCAGATTATGCAAAATAAATCACTTGCAAGTGTTGGTTTGAAGCACTCATGTTAAAAAATGCATTATGACTTCATAGATAAATCACCTAAGTCTTGCAGTAAGAAACACAGGACCAGATTTCCTCTTCGTTTGTGCTGGTGTGAGAGGTACAAAGCTGTGCAAATAGAGCTGATCCGCTATCAAATGCAAAAGGATTTTTGATGCGGAAAAGCTGATGCAAGTCCACCGTAAAACTGCTTTGCATTGCAAAGTGACAGACCCCTGTTAACGTATGCAAGGGGTGTTCAGTGAGATGCGAACAGTATAACTACGCTTAAGACTCCACACAAAGCCTGACCTGCTGGTTTTGCATGAAATCCTAGCACCAAATGAAAGCAGGAGCTAACAGTGTGCAGATGAAAAATCATATGATTTTCCTATGACTAATTTATATAATTTCCACAAAAATATACTTATTACAAAATGTACCCATAGGTGATTATCTGCATATAGGAATTTATATTAGAGGGTGTCGCTGCTTGCTTGCCTTTACACCATGACATAACATTTAGACTGATACAAAACAACTTTTTTTGTTCAAGTGCCACCAATGATATAACCAATAGGAATCTCTTGATTGATGCGGTGTTGTTCAATATTTTACACTTCTTACAAAGCAGCACTACAGATTTCTAAGCATCATCAGGCAAACTCAAGTAAATCTTGACTCGGGCTCAAAGAAATGCTTTGCAAATCATTTCTGGAAATTCAATGCTTAATTTGCAAAACAAAAAGTGCCAGGGCTCTCATCAGGAGGCCACGGCACCTTGTACCACACATTGCCTCTGCCAGCGCTGCCAATGATAGTAACCACACAAGTACTAACATTCACATTCCTACAAGTGTGACAGTTTTGACTATTGCAGGCCCCCAAAGCTATAAGAATGACTTGGATGGCAGGTAATATTAATTTTTAATGTATATTGAGTTAAAAAGTAACTGTTGTTGTGGTCGTCTCTAAATTAGCCAGACAGCGCCACCTTGTGGCAGACCACCACAGGCCCTGGTGCTGACAATTAAGTGCCGAGTACCGGAAACCACCAGCTCAAATTAGGCACTGTGAGTAAAACACATACGCCTAGAGTATGATACAACTACTCGCAGAAAATATATTTGTGAATTGGTCCATTTATGGTGATTAATACTTAATTCCTCCCTTCTTTTCAGATCAGACAATAACCAAGACCTTTTGATTTTACAAAACTTATATGCATAATATACTTATAAGGGATTTTCAGCCAGTCTTCTTCTTCCATTGGTCTGTTGTGTCATTCACTTTTTTCTTCCACCCACACCATACAGCATGGGGTTGTTGGTAAGCCCACTTCAGCCACTAGCTGACTTCACTGCGAGTGATAACATTCTGCTCTTTCACAAAGATCACATTCAGACAGAGTAGTCGTCAACATTTTATGGGCTACTATTGCAGTGTGTTTTTTGACACTAACAAACATATTTGCTGTTAGGCAACATTTTTAATACAGGCTTGAGCCTGGCACCACCCCAACAATAAAGCTTTATGAAATCAATGCCAAAGCAAAACAAGCATTGACAAAGTCAATAGACTGGCAGCCAATGCTGAACAAAATGGCTTTGCCAAAGCTTGTTTACATAATGCAATGGATAAACTTCATGAGAAGAGAACAGAAAAGAAAAACATGAAAACGCTTTTACTAAATGCATGCCTTTATGTTCAGAATGCAAGAAAAGAAAATGCATAGAATTGGTGTTCATGTATAACACTCTGATGCCTAAGGGCCAAGTTATGCTATATAAAACTGCAAAACAAAGGCTCATTCCACACCACCATTGACAAGTGTTTCCTTCAAGTGTATTATCTGCTTTGACTCAACTATATTGCCCCAAGTGTATTTATACACAGTTCTGGTATATTTTGTCAAAAATCAAATTCAACTCAAAGCCCGTCCCTACACAGTAACACAAAAGCACAACAAAATAACACAAAATACCAACTCACCATAACAAAATAACAACAACTCAGTGCAACAACTCAACCAAGTAACAGAACATACAAAGTATCACAGCAAAACAACACAGTAATGCACCAAAACAAGAGAACAGTAAAACAAAACTCAACAGTATAGCAGTAAAAATGTGGTATTTTTGAGTTAGGTTATTTTCAAGTATGGGGTTATTAATTTTGGAGAGAGAATCCCTACAAATCCAATAAATCCACTCTAGTAATGTCAAAGTACAGTTCTTGGAGAATCTCTGCTCAACCTCTGGTAGCGATGGAATAAGCAGCAGGCAGACCCAATTGAAGTATGAGTTAAGTTCAAGCAGTACCAATAATTTCAAATTTAAGAAATCAACACACTAAATTCAAAACCAATATAGAATGTGGAGACCCGAGGGCGTGGCCACGAGCCAAAGGAGATGGACGCTGTGTGAAGAGCTCCACTAGCTCAAATCCCCCACAAATGTGACAAATGAATCCAGCCAAAAATGCAGAAGGGTATCTGACAAATTAATCCGGCCAAAAATGCAGAATGGTATTTATTAGGCTGCCGTGAGGTGATGGGTGTGCCAATACCCCGTGAAAATCACCCAAGACAGATCGTCCAGTGCCCGGAGTCGAGGAGCCGAAAAGGCCGCAGAAGCCGCGGGACGACGTAGCTCACGCAGCCGTGCTGCGTAATTGCGGCGGTGAAGATTGGGTGACCGGGGAAGGGAGACGAACGACAGCCGACCTCCCGCTGCTGAAATCTGAAGCCAAGGTATTCAAGGTATCGATGCGGGTCCTCCAGCGGCTCCCGAGAGCGAAGCGGTACGATCGCAGAAGGCCAGCCTGGGTGTCGGAAGAGCCAGCGTGGCTTGCACTGGGGCCTGCCAGGCTGGATCGCCGATCGGGGCCAAACAACACTCGCGTCTGGACAGAGGTGAGAGACGCGAGCCTTTCCCCCCCTCCCCCCTGGCATGCGGATAAGGATAAAACTCTGGCAATCTCCCCGCGAAGACCCACAGCTGCAATTAATTAGTGTGCACAGTATAAAATAAGCGCGCTCGGCGCTGCCGATACCAGTGAATTGTGAATCCCTGGTATTACCCTCATAAGGAGCAAGCATAGCCCGAAATAATCTGACAGAAAGGAAAGCCAGACTACAAGTGAGGGCAACCTTGGGTGACCCCCTCAATTAAATTGCTCACAATTACCGGACAGAGCCAATCGAGAACAGGGTAAAGACTTGCTGCCAGCATACCATATCAGAATCCGTGACGGAGAAATCAGACCCGGGAAAAGCAACTGCCTGGGAACAACCACGCATCCTAAGGAGGTAATGCCCAAACAGTGGGAACGGGATATCAATTGAGGCCCGATTCAGACCGAACATTGTAAACTCAAGGGTATATCGAGGTCGCCAGGGGCGGACAGCTGGGCTGGACCACGACCCTAGGGAGAACACCGACAGGCCGCGTGGGGATCAGGGAACAGCACCCCATGGTCGGGCGGCGGTTACTACCCTCTGGGGAGACGGAGACGGCTAGCGGTGGGATTCCGTAGGCGCGCCCTCCCTCCGCACTGGTGGTTCGGACGAACAATGTCCGGAAGCAGGGGGGCATGAAACACACACCATACCAAAATGGATAAGTACGCCTCCTCAAGAACCACAGAGACGGAAGGGACAGAGAGGACTAAAACAAAAACCACACCAGGACAAGGACCTGACGACCCCTCCCTTAAAGACATAATGGACGCCATCACCGGTGTACGAGCTTCGCTCGAAAGTAGGATGGACTCAATAACAACGGAGGTAACGCTAATTCGAGCGGACATACAGAAAATACATGAAAATGTCAAAACTATGGAAACAATCACAACAGACCTTAGTAACAGCTCAAAAACAATGCAGCAGCAGATCCAGGATCTCCAAGTCACGAATAAGATCATGGAAAATAAACTGGATGATTATGAAGGGAGATCACGAAGGAACAATGTTCATATAATCGGAGTGCCTGAGCGGGCGGAGGGACCTACACCTGATCTCTTTGTCGAAAAACTAATCACTCAGCACCTCCAACCGAAAAATCTCTCAAGCTTCTTCTCAGGGGAAAGGGCGCATCGAGACCCGGGTGGTAGGCCAAAACCTGGGCCCCCCTCCCAAGGCCAATTTTGGCTCGCCTGTTCAATTTCAGAGACCGTGATATAATCTTACAGACGGCCCGGGCGGCTCTGCCTAACAAGATTGAAAATAACTCAGTGACATTTTTCCCTGACTTTACTGTTAATGTGCAAAAACAGAGACGCTCCTTTCAGGGCATCAAAGCTCAACTAAGGGACAAGGGACTTAAATACTCTATGCTGTTCCCGGCGAGACTACGCGTTGAAGCGGGGGGAAAGACCTGGTTCTTCGAAACTCCCGAGTTGGCACAGGAATGGCTCGAAGGATGGAGGATGGTCAACGGAAACGGCAACAAACTCAGGAAAGATTAAATGGCGATAAATTCGACTTGAAGGATATGTATCTCAGGCGACAGCGAGAAGGCGACAAGGAGACCCAGATGATGGGATAATTTCACCAGCACAGAACGAAGACAAAGAGAACGTCAATGATAGACGGCGACAGTGGAGAAAGGATCTCTTCGAGGATCCCCCCTCTCTCCTCTCTCACATCCTTATCAAACCCCCCACCCCAACCCCCCCTTTTTCCCTCTGCTCCCCTCCTCTCCTCCCCCTTCCCTCCCCTTCTCCTATGATTGATCTGGACAGAGTGGCTATTGGACTCTTTATCGGTAAAGGTATACAAGGGGAATCTCCCAGGAATTTCTCTGTCCCTTCTGTACTAAAGTTAAGGTGGTTGGGAGGATAGAAAGAGAGCACTCCCCCCCCATTTTTCTAGTTAGAATCTCATATGGGGCGACAGGCACTCTGCATAGTTGGGGATAGGGGCTCCGTTTTGCCCAGATTGCAGGGACGCAGGGAGGGGGGTTTGGGGTTTCACTTAGTTTTAGTTTATAGATTAGATGACATTTACTTACTGCAGGTCAGACCAATTGACAATTTCAGGAGAACACATCAAGAATAACACCCATAGGTTACTTTTACGCAATGACAGTAGAGGCAAGAAATGAACCTGCACTTCTAGAACCCTTCAGTAACTCAAACACACACAGGTACAGAGTAGGATGAGGCCTAAAGGGAAGAGGAATATCAAATTACTGTCGTGGAATGTCAATGGCCTGGGAGATAAGTTAAAAAGAGGGATTGTGCTCCAATTTATCAAAAGACATTCACCAGACGTGGTACTCCTTCAAGAGACGCACCTGATTGGAAACGCATGTGGGGCTCTCACTAGATGGGGCTATAAATTAGTGGCACACTCGGCATTCACAACCAGATCCAGGGGAGTGGGCATAATGATAAGAAAGACTTTTCCAATGTCAATCGAACACTCATGGACAGACAAACTGGGCAGATACACTGCAATCTCAGGAACGTGGGAGGGTAAAACTCTAACATTAATATCCTTGTACGTACCCCCGGGCCTGCAGACAGCAACATTCAAAGATCTAAGGGATCTACTGCTTACTCTCCCCATAGGTCTTTTGGTAATGGGCGGGGACTGTAACTCGATAGTCTCGGGCCAAATGGACTGCCATCCGCCAAGAGAGGTCCCGTCCTCGAGAACACAAATTAGTGACTTTATGGGCGCGATGGGACTGGTAGACGCATGGCGCACTCTCCACCCAGCAGATACCCAATTCACCTATCACTCGGGTGCCCACAGATCCCTTTCCAGACTTGACTACATTATCGTACCAGCAGGACAAATGGGACAAATCAAAGAGGTGCGACACTTGGCGAGAGGCATCTCTAATCATTCCCCGATATGGGCCCTGGTTGAGACGGGGGGCACCAATCAGGCAGAATAGCACCGATAAATCCCTGGTTCTTGAAAAACCAGTCAATCAAAACCTCACTAATAAAAGAAATAGAACTATATTTCCAAGAAAACAAGGGGTCGGTAGAGTCAGCTCAATCATTATGGGAGACCTTCAAGACAGTAATTAGGGGCCAAGCCATCTCCCAGATAGCGAGGACCCGCAAAGAGAAAGCCGCTCGGCTTGTCAGACTGGAAGGGAAAATACTCCGACTGGAGGAGAGGTTACGAGGGGAGGAGGAAATAGAGGTTATACACAGATTGGATATAACGATTAAAGAATATAGAGACTTGGCTACAGAAGCGGCACGAGCACAACATAAAGCCACACAATGCAGAATATATGAAATTGGGGGCAAAGCAGGGAAGCTGTTGGCATGGCTTGACAGGAGAGAACAGGCTAACAGACTAGTGGCCGAACGTCAGACAGACACTGGGCAACATTTGACAGAGCCAAGGGAAATTGCGCAAGGGTTCGCTGACCATTTTCAAATTATCTATAAATCCCATACTTCCTCCACAGTAACGGAGGCAATGGCCCTTCTCTCAGATATATCCCCCCCACGCTCTCCGAAGATGAATCCGCCATCCTTGATGACGACCCTACACAGTCTGAGGTAGAGCGTGAAATACAGGGATTGCAGACAGGGAAGGCAATGGGCCCTAACGGATTACCCATTGAATTATACAAGCTCGCACCCAGCAAGATAGCGCCGCATCTCACTAAAATGTTCCTCGAAAGTCGAGAAAAAGGAGTGCTCCCGGAGGACCAGAGGCTAGCAACAATAGTGGTTATATATAAGGACGGCCGTCCCTAAGATAACTGTGCCTCTTATTGGTCGATATTGTTGATTAATGCGGAGGCCAAGATCTTGGCCAAGCTGCTGGCCACTTGCCTCCTGGGTGTAATCACAAAGCTTGTTCATCCAGACCAGTCTGGCTTTATGACATCAAGAAGCACCTCACTTAATCTTAGACGCCTCCATGGGGTTATGGGAAGAATGGACACGTTAAGAGAGGATGCGGTGGTGATGTCCCTAGACCCCACTATGGCGTTCAATACTATCGAATGGCCCTACATGTTAGCAGTCCTGGAAAAATTGGCCTTCGGCCCCATTTTTATTAACTGGGTCGGACTCCTGTATAAGAAACCATTGGCACAAGTGGTGGTAAACAATACCAAATCAGACGTGTTTGAGTTAGAAAGGGGAACCAGACAGGGATGTCCCCTCTCACCACTACTCTTTTCACTAATGCTGGAACCTCTCGCGTCATGGATATGGAAAGACCCAGTCATAAGGGGACTGCGGTGGGCAGAGGATTGGGAGGATCGAATCTCCCTATACGCAGATGATATACTATTATATCTGGCGTCCCCAAAATTCTCTATAAATCGGGTATTACACATCTTCACAAATTTTGGCAAACACTCTGGTTATAAAATAAACTGGTCCAAGTCAGTTATCTATATCTTGTGGGGGGATTTTTCCAGATTGCCCAGAGGATTTGTCATAACAGAGGCGAAAGAGGGGTTCAAATACCTTGGCATTTACATCACCAAAGATCCAACCATATATTATGAGCACAACCTCCTCCCCCCTCTTCAGCGGCTCAAGAGCGATGTCCAGCATTGGAGATCTCTCCCTCTGTCCCTACTGGGGCACGCTGCGCTATTTAAGATGATGGCATTGCCACGATTTTTATTTATTCTGCAGAATTCTCCGGATCCAATACACACTGATTACTTTAAAAATATAGGGGCAGATTTACAAGGACTGGCGCATCTATGCATATTAGCAGGGATGCGCCAGTAAAGATGCGACACGCAAGAATACCCTTGCGCCACCACGGATGTGTCGCATTTACAATGCAGCGCACCGTGGCGCAAGGATAGACAGATGCGGTCGCATCTTCTGTCGTAAGGGCAGCGCATTGCTGGAGTCGTGTCGCAAGCGTGACGCAACTCCAGCAATGCTCTTGGGCGGCCTATACTTAACGTGCTGCGTCACTCCTTACGTCTGCTTCAAGCAGGCGTAAGGTTTTGATGCAGCGGCGTCGTAAAAGTGACTCAGTGAAATCTTGTAGATTTCACTGCGTCACTTTTACGAGGCTTTCCTGCGACGGAACGCCCACCCTGCATACATTATACCTGACACAGGTATAATGTAGCGAAGGCGTTACGACGTGACAAATCTCCCTAGATGCGTCACGTTGTAAATATGTTGCAACGTGGTGCATTGTTTATGACGCCGCTGCATCACAGAAGTGACGCAACGGCAGCGCAAATGTGTCGCAAGGGGCTTGTAAATCTGCCCCATAGAATGCGCACAGAGAGAACTGATGTGGGAGGGGAAACCGACGCAAATTGCATCTCAAAAGCTGATAAAAGGATGGTATGATGGCGGTATTGGACTCCCAGATGTCAAAAGATATTACTGGGTGGCGCAGCTAGCACCCATCAACCAATGTATACATAGACCTCATGACGACCCCGGCTACGGCATGGATAGATGGCTTCTCCCGGAAGGGAACTGCATTAGAGTGCTCTATACAAACCTGGCCAAACTAAAGTTAACAGGCCCAACGCGACACGCAGTGACAGTATGGCACACAGTAAATACAAGTATGGGTTGGGATGGAAAAATAACGCAAGCAACCCCCCTGTGGGATGCGGACAAGCTGGGTAACCTGAGACACTCAAAGGGCTTCGCGGCCTGGGACTCAATTGGAATTTCCCAAGTGGGTGACCTATGGAAAAAAGGGGAGGTGGTTCCCTTCGCCCAGTTGGAAAAGGAATATGAAATGGCCAAAACGGAAAATATTTGCAGATCTGACACTTGCTCCAAGTGGCTATCCCAAGCGGACAGTCGCTCCCCGAGTCCTCCCCCCTCGAGGACAGGATTCTGGATGGTTTCATGTCCAAAAAAGGGGTCTCATTGACGTATAAGAAACTCATAAATAGCATGCCTGACCCTCTCCTGCAACTTCGTAGAAACTGGGAGAAGGACTCGGAGGTACTAGATGACGATGAATGGCAAGAGGCGCTGTCCTCCCCCAAGGAAGTGGCAATCTCATCTAGGCTACGGTTAATACAGCTCAAAATTCTACATCGAACATACTTAGCAAACACTGCTTTGGTCAGGATGGGATATAGGGATGATCCCAAGTGTAGAAGAGGATGCGGACAGGAGGGAACCTTTATCCATACTATATGGGAATGTATATATATATCCAACGATATTTGGGAAAGGTAAGCCAATGTATGGCGCATGTGCTAGCTAAAAAAATACAGCCCATGCTAAAGCTGTGTCTTTTGAATATATGGGAGCCTACTGATCTGGTAGATAAAGAGAAAACTTGGGTTGCCTTGGGAATGATGGTGGCCAAGAGGAATACAGCCAAGCTATGGGGGGCGCTCGAATCTCCCACGTTAAGTGCCTGGAAGAACGACATGGACTGGTGCATGGTAATGGAAAGGACGGTGTATGAACCACGAGGGTGTCCTAAAAAATGGTCCAAGATATGGGGCAAATGGAAAGTATATAGAGGGAACATATGCGACCCCCCCCCAGGCACTAAGGCATCCTGCATTAGAAATAGATTTGTAATTTTTCATGTATTTAGATAGACCACAGAAGAATGTGACGTGAGAATTGTATCGTACACTCATAAGTTCTGCTTTGATCTGTATCTGCAACAAATTTCAGATGTTACCTATAAAAAGAATTTTTAAAAAAATAGAACGTGGAGAACCATAGATATTAATTATTAAAGTTTTAATGTAGAAAGCACCAAGAAAAGTGTCACACTTTGTGACTGACTGGAACCTAGGTGCGATTTCAGGCAAGCCACAAAGGAATCAAGGTTGAATACACCAAGCAGAACACCTGGGTAATTCTGACTTAACTGAAAGTCAAAATTTTCCATCAGGGCAATGTCCAAGGCTGTGGTTGAAGAGAGTCTCTCGGTGTCAGATACATCGTATTCAAGCTCCAGCTGAAGTGACAGGTTTTGGCGGCAAAAGCTATGAGTGAGACAACCCTGGATTTCTAAACTGCTGAGGTTACTTTGCAGGTTGGCTGAATTTGTAGTTTCAGCCCGGTCCAAAGTTTTACCTTTTGACTTAGTCACTTTTTTGGAAGTCATAAACCCTTCACTGTGGTAAGGCTGGAAGCTATAGCCAGGCAAGGCTCCATGAAGCCGGCTACCTTTGCTGCGAGCTCACACAGTTTTCAGCAATGCAAAAACTACAGGCTGGATCAACCTGGTTTTCTTGCCCACCTTGGGTGCGACCTGAAAAAAATTCTTAGATCCTTGTCCCAGTCCAGGTGCTGGGAATGCTCCCTCTGGTAAGTCATACAACTGTCCATAGCTCCCCCAGGCAAGCTTCTAGGGACCAGGTCTCACCCCAGCTGGGACTCCTCTAGAGTGCAGCCCTATGTGGTCACCTGGGCTCTCTTGGAATTTGGAGCACATTTACTTTTTTGTCCCTAAAGCGGGCAAACAAGAGGCCACCTATCGGGCCATTGAAGAGCAGTTCCTGTCAGTGGGTGCCAGCAGGATTCCTTGTGACTATGGGGCTTTGAGTGGGTCCTCTTCTTCCAGCAGGAGTCTGGGGTTGGTTTTCGCAGTCATCTTCTTAAGGTGGTGTTTTGTCAGGTTGAGCAATGTTCCAAGGAGGTGATGGTTGAGGTGAAAGATTGGATTCATTAGAGAAATCCTACCACCCAACCCTAACTATTTTCTTGCAGTCCCCCACCTCCTTTTGCAGGACCTCCTCTTTGCCTTATTGTAATATTATCCAGCAGTCCCTGCTTCAATATAGCAGGACCCTTCTTCCACCAGACAGACCTATCTTTGACTGTTGAGCCACACACCTATTTAAGTGCACACTCTTCCCCTCTGGTAGGGTTTGAATTGAATCTCTTGTCTACTGTTACTTGTGGCTGACTGTCTAGGGTGATCCTGGGAAGGAAGAGAACAAGCCCTTAACGGCATCTCCAAGTTGAAAGAGACAGTACTAAAGCTGCCCTTTGTTTTGCCAACCGTTCCTGTCCACTCGAGTAAAGCTGATCCCTGCTATGTGATCAGCAGTTAACACCAATCTGCTCTTCCTTGGGCCAGAGGCAGGCTATTGGCCTTTGAGCCAGAGTTGTTAGCTCTCCCAGCCATGGATGTTTATTCAGGATCAGGAAGAGCTGGATTTCAGGCCAGTCAATAAAATGTGTCATTTTTATAAAGTTACATTTCTATTTAAATTATCAGAGATCTGATTTTACCATTAAATCATATTTTGACAATTAAGTATTAAATAACTTTGAAGCATTTTTTTAGAATGTTCCCAAGTGGAGATAGGAAATAAAGATGTTCATCCCATCTAGGCCAGTTCAGGGAAAAGTCTAGCAAGACCTACACAATAAAATATATTTTTTGTTTTATTACAGTGTGAAAGCACACTAACCCCACTTTGTAGCGTGCCCTATTTTTCAAATTGTCACCCTGCCATATAGGCTTAAAAGGCACATTTTCGGAGTGACTTATGAATATATAAAAATAGGTTTTTCCTACATAGCAAAGACGTTTCTCAGCTATATCTCAGTACAGGAACTTTAAACAACTGCAGCCCAACCAGAGTACAGTGGTGCTCCTGGCAGACATATATTTTTTATCATGTATGTGGGTGGTGTAAATACACACTGCAGTCCACATATGGTATTTAACTACCACACCATCAGTACATTTTCTATGCCATTTGTAATTGTCCAGCACGACAGTTAAATAGAGCTTTTGGGTGAAAACTATTTTGCCAATAACATTTTAGGGCTCGAGCACACACTGTGACACTAATTAGAGGTGTTACTCGGCACCCAGTCGTAATATCTGTTAAAATAGGGATTGGAAAAAAGCAAAAAATCTAGGTTGACTATGCACAAAAGGTGAATTTGAAACTGTTATTTTTTGTTGTGCTAGTGTGCCTTTTTGTTGTGTTGTTGTTGTGGTCTATGGCTGTGTAGTCCTTTTGTCTGGTTTGTTGTGCTATGTGATTGTGATTTTAAATGTCCTGTAGCTGTGGTCTATGAATATTGTTTTATGCTGCTTCCTTTACAAATTTCAACAAATATGTTTATGCTTGTAGCCAAGCGCAGCAGATTTTATTAGAGTTTCAGTACAAAACAATAATTATTCTTAACAATGCTAAAATACCAACACTCCAACGCTATATCTTTGCATGACATTAATCAGCCTAAAGCCATAACACAGGCCAACTCTTAAAAAGGCATTTCCCAAATTAATTCATGTGCTCCATAATTCAGTTAGTTAAATGAGATCAGCTTTGCAACTAAACAATGCGAGATGGTGCTGGATGCAAGACATATTCAAATTACTTATGATACAACAGAGTTAATCATAATCACATCAAATGCTAATGCAATTGCACTGTTTGAGATACGTCTGTCCTATTTTTAGCTAAAAAGAAAAATATTACTTTCATTTTGTGTTTCACCTGCGCTTAGAACTGAGAAAAATGTGAAACTCCTTGTGCGAGTGCTTTCACTTCCACACTCTGGAATACATTTAATTTGGCTTTTTGCAGGTGTAGTTTACATACGTTTCCAACGTGGTAATGTAAAATAGTTGTGATTGCCAATAAACATGCTTGTTGGCTTTGCATGCGGTTCGCATAGCAAATTCCCCTCGCATCTCTTATGACACCACCTTTCTCCTTCTACTAAAGTTAGTACTGCATTACTAAGCTATATATGCTGGTGTGTTCTATCCAGATTCTTTGAATAGAGATCCCTGAATATGGTGGTGTGAAAGATCTTTTTGCGCACCTAAGTTAGGTGTTTGTGAATGAGAGAAATTAATTTTTTTTATGTGGGGGCAGAAGTACTAAAAAAAAATAGAACATTTTATTGAAAGTAAAATAAGGAGTAATATGAGAAGAGAAACAATTGCTTTAAGTTTTGTCAGGGAGGTGTATAGACCTCGGCGCATATAATATGGATATTGTGCACGGCCATGGTCAGGACTGTGGTGCATCTATAACTGGGTGTGCCTAGGTGCTGACGGTTCATTGTGCACTGTTACAGTTAACAGCTCCTTTTCCTCTGCACCTGCATCTAGAATATGGCACGGTCACAGAGGCATATTGTTCCCTAATTTACATGCGGCCACGTTCTATGCAAACACTCTTAGGATTGTGTTGGCACCAGTGCTTAATTTGAGCTAGTGGTTTCCGGTGCTCGGCACTAGCACTTAATTGTCCGCACTGGCTCTAGTGACCGTCCACCACATGGTGGTGCTGTCCGTTTAATTTTGGGATGGGCACAACAACCACATGGTGGCGGTGTCAGTTTAATTTTGGGATGAGAACAACATCCGTGTTTATTAAGTCAAATCACATTGAAAATGAATAATACCAGTCTCTCATGCCATTATTATAGCTTTGCATGGGCTGAAATAGTCTGAATTGTCACACTAGTAGGAGTGAGATGGTTAGGTGTTATGTTGGTACCGTCATTGGCAGCGCTGGCGGAGGCAATTCGTGGTGCTGGCTGCAATGGCCTTCCGAAAAGGGCCTTGGCACTTCATTTTTTTACAAATCAAGCACTGGCTGGCACTACATGTGCCCTAGCAAAATCTGCATTACAGACGGTGCCGTGCGTCACAAGTGTCTGTGGTCCCCCCTGTAATACTAAGGTGCCTGGGAGTGCAGGCGCACAAGTCCCTTGTGCTACTTGGGCATTTAGTGTAATATGGGGCCAGAAGGTCAATAAAGGTGAAAAACACTAGAAGGTTGAGTTATTTCTTCGTGCAACATTGAGACATGAGATAATGGGCAATTTGTTTTGGGCCCACTGGTAGTGAAAGATGATCAGTGTCCATGCCATGTTCTAGTCGTATTGACATATCTGATAAATGATTAATGCTTTTTTGAAGAAAAAAAAATATCTGCGTTAATGAGTTCAACTACTACTCTTGAGCTTAATTAAAAACTTTGACTTTAAATAATTACTATTGAGCAGGATTTAAAACATGCAGAGCACACAATCTTCCATGTCAATAGCAGGGACATAATTTAACATCCATGCAAATTACAGTAGTAAATTAAAGAGAACAATAAGTAAGTGAAGAAGCAGAATCTTACTGTTCTTATGAAACAACTCTCATTGGTGGGCCCCCCCCACTTCCCTCAGTGAGAGTTTGGTAACCCAGGTTATATGTAGCCTCGGCTCTCTGTAACACTGGAGCCTTCAATGTATAATACAGATGACAAATGTATTCCTCACCGTTTCATCTTTGTGTGCTGCAGCAGTAGCTGAGATCGGAGTCAGTGATTTGTGATTTAACCTCATTATGCAACAATTGCCTCTATTTGTTGGCGCCACAAAAGCATGAACACCGGCACTGAAAGATAATAATTGCACTTTACTATTGCACTGTTTATTGTGTTAAAAGGAGATTTGTATCAGGGGCAGGCGACGTTTGACTTTTAGTTCAGTGCTTCCCGAACAGACCTGCAGGGAACTCGCTGCCACTGATTGAAGTGCAGGCACTGATATATATTGAATGGCATTGAAAGCTCCAGGGTGTTGTGCGGCGGGAGAGAGAATTGATCATCGACACTAAAACACTGACCTTGTGTTTTTTCAGAAGCGCGCCGTGAGACCTTGACCTGCGGTTTGGGGCACAATATTTTGATTGACAGATAAATCCCTGCTTGGTTCTCACCATTACCCTGTGCATAATATGCATGCCCACTGCCAGAGCCTTATTCTAGCCAGTCAAGCTTAATTTGAGGCAGTGGTTTCCGGTGCTTGGCACTGACACTTAATTCCTGATACTGGTGCTTGTGACAATCTGCCACATGGTGGCATTGTCTTTCCAATTTAGAGAGGAACACAACAGTTGTTAATTAATTCAATATAGATTGAGAATGACTGTTACCTGCCGCCTAAAACATTCTTATAACTTTGTGGGCCTGAAATAGTCTGAATTGTCACATTTATAGGAGTGTGATGGTTAGTAGTTGTATTGGTAATATTATTGGCAGCACTGACAGGATCAATGTGTGGTGCAAGCTGCTGTTGTCTCCTGACGTGGGGCCTGGTACTTATTTCTTTACAAATTATGCACTGAGAGGTTGACGCTGAGGGCCACTGCACTCATTTTCAGGGGCCAGCACTTATTTTTCTACATGATACATTTACCAAGAGCAAGAGAAGGAAAACAAACAATGTGGAAAGGCGAAGAAAGAGAAAGGCAGAAAAGGGGCAGGAAGTGTCTGGTACTGGATTATAGACGCATGAGGCTGATTGAAAACTATGCAGCCTTGGTTTTGGGCATTTAACTGCACAGGCTTCAGGTTTCTCAGCAGAGCTTTGGGCTCTCATTCTTTCACAAATTAAGCACTGTCCTTGGCTATCCTAACCTAACTGGATTTGCAAGTGTTTAAGGTGTCACTACCTCTGCATAAATTCAGTGGTGTTGTATGTGCACACTGTACCTGATGACCTTACAGATATCCTACGAGATCAATGTTAAATTGTGGAAATACTATCTTGAGTTTCTCTTTCATCACTCTCTCCTACCTTTCTCGCTTTTTTCTCAACCTTCACTCCTACAGCCATTCATCTTTGACATTTCAATGTTCTTACCTAACCCTCCCCCTTTTTACACTCCTCTCTAACTTCAGCCATCACATTTTCCCTCATTCTCTCCTTAACTACATTTTTCTTTTCCTTTTTCAAGTGTCTCCATTTCGTTGGTTAATGCTCCATTGCTTTCTGTAAAGATTCATCTTTACTTTCATTCATCTGTTGATTAGTCTATTTTTTTCTTTTCCCAAGATTACAAACAATGCCAGCAAGATCAACCACAGACAAATAAGATACTGGCTTCTTTAAAACTTCGTGCCAATAGCCGGATGAATTCAATTTTTCTATTCACGAGATAACGGAGTACTTTAATTATTCACACCGTCATGACCTATTGCTAGAAAACGTTTGAATGTTCTGGTGGTATTGGGTGAAGTAAGGGAAGGGCTGATCTTGCACAGCCTCTTTCCATTTCTGCTGCCTCCTTTCGCTGGTGCACTGTGTACTGCATAGAGCCCATGCAGGTACCCTTGCACCATGGTGCCTGCATTACGAACTGGAATGTTTTTGAGGAGGAAGTGACACCTTCCAGCACAAAAACAATCTTTAATGGCATTTTCCTTTTTCTATGTGTGATGCTTTCTGCATTAAATTACAGTAACACAGTAAAGACACTACAAAAAGACTCCACACCAGTTTAGGAAAATAAAGAATATTTCTCTGAGTAAAACAAGAGTAAAATGAAAAATAATACAATCAGCAGAAGTTGAGATATTAATTTTTAAAGATTAAATCCAAAAATAGGGCACACAAGTCAATAGTGCTAAAAGGTTAGTTGAGGTTGGCTAGACCAGGGTAAATCCTAAATTCAGGCTGACCATAATGGAGGGCAGGCTGGCTACAGGACCCATGCAGGGCCCGCTTATAAAGTACCTAGTATTGAGCAAGCGTCGGAGTCGAGAACTTCACTGCATCAGTTCCAATTCACACAGGTGGGTCAATGCATTGAAGTTTAGCCTCACAGATGGTGTCAAAGGGTCAGCGCTGCATAAGAGTCGAGCCTCGCAGCGGCGTCTCTGGATCGGTGCTGCATCAACCAAACCTCGCAGTCGAGACCCACGTCATCATCGAATTGGCACTGCGTCGACATCACAGGGCACTGCATCAGTTCCGATCAGCGTGAAGGGGCCACTGCATCGATTTTTGCAGAAAACAGCTGCAGAACCCACTTCTGAGGCCCACGACTGGAGGGGGCACCTCAGGCAAGGGTAAGACTCACAGATGGCAGAGTACAGCAGCACCAGCAGAGCTGCAAGAAGTTCTTGTGATCATGAGACTTCAGAGAGCAGGATGCAAGCCAAAAAGCCCTTGAAGAAACTTAGGTTCAAGGATGTAGAGAACAGGTCCAGTCCTTCTCATTTCCAGACAAGAGGCAGCTGACCAACACAGCAGAGCAGGTAGCAAAGGTGCAGTCCCTCCTACAGCAAAGCAATCAGCAGGGCGCAGGCCAGCACAGCAAAGCAGTTAGCAAAGTGGTATTCCCTCCTGCAGCACAGCAGCACTTCTTCCTGTCCGAATGTCCTTGGTTCCAGCAATCTTCTGATTTGGTGGTGTCAGGGGTCCAGTACTTATACCCAAATGTGCCTTTGGAGTGGAGGAGACATCACAGAGGCATTTGAAGATCACAAGGTCCCTGCATTTCCTGCCCTGGCTCCAGACTCACTACAGGGAGGTATGCAGCTCTTTGTGTGGGGACAGCACAGCCCTATTCAGGTGCAAGTGTCAGCTCCTCCGTGCAGAATGCAAATGCTTTGTGACCGCATTTTGGTTGCAAAACATTCATACATACCGCTGCAATTTAGTATTAGGAAGGGACACCCTCAACACCTCCCTTCCTAATATCGAATTGCAAACCCAAATTGCGATTTGGTAACAGGCTACTGAATCACTATTTGGGTTTGGAACATGTCAAAATGCCTTTTTGCATTTGCAAATGGGCCGTTTCTATGTATCGGTCCGTTTGCAACTTCAAAAGCACATCATTCATCTGGCCCCAAGTTTCTAACTCGTTACGTGGTCTAAAGAAAAACAAGCATTGGCAATGCCAATCGGTCTCGCTTTTGGGGCCCTAGAAGTGTTTAGCTAGAGTTATTGGCTAATGTATTTGCTCAGGTTGACCAGGTTCACATATAGGCTGAAGCTGAATTTTAATATCTGCCCAGAGGGGCTGAGCGAGTGTTGCTCTTTGTTGCCTGTTTTATGGAGAGTGCTCCTTTTAGAGTCTTTGTAGGGAGCAATCTGTGGCCTGACGCCCACGAGGGCTGAGTGAGTGTTGTCTACCCTCGTTTTCTGTGCTTGGGGGTACTCCCCAGAAATACTCCATGGGGCCATGTGGAGCTCATCTCCCCTTCATTCACACCCCCCCCACACCGCTGCCCAGACACACCCGTTTATTCTATAAATTAAAGTTTGGGGGTAGAAAACAGGTATCCCGGTGGGCATGGAGTCATTGAGTGACCAGTCAGGGAGGACAGCTGACCAGAGAGCAGGCGGGATAGAGACACAAAGCAGGCTGCAACAGAGAGCAGGCAAGGCTTGGGCACCCCTAGCAAGTAAGATATGGGAAAATGAAGGAGGCAAAAACAGCAGGCAGAGGCAGCAGGATTTAAGATAGATAACACAGAAGATAAGCGAGGAACGGAAAGATGGGCATATTAACATATGAAATGCACACAGAACAGGAATGGTGACATGAACGCAGAGCAGGCGGATTCGTCACCCACCACCTGCACCTTCCGTGACCCCTGCTTGAGAGAGCCGTTCCTCCAACTCCCGCACACGCTGGCTTTTCCCACTGCAGGGGAATCCGCACAGCACCACCAGCGGCATGATGTCCTTAGCGTCTCACCAGAGAGCACGCGCAGCAATTTTTATCACCCGGAAGCATAACAAGTATGGGTGCCGATATCGCTTACCTGCATCCTTGCAGGGGGATGTGCTGACTGTACCTCTCAAGGCTCCCTACAGGCTCTTCGTAAGCTCCCCTGGACTCGGAAGCTAAATCTATCTACGTTATCCTTACAGTGACAGCAGCTATAACGAATAGGGTAAACCTTATAATATTTTTCGCCTCTCTCGAAACTTGCGGACGGAAACTTTTCTCTACGATTTTTGAAAGTCTTTAAGGTCCCTGTATGTTCTGAAAGATGCAAACAAGTTTTCATCCTTTCTTATTATAGTTTTGGATTCCGATGAAGATTTATTTATTTGTGCATTTGTATATCAGAGCGCTTTACAATAGATCAAATTAAACTACATAAGGAATGAGAGTAGCACCGGTACACTACGGCTTCCTGGGGTGTGCCTGTAAATGACTGGCACTACTTAAAACAAGCATTTGCAGTGCAATACGACTCGCATTTACGCGAGACGCATTGCATTACAAATATGAGTGCGTGCGTTTAAAAAGGCACGAATGGGAGTGTGGGGGTGAGGGTGGGGTGAAAAGTTACGAACTGCGGGAGGGTGCAGGGGGGACACAGGACACAAAATAGTGTTTCAGTAAAGGGGCCAATAGCCTCGGAAGTATACAAATGACAACATGGACGTCAGGAGGAGGGACTAACAAGTCAAAAGCCAATCAGAAGGCAGCATTTAGGCTGTAAGCCATACAAAAAGATGGGCGGAGAGTGGGCGGAGATTACGGGAAGCTTCCCCCCTAAAGTATATACTACATGCCTCGCAAAGCGAGCAGCGCATGCGCGCTGCAACGCTAGGTGAGACCTAAAAAACCGGACTAGGAAATGGTCCATCCACACCAAGCAGGTAGAGGCTCAAGCCTGGAGACAGGCGATGTTGGAAAAGAGTAAGTCCAATGTGTGGCCTGCCTTAGAGGTGGGGGTGGTGACATGTTGAGTAAAGTTGAGGCCTGCCAGAGTCTGGATCAACTGAGAAGCTTGGGCGCAGTTCAGGACGTCCACATGCATGTTAAAATCTCCCAGAAATGTGAAGTTGTCATATTGTAGACATAATTGAGTCACATAGCTTTGGGATGCAGCTGTTGGGGCAGTCCAGCGGCTAATAAATCAGCAAGCCAGCAAATGAGAATTTGGAGGTTAATTTGATGCAAAAGATGAGAACCTCAATAATCCCAATTTGGCCCAGCATGGAGGACAAAACCTCCAGGGTATTCCTGAAAATGATAGCTATGCCTCCTCCTAACTTCTCTCCACCACAGTTAGCAAATATGATCCGGTAACCCAGGGGAATGGCCAAGGCAAGGTCCATATTGGAACCTTCCTTGAGCCAAGTTTCAGTGAGAAACATAAAATTCCATTTCTTATAAGGCAGTAAGAGCAGTGTGTCAGAGGAGTGCTTGAAGAGGGACCTGCAATTAATAAGGCAGGCTCTATAAGGTGCCTCGGGGAGTGAAAGTACACCATCCCCATGCATTGCTTGCACGTTCCTTGGTACCTTTGGGGTGAAACTGCAGGACTTGCACACAAAGTCAGAGGTACTCTCAGCACAAAGGTCATGAGGCAAGGTGAGATTGCATGGGCCACAATTCAAGGATAAGAGTGCTTCTCTTGTGAGGGGGCTGATGTGAGTGGAAAGGGAATGGGCAGCATGGCTAGCGCTGGGTGTGATCTGGGCACGGATGGGTGCAGACAGGCTTGCCTTTGGTTCACCTTTGGCGCATCCATGGCATGTGTCTCCTTATGTAGGTGATTGGGAGCAGGTCTTACAGACACTAGACTGCTCACCAATCCAAGTTGGCGTCCACAAATAGCTCCAGGAGAAGGAGCAAAAATGGCACTCCACTCCGTATCAATGCATAATTATAATGCCCCCAGAATAGATCGAATAATGCCCCTAATAAAGTGCAGAGTGCTAAAGAGGTGGTTCAAATAGTAGAAAATTCAATTTTCAATTTAGCTGCCAATTCAATGTTTACTATCAGCATTCAGATAGTGACGTTTCCCTGCAATTTCCCTCAGAGTATTTATAGCAACCACTGTATTATTAGCTACACAGTTAGCATACAACAAATGTAAAAGGTATCAGCACATTCAAACAAATAAGATTAAAAATTGGTTTAAAATGTGTCGGTGTTCTTAGGAGTGCGTGTTCGCAGCATGGGTATCCTGATGCAGACGATTGGGAGCAGGTCGTACAGACACTAGAACACCCATCAATCCAAGATGGCGCCCAGAAATGGCCCCAGGAGACGGAGTAAAAATGGCGCTCCACTCTGTGTCAATGCGCGTATAATAAAGCCCCCAGAATCAACCGAATAATGCCCTCAATAAAGTGCTGAGTGCTACAGAGCAAAAACACACACACGAAAACACTGACACAAACACAAATAGTGCACTGTACAGAGGTATACACATACTGTTTGTGGTCCCATAAAACATACACATAGTACTTTTGCATAGGAGTGAATTACTTTCACAGATAAACACTTGCAAAGACACACACAACAGTTGAGTTCCTTTTGAAATAAATACAGCCTGGTAGTATTTGGCATGAAATATTATGCCTGGGCGTAAACTGAATTACACTGGATTAATTGGCATAATTTTGGTAATTTCCTATTACAAAATCTATGCGAAAATATTGAGATTACACCATTACTCCACATCACGTAATTCAAGGAGAAATTTTAACCTGAGATGTACAATTTCAGGTAATTTTTGAATGCGAGAAGAATTTTAGGTAGATTTTTTACCCAAGTGGACCATTCAAGTAAGTTTTTAATGCGAAACTACCAATTCGTATGCGAACAGCAGTGTTTTATATGCGAGTGGAAGTTCCTTTAATGTGGGTGATCAACAAAAATTTTAGGTAGATTTCTTTTATCTGAGCCGAGCGTTCATGTAATTTTTAAAAGTTTTGAATGTAAGCAACCGGAAATCAACTTGAAATTACATTTTCGAGTTAAATTGTTACCCAGACGGACCATTCGGGTAATTTTTTCAGTGCAAGATGCAGTTCACATAATTATACATAATTTAGTTTCATTTTTTGGTAACCTTGCAGAATGACGCAGCCCAAAATTACCCAAGTTACACCCACCCCAATGAAATCTATCATTTTAGATACATGCACACTATCTGCTTGCCCTTGAAACACACACATGCACTCTAACATACCTTTAATTGAACTACCCATATACAAATAAGCACAGTAGATGAACTCATCAAAAAACATACAGAGACAAATTAGGTACATATCCAATGAAATGTATGCGCATTTCTAATTTCTGTAAACCTAGAGTCAGGCATAAGGAGGCATTGTGCTATATAAATGCGATCAATTAATCAATATGTGTGTTCTCAAGAAAAAGACACTTGAAAGACATCCTTGGATCAGGCACAAACAACTGATATTCTTCCACTGAGTCAGTGCTTGCATGCCCTCTTTGCAACACATACACAAGTCCATTGGTCACTCGCCCCTAACAGGACACAAGTTTATGAGCTCAGTGGAGTATCAGTAGCACTGACTCTTTGATGAGGGAGGGTAACGGGCCCACATTAACTTCTAGAGTCTGTGAATCATCTTTGGTCGGCAGGCAGGAATTTCTTCCAGGGCCTATAGCTTGCTAAATAGCAGTAGCAGCTATTGAAACCACCACCAAACTCCCCCATACTACATGGTGATGACCAGCACTTCCTGTTGGTACCAGGGGGCTGTAGAAGGGCATTGAAAATACAAACAAAAACCTCTGGTGTGGTGTTGGCCAGCTCCCCTCTGCTATTTGTGGTGGAAGGGGTTTCGTGGGGCTGGAGGAACCAAGTTGGGATGCAGGGATTTAATCAAAAATGTACAAGATGGAAGACCAACGATGACCAGTGCATCCTTCTGCAGCATGGGGCCATAGATGGGTCAGCAAAAATCGAACAAGCCTTTGGCATGTTTCTAGCAATAATGGAGCAGATGCAGTGGCACGAGGCCCAGGTAATCAAGGTTCAATTTGCATTACAAATATGACAGTCTTTTGCTACCCAAGTATGTGCAGTTGGGACATTTTCCTTGCCTGCATTAGGGCCCTTTGCAACACTAGCTCACAATGGGACAGTGTCTACTTAGCTAAAATGGGAAGGTGTTGTGGGTTGTAAAGGGTAATCCAAAATTGTATAAAACCTGTGGCCTGTGATGTTCTGGCCAGCTATTCTTCTGCAACAGTGGGGGGAAGGTTGAAGCATCAGGACAGAGAGCCACATCAAGGTTTGGCTCGCTTTATTATCTACAGAACACTAGAGGAACCTGGGCCGATCCTGAGCCAGGCCTTTGTGTCGAGGCTTCAGTAGTTCACCCATCTACATAAAAGTGAATAGTCTAGTCTTCTCTATTCACAAGGAGACTTGGAAAATCACTTCTAGACTAAACTTTTCAAATGGAAATATCTCAGAAGGTATTTTAAGGCACCAATGAGGAATTCAACTCTTAATGAACTAGAGAGTTTGGGCAGGAAGAGGAGGTGGGAATCCCAACTCAATCTTTGCAGTTTAGCTTTTACAACAAAGAGACTGCTAGCGGGATGCAACAAAAGCACACTGGAGTGTAACCCTATTAAAATGTGCACTGTACCTCAGAACAAGAGCCGCAAGCTGGGGGACTAAAATGGGCTAATTGGAGATGGCCAGAAGGGAAATAAGAAGCTCAAACAGCTCAGACCATGCACCCTGCTAATAACTACTAAAGTCTCCCTCAGAGCACACACAAATCTCAGTAATGGGAAGGTGCATAGCATAAGAATAGTATAGCTAAGACAGATCTATCTATCTATCTATCCATCCATCCATCCATCCATCCATCCATCCATCCATCCATCCACCACCCATCCATCCATCCATCCATCCATCTATCTATCTATCTATCTATCTATCTATCTATCTATCTATCTATCTATCTATCTATCTATCTATCTAGCTAGCTAGCTAGCTAGCTATCTAGCTATCTATCTTAGTTAGCCTGTCGGTGTTCAGGTAAAACCATTGAACAAAGTCTGAGCTGCTCGGACACCTTCAACAGGGGGATAGGTTTAGGAACCTACAAAAAAATAAAATATATTCTCAGGACTATTGCAGAGGTAGACGACATTTCACATTTTCACGTCTCTTTTTTTTCTTTTCATCAATACTCTTTTCTTCAATATGACCAATACTCCCTCTTCTCCCTTCTTCTCCCTCCATACATCATGCTTCCTTTGAAATCTCATTTTTATCATGTTTTCCTTTTATCAACTCATTTGTCACTCCTTTCTTGTATTTCATTGCTGACTCTGCTTGCACTCACACAACTCTCTTCATTCAAATGGTTGGGTTTGTGTTCAGTACAATGCCCACAGTAGTAACTGAGAGAAGAATACTGTTCCTCTTGATAGGAAGTGTGCCCCTCACAATATTGTGCCAGCTGAACAAAAATGTAGCTTTATGCCGGCCAAATCATGTACAAAATGTGAGCTGCGTGCTGTGCACTTATGCGCCAAATGTACAGCGGCATAGCATGCACATCTTCTGACCAGGCTGACATCCACGTACACAGTTTGTGAAATCCAAAACAGCGCCAAGTAGGTCCTCAAAGATGACGCCTCTTCCCTAGCAGAAATATTCAAAAGATGATGGGTCTCAACACCTTTAGCTGTGCCTCTTCGTCTTCCAAAATAGCTGTTGCTGCTTATTTCTACAGCGATGAAAGGATCTCTAACTATATTATAGAAACATGTTATTTTGTATACAGTAAATGGCTGAAGTGTAATCCCCCGGCCACCATATCCATCTGCTCATATCCGCTGGCCTGGGGCTGAAATAGTAAAGTGATCTGAGAGGCGACAGCAGTCCTCCATTTAGCTCTCCCTGCACCACTCCTGCACAGCCTGGTGAGCAGGCTCAATATTTTACCTCCCATGTAATGTATACACGGTTTCTCGTTTTTGAAACAGGGCTCATGTAAACGAAGGCATACTCCCTCCAAAGTATGACTGTGGGTGCCACTGTAGAGGCCCTGAATGTGTAGCAGAAGCTACAATTTAAAAGACACTGAGGGGCAGATTTACAAGCCCCTTGCGCCACTTTTGCGTCACTTTTCCCATGTTAAAAATGACACAAAAGTGGCGCAAGGGCCTTGTAAATAAGCCCCTGAGGCCCTAAGAGGGGAACCTGAGAGTTCCAGGAGGGCGGGCGGAGTCTGTGATTGCACCCACCCTGGTGGGGCCTTCACCACCTCCTAGTGGAAAACCAGAGTGACAGGAGGACCACAATCCAGATATCCAGTGCTGAACTGCATGCAGCACTTGCACTGAACTCGTTGAGTTAGCACACGTGCTGCTCACGGATTTCTTTCCCTCATTGAGTGCACATCTCCGTATGCGAGTCGTGCACATCCAGTCAGAGTGCACTTAAGCACACAGCGAGGCCATGCGCCTGAATGCTGGCTCTGCCCTTGATACATTAGGCTGAGGACTGCACATTCTCTCAGTGAGGTTGATAGTTAATGAGATGAGAGTGCGTGCCAGAATCTAACTACAATTAAAATGATGAAAGTGGCATATGTACAGTACTCAAAACATATAGAATACACTGTCTACTTATGAGCACTCACATTATAAAATTAATTGAGGACAAGAAAAAATTATTGGTTAAGTGTAGAGCCACTGGACCAAATTATGCAGCAGATGTGACTAAATTATACGGAAATAAAAAGCGAATTATGCGACATATTGGGGCTCTTTCTTAGGTAGTTTTGTTCCGCTATTCTGTCACCTTTACATATATTAATACTGAATGGGCAAACGATTAACCTGAATACTACCAGTTGAATGTAGGACTAAACAACCAACAGATGACTAGTTAACCTTTGCAAAGAGTCTGTCACTCAGCACCACTGTGTGTGGCACTCTTTGTTGTAAATTTTGATCGATTTACGTTAAAACCACATTTTGGTAAAGTCTGCAAATTTTGCAACACAGGGGTCGATTATGCTTTAAGGGTAGTGGTTTGTAATTATGCAAAACGTCATGGTTTCAGAATGATATAATTCCAGTGGCCCAGTTTAAGTGTAATTGAATTAGCAACTCTGAATAACCTAACCTATTTAAGCTTAAGTCATTCGATTTAAAAACATATTTTCATTAAAAGTGGTCCGATCTCCTAAACATCCCTCAACGTCCTAAAATAGCACATCGCAGGAAGACCTGTGGTAGGATAAAGATGTTTTGTTTATATATTTAAATGGTGTCTTAGTTTAAGGTCCATCAATAGTTATCTTTTGCTTGCATCCTGTTTAGGCTCCGACTCTTTTAACATGACTGACATGAAGTACGTAACGAGAGAGGTTTTGCTTATAAATATTAGAGTAAAGCTCACACACCACCACTGCCCAGCGTAAGTTATGTTTACCCATGATTATAACATGAACGAACTGGTAGGACCAGATGAGCACATGCTCTTTATACTCGGTGCCATATTGTGGGGGTGAGAATTTGCTTGCATCGCAGGACCTTCTTGCTGATGCGAATAAACTGAATAAAACATCCCTCGCACAAGTACTGTGCACTTACAGGCTGCATTACATAATGGCCACGATGCGCAAATGAAACCAGATGCAGTCCAAGCAAGACAGAGTCCATTGACTTTAGGGGCCAGCTTTACTAAATTCTCATGCAATGCAGCGCAGCAGCCAAAAATGCTGTGCGGGGTTGAATGAGAAGGAGAGAGCAGGAGAGCACCATATCTACAGAGATATGGCTTTCTCTTCCCCTCTCCATAGTGCCAGCACAGAATTTTGCTGCAGAGCGCCACGCACACACTGTTGCAGCATAATGCAAGAGTGGGTGCGTGAGTCTAGCATAGGTTTTTACTGGAAGGGTTCCCTTCTAGTAAAACATGCTATGCCTAGACAATTTTTAAAACGTTTCCTACTATGTATGTGTGCTGCACAGTGCAGCACACATGCAAAGCCGGAAAAGAAAGGAGAAATTAAAACATTTCTCTTTTTAACGCCTGCTTTAAAGTGGCGTTAATTTTATATGCAAATACCTGTCTCAAATTTTTGGTAGATAAGATTTTGCTTCGAAAAGCATGGGTAGTTGCATGGGAAGGCCCATGTACTAACCATGTAACGCCCCCTTGAGGCTAAGTAAGGCAAAGCAGCACTTTGCTCTGGTTTGCCTTACTTTTAGGCAACTTTTCAGTGCAAAACAAATTTTGCGTTGGAAACTAAATGACAAAAAGCATTTTGTGCTGGTTGGCGTCATTTTTTTGACGCAAACACAGCACAAAATATTTGTAAATCTGGCCTTAGGCATTTACTGACTGATGTCATGTGCTTGGCCCGATGAGTGGCTGTTTGCCTCCTTATGTTTGTGACACAAGTTTTAGCAATGCGTGCCAAGAGATCTGAAGCTTAGAAGCTGAAGGATTACCCGATCACATGTTGAGGAGCTACTGGACCCTCAACAAATGACCTCAAAGCGATCCCACTTTTAGATTACCCATGCGTTGGTTTAAAAAGCTTCCGAAGGAAGCAAATCTACTATGGTGCTTCCAAGGCTATGTCAAATGCACTGGTGGTGGTGGGCATGGCCGCATTTGCATGGTGTTGAATCACATGCAATTAAGAACCAATCCTCGCACCAATTTACCTAATCCCTATCTGCATTAGTGTCACTCAAACTCCCTCAAAGTCTAAGGCCTCTCTACATTGTTACATACTTTTAGGTAGCTTAGACAGTGCTTAATTTGTAAAAACAAAAAATGAGTGTTGGTGTCCAAAGCTCTGCTCAGAAGCCCAAGGCTGGTGTTGTTAAATATTGGCATGCTGAATACCAGGGCTGTGTAGTCTTGAATACACCTAATGCCTCTTTCATCCACTAACAGACACTGCCTGATACTTTATCTGACTCTTGCAGGTTCCTGCTTTCTCCTTTTGTAACAATTTTTTCGTCTTTCTCCTCCATCTTTCCACATTGTGTGTTTTTCCCTCTCTTGCTCTCCGGAAATGTCTGATGTGGAAAAACAGTGTCAGTCCCCCAAAACGAGTACTGTTAGTCTCGACAGTCAACCACCAGCTAAATTTAAGCACTAGGTAACTAGAGGAAAATGTGTCAATTGGGAGGTGTGAGCAGGTGAGGACACAATGCGTAAAGTTTTGTGTATTGCATTCTTGTGCCATTTGTTGTTCTGCCCCCTGCATGCTTGTGTAAAATGGCCGACACTCCCTTATGTTACCTAGAGGCATGCAGAGATGACACATATGGGGGAACAGCCGCCCATCACCCTCTGATCACATCCACCTTCTTTTATGCTGGTACTTGGCATATTAATCAGTGGCATACCTTCATCTACTAAATCATAACTGTGTCTCTGCCACTGTTCATTGCAAAATGTACATTTATAACTGCTAAGATCCGTACAAAAAATCCTTTAAAACTGTGTGATGGGAAGACCCCTTATTCCTAACGTACCGACCACCGTAATCTAGTATCTCGCTCTCTCTCTCACACACACACACACACACACACACACGCAGACGCACACGCAAACTCACGCACGCACACACACACATGTACGTTTTTCCGGTGTACTATTCAATACCACTCAGTCTAAGAAGGATAAATAGGCATGTATAAAGGACAAAAATAAGAGGGTAAAACGAGTTCAGTGTTCCGAAGTGCATAAGAAGAAATGAATGTATTGGAACACTGAGCTAACCAAGAGTTTCGATTTTCAAGGCCTTACCTGATTTTGCACACGGAGCTGGTTTTTTCCAATTCCATTTATCTTTGTTTCTATGACCTTGGCAAATCTTGATAATCCTAGCACGCATTAGCACTTTAATAATCAAAGCTCCAATATTGACAAGCTGTCTCGGAAAATAAAATGCTCTGCACCTCAAGCTTGAAATCTAAATGAATGGTCTCCTAACGGTGCGCGTGCTCGTACACCGCCAGTCATTGGCCTGATTAGGCTAAGGTATCCAGTGCTAAAATGCACAAAATATTATTTTTAACGAACTGGTTATACGTAAAGAAAAGCATCTGGTTCCTAAAATGTTAATTTGTAGTCAAAGTAGTAGAAAATAAAATCCAATACCAATTTATATCTGTAAAAACATTATATAATAATATATTTTAAAAAATCCAATACTAATTCATAACTGTATAAATAATTTTATTTCCTATAAATAATATTTTTTTAAATATTATATCTCCATGCCAAATAAAAATTAGGAACAGTATTGGTGAATTGTTATCTTTACCTTCACATATAGCTTAGTCTTTTGCTAAAGATCCGCGGCTTCAGGAACAGGTGGAAGTAGGGGTGACGAGCTCCATAGGAAATTCTGCTCAGGCTTTTGTGATGCTGCAAAGAAATTCCCGCTTCCGGTTCATCTCTGCTCACGCCTGCACAGGTTGAACTTTAATTACGAAACCTCTGAGCTTGCCCTACCATGAAATAACACTGCATATGCCCATAATAGTTTTTTGACTGAGACCCCTCTGCATTCTCCGATTCTATTGCCACATATTGAAGCAGGGAGGCTGTTACCGGCTGTATCACTGTTTGGAAGTGAGGTAGCATTGCTCATGTCCAGTGGAGATTCATGGTTGGATAGGGTAACATTCTGCAGTTATTGGGCCATAAGTTCATCTGCAAGACTACGTATATTTCGGTGGTGGTTTCATAAACTAGATATTTTTTTTAGAAAACCAGGACTCCTTGATATAATTGCCCCCCGGTAAAAACGAATGTTGCCGTGTTCTTCAACATCAGCAAGTGAGGCCAACTACTTCAGTTTCGTGGTAACTCTACTCCAGTCAGCTGTATGACTGGCACTGAAGGACTACGTTAATGGTAGTGGCTATATCTGCCTAGCCATGTCAATCCTGTACCAGGGATACCCAGGGGATTAGGACCTGCTCACTCTGGAGGAACAACATAAATTACTCCTGTGGTCGTTTATTAGCCCCTCCAGTAGGCCGAGTCCTCAGTCATTGGGTTGACTCCATATACTATTCCTGTGGTAGTTTAACCGTACTCACAGTAGGGCGGATCCTCCGTCACTCATTAATGAACTCCATATACTGACCCCGTGATGGTTTAACAGCACCTCCAATAGGGTGAGTCAACGATCAGTTGTGGCTGGGCCCAGTGTACAACTTTTGTGGTAGTTTAACTGTTCCTCCAGTAGGGTAGTGCCTCTGTCAGTCCAGAATGGACTCCCCACACTACACCCATAGAAGTTGACAGCTGCCTCCAGCAGGGTGGTATGGTGGGTCCTCCATCAGTCATAGGTCTGGACTCCATATATTAATCCCATGGCGGTTTAACAGCACCTCCAGTAGAGTGGGTCCTTGATCAGTTGGTGCTGGACTCCCAATACAGCTTTTGTGGTAGTTGAAATGTTGCTCCAATAGGGTGGATCCTCTGTCACTTATTCATGAACTCCATGCACTGACCACAGCATCTCCAGTAGGGAGGAGTTCCTCCACTGCTCCTGCGTGAACTCTACATACTACTTCCAGGTTGGTTTAACAGAGCTCCCCTAAGTGAATTCTCCACGCTTCTGGCTGGAGTCAAAATAGTACTTCATATACTACTCTCGTGTTAGTTTAACAGTTCCTTCATATGGTGAATTTTCAAGTGTTCATGAATGGACTCCATATACTCCTCCCATTGTGGTTTAACAGCACCAACAATGGTGGACCCTCTTAAGTTCCTTGGTGCACTCTATGTACTGTTCTTGTGATGGTTTAACAGACAATCCACTGGGTGAGTCCTCCTGCACTCTTGGATGGACTCTATGGGGGATATTCTCAAGAACGTGCGATAAACATCGCCAAAATAGGTTAACGCAAGTTTACATATCGCCTTCTATCGCGGGAAAATAACCCTGCGTTAACGTGGCATTCGCAACACAGCGGTAACACGCGATAGTACCCCGATATCGCGTCAAATGTCCGCGATAACACCACCGGGACGGCGATGAAAATCCAAACCTGAACGCGAAAAAAGTTGCGATGGGCCCAACCGCGATAAGACAATCAGCGAAAAGCAGCGCCAGGCCTGCAAATCACACACGTCAGGCGGGAAAAATCACTACAAAAGCAGAAAAAATAAATAAACAAACAAACACCGAACTACAGCGAAGCACAATGGAGGCAGCCAGAGCAGGTACAAAGGACGGCCAGAACCCCACAAGCCCCACGGAGGACCAGCCTGGGTCCTCCGGGACATGGAAGGGCAAGGACAAGAAGGAGAGGAAGACGAGGTTCTGTCCGCAGGAAAAGAGGATCCTGATCACGGAGGTGGTAAAACCCCATCAACAACTGTTCGTCACCTCCACTGTGTCATTGGCAACAAAAAATGGAATATGGCAGTCCATCCTGGACAAGGTGAATGCAGTCGGAGTGCTGAGGAGGACAATGGAAGAGCTCAAGAGGCGCTGGAATGATGTGAAGCGCAAGACCAAGCTGAAACTCGGCAACAACCAGAAGGCAGCAATGCAGACTGGAGGTGGGAGTCCAGCGCCACAGGAGGAGCTGGATGAGATGGAGGAAATGGTGTCAACAGTCATCAGTGTGGAGACGGTGGCAGGAGTTGGGGCACCGGACACTGCTCAACATGACCTGACACAACAGCAACAGGGTGAGTAACCACAAGGGACTGGGGGGACGGGGGAGATGGGCACAATGGCACACATGCACAATCAAGTATAGCACAGTGCACACCCACAATGACTCTGGATCATGTCCCTGATCTCCTTGGCATACTGCAGCACACATAGAAACAGCAAGTAGGCCCCCGTCGACAATGTGCACAGAGGGGGCTCTCCCCACACATCACTAATCTCACAACAAACCCATGCACATATGCTGAACCCAGCAAAGCGGCGTGTCTGTGAGCCACACTGACAATGCAAGTGACACTGCATGACGAATAGCATGGCTGCAGTCAATATATCATGACATGTTGCACGCCACGACACTGAGGTGGCTGAGTGTGGACCACATCCGCAAAGGAGCAGATCACACTCTGACACATCCACGTGCACAAACAACCCCTGACCTCAACAACACAACTGCGGACAAATCATGCCCCAGAGTCCCAAGTCCCACCAAGAGCCCAATTTCCCTAAGAATGCAACATCTCAGCACTGTAGAAGCACAGAAGTCAAAGGCAGACCGTCTGAAAGGGATAAGGGCCAGCCAAATCAGAGCTGCAGGGGCGACTCTCCCAAAATGCAGCACACACACATAACATTCAGAGCACATCAACATTGACAACAATGTGGTATAAACTGCAACACGTTCACAACAGAACAGAGGACACAACTGGTGCTGCTTGTGTGTAGAAACTGGTCAATCACATTTGGCATAGCAGGGAAATGTGAGATGATAATGTACAAGTACAAACACACATCCGTGATGTTGTCGAAATGTCCACTGTCACACATCAAATAGGCAGCTCCTCCCAAACAGTCAAAATGTACATTTTCATGCAGTTTGTATGTAAACCTGTACAATGCATCAACATACATGTGAACACAATGTTAAACTGCATCTCCCCATCACATTGCAGAGGGAGAACCAACACCTCCTGCAGAGCAGACCCAACAGCTCTTCACTGATGACGAAGAGGACCTCCACACCTTTGACACCGACACCCTCCAAGAGTTCATGGACAGCTATGGTACCTCACCTCCAGGAGCAGGGCAGCCCAGCTGCATTGAGGAGACCCCACCCCCTGCACAGACCACACAGCAGGAAGCACCTACCACCCCAGCTGTCTCCCAGGACCCCCACGGACAACACATGGCGTTCCAACGCCGTGTGTTAGAGGGCCAGGAGAAGATGGCTGATCAGGTGCGGGTGGGGTTCGACCTCATGGCAGCCAAACTTGATGCCATACATGGGTGCCTGAGTACCATCAGGGACCACTTACAGTCCCTAACGGACACCCACAGTCCGCTCCATGCTCTCCAATGATCCATGGCTGACATCGCTGGAGTCATGATACTGAGACAAGAACAACTGTCCAGTCAGAGTGGCTCCAGCGATGTCAGCCGGGAGTTGGGACAGATGCGGGGGCTCATGGAGAACATGGAGCGGATGACGGCGGAAAGAATGGCTGTCACAGCTGCACACCAGCAAGATGTGGCTGGGACCTTCCATGCCCTGCAGCACATCGTCATGGCATTGCTGCCTCAAGGCCTTGCGCAGATGAATGCTGCTGCTGCTTCTACATCCACATCTCCGCCCCCTGATGTGTCAGTGCCTCACAGTGCGGCAGGCAATCCACTACCACCCACGTGTGAGGCACATGTGACATCAGAGGACGAAGATGCGGGTGAATCAACCTTACTGGTAAGGAGGAGGCAGTAGCATTCATCTCCGCCATATGGCCTGTTTCTGCTTGGTTCTGCCCTTTGCATCATCACCTTCCACTGTCCCCGATACACTCTACGACACTCACCTTGGACCTTGACATGGACTGCCATTTTCTGTTTGGTTACCAATGACACAGCGATCAGACTGCGGACTGAACTCTTCCCCTTCCGATGTACTTGTCATTCCCTGAAGGACTCTGGCTGGCCCTCCAAGGGCCAATAATGTGAAGTGGGGTTTGCATGGCCCTGTACTGCTCCAGCTGCAACACTCCACTGGATGTGAATTAAACATTCAGAAACGCATAGATGTGTCATGCCTTTGATCATTCAAGAATGAGAGTATGGATGAATGTAGGGTCAGTGATTCCCCCTTACGTCCATGTTGCTCATGTCGTGGGACTTGAGTCACAGGGTGCAACAGTGCCGAATGCGGTCCGGGTGGCGTAGACACTACAACAGTGACACAAGCATCAGTTACTTCCATGTCCAGCCCAGAACTGAAACACGCCCAGAGCCCCGGGCTCATTGTTCCCACCCCTGCGCTGGCCTGCCATACGCCAGGCCAGTCCACTCCGCTTACGCTCAGGGGGACGACGACAAAGCTACATGTCCCAGGTCTTCCCTGTAGTGATCTGCTGATCACTGGTCCAGTCGTCAGCATGCCCCAGCCACTCCCTGAGGGCTGGTTCACACCCACACCACACCCATCCAGGACAGGCGTCACAGGACATGTGACCCTGCCAATAAAAGGGGCTTAGATGACATGATGGCGTCCGCACCACGCGACCCAATCATGAAGGGTCCATGACTTGTGGCGCACTGAGTTGGTGGCACCCGCTGCTCTGCGGCCCGCACGGGCCTACCGCCATGGGATGATGACTTGCGTTGCACAGGGTTAGTGGCACCTGCTGCACTGCGGCCCGCACGGGCCTACTGCCATGGGACGATGGCTTGCGTTGCACAGGGTTAGTGGCACCCACTGCACTGCGGCTGGCAGGGGCCTACCGCCACGTGACGATGACTTGCGTTGCACAGGGTCAGTGGCACCCGCTGCACTGCGGCTGGCAGGGGCCTACCGCCAGGTGACAATGACTTGCGTTGCACAGGGTCAGTGGCACCCGCTGCACTGCGGCTGGCAGGGGCCTTCCACCACGTGACGATGCCTTGCGTTGCACAGGGTTAGTGGCACCTGAAGAGCTGAGCGGGTGTGCAGCCTGCGATGATGCGTTGGCCTCGATACGGCATCCAGCAAATCAAGACTCAAATTGAACAGTGTGCCCTGCTGGACCGCAGTGTACGCACAGGCAGCAGTCAGCACACACATGACTCCGCGGTGCTGTGCCGCAGGGTGCGCTGGGGGCCTGTGGCGCGGAATCCAGCGATCGGCTGAGGAGGATGCACCGGCACGTGGTGGGCCCTCTTGCAGACACGCCGGGGGTGGCAGGTGAGCATTGAGGCCTGGGTGCGCAGGGGTGGCCAGCCATGGCTGGGCGGAGGACCGGTCTGGGGACCTGGGCTGGGGTGCATCAGGGGCACAGGATTGCGCAGGCACCACCGGTCAAGGCGGCGGACTCGTGGCTGGGTGTGGGGCGCCGCCCTTGCTGACACGGCCCTGCATGCGATGTTCGTGATGTGCGCGGGTTGGTTTGTGACATAGCCACCTCGTCTCCAGTGTCAATGTGCCCGTTGAAGGTGGTCGGCCACGTGTATGTAGGCCTATGGGCAGGTTGTGGTGGAGACTGAGACACATGCAGTAGTCACTTTGGTGGTGGATTGGTGACGTGTGCATTCCCACAGGTGTGAGTTGGGGGATTGTGGAGTTGAGGTGTGTGGTGTGTTCAGTTGATACTTGCCGATGGGCATGCATTTCCATGGGGGCCATCCTCAAAGTGCTGGTTGGTGGCGGACTTGCGGACATGTGGGGATCATGCACACTGCCTGGGGTATTTGCGACGACATTGGTGGACAGGCCACGGTGGTCCACTTTTGTATGCACAGTGATGGCATGCGTGTGGTTGCTGTTGCAGTGATTGTGTGCAGTGTCGGCAGGGGGCACAAGTCATACACTGTGCTGTGAATTGCCCCCAACACGTGCGTGACGCCAGCTATGGCGTAGTTCCCTTGCGTGGTCTCAAGATGTTCCTGCGCAGTGTGGGGGGTGTGAGGGGCAGGGGTATCGAGCTGACACACACCGTGATGCTTTCAGGTGTGATGAGTCCTGCATGATGTGACCGTAACAGCAGTTCGTGTGGTCGTTACCTTCCTCTTCATTCCTACGACGGTTACGGCCACATGTAGTTCTGTTGCGGTCTTCTCATGCAAGGCTTATCTGGCCTGTGAGCATTCCGGTTTGTCCAAGTGCAGTACACTGTACCAGATTAGGCATGTGACTATACGGAAGTTTGACCATTGTCACCATTTCTCCCACAGGTTTCTGAAGACACGTTGCCCTGTTGGAGTTCCCCGTTGGGAATGGAACGCGTTGGCTGAGCTTTTCGTTTTGTTGATTTATGTATTTGTAATAAAGTTCTGTTTTTCCACTACCGTTGACTACTGGACTTCATGACCTTGGGGGAGGGTCCGGGGGGGGGTGCCTGGGGGTGGTGGCGGTGGGTGGTGTGGCCCTCTTGGGTCTCCGAGCTACATGATCAGTGTCTCCATGGAATCTGTTGGTCTTCAGATGTGGCTCTGGGCTGGGCTCCCTTTCTACTGCAGTTGGTCGTCCTGCTTAACACCAGTAAAAGGCAGGTGTTAAATCCCTGCTGCTAACGCACCTTATCGCCTGTTCTTGGTTCGCATCGCAGATCTGACTGGTCGTTGTGAATCTCGCCAAGTGGTGTTTTCATGTGTTTTTGCACAGGAACGCCTACTCTGCATATCATTAGCGTTAGTTGTCGCACTCATCCGTGGCAATGTTTTTTGTGGCAGCTATCACTGGTAAACTGGCGATATCGGCAGTTTGCACCAGCTTGAGAATAGGGCGATAAATCTATCGCCACTTTTGTGGCGCTAAAGTGCCGATAATTCGGCGATGAGTCCTTGAGAATATGCCCCTATGTAGTCAGCCTATGGTTGCTTAACAAAGCCCAACAGGCTATGCTTTTGATACTACAAAGTGGACTCAACCGACCCAGCCATGCATGTATAAAAGCCACTGGAAGGCTCCAAGAAGACTATGATTAACTTGCACTGGTGAGAGACAGAGGAGGGTATCATTGTGAGCACCTGTGCATCAATGTTTTGTGAGGCAAAGGTTATATACGTCAGGCAGAGCTTTTCCCAGGACCCAGATATAGGTTCCTTTAATGCCACAACCCTGACTGGTTTACATATGCTGCCTACAATCGTATCTTCACGCTTTTTTGCTTTCCACCAGATGCATATGAAATGCGGACACACCGCTGCATCACGTCTAGGACGCACTCTCTGAGAATCATGCACAACACAAATACTCAACATTGACAATTGACAGATTTGGTAATCCATGCAGCTGAGAGTCAGAACAATTGACAGCAGGTCTAGAAAGCACTTTGGGTCCTTAACAAGAGGTTAAAAGGCACTATAGAAATGCAGCAATGCAATACAAAATCATGCCTTCACAGAAAAGATTGTTACTGTGATTGTAACAGAGAAAGTAACTTCCCAAGAAATGTCAGCACAAATAAACCTAATAAAAGTAATCTTATATGTTTCAAGCTCACTCTAAAATGAACTAATATCCCATCGAAATTGATACAAATATCTTTTATCTATTTTATGTTTAAATCAACAGCAACTCGATTATTTCTGGAAAAACTGGGTAATCCCAAATGTTAATAATACAACAATTTAGACCCAAAATGTGTCTGAGGTGAATACAAAATGACACATGTGGAGAGTGTGGAAGTAGGCGGAGGTGACTGCATTGATCTGTTGTTTCATGGTGAGTTTGCTGTCCAGGATGATGCCAAGGTTGAGGGCATGGTCTGTCGGTGTGGGAGTGGGTCTCAGTTCAGCAGGCCAAAAAATGTCGTTCCAAGAGGTGTTGTTGCCAAAGATCAGCACTTTGGTCTTGTCAGTGTTGAGATTCAGACAGTTGGCCTTCATCCAGTCGGGGACATTCTTCATGCAGTTGTGGAAGTTGGTTTTCATGGTGGTGGAGTCTGCGGAGAGCAAGAGGATGAGCTGGGTACTGTTGGCGTAGGATATGATGTTGAGATTGTGGGTTCTGACGATGTCGGCTAGAAGTGTGAAATAGATGTTGAAGTGGGTGGGGCTGAGGGATGAACCTTGAGGGATGTTGCAGATGGTGCTCTTGGGCTCCAAGGCGAAGGGAAATAGTGTATTCTCTGAGTTCGTCCCGCGTGGAACGATGCGTTCTGAGGGCGCCTCCCTGGGTCCCGATGTGGTGCAGCCTCTCGATGAGTGTGTTGTGGGATACAGAGTCGAACGCTGCATTCGATAAACTGCTCTATATATCCACACCCATATTTCCAGCCATTCATTCATGCAGCCACTCACACCTTTGAACCAGGTAATTTAGTTGAGCCACATACCCACACACACACCCACACAAACACACCCACACAACACACCCACACCCTCCCCTTCACACACATGCATCCACCTACCCATCCTTCATTTTGTGTATGTATGCCTGTATTTGTTTTGTTTGTGATGGTTTGTTTCATCTGTATGCATGCTGCCTCTGTGTGTATTGTTCCTTTGTGGGTTGTCTGTATACATGGGCACCACTAAGTGTGATGTCTGAATTTTCATGTGTCTCTTTTGGTCTGTAGCCATGGGTGTCTTGTATCGTTGTTGCTATCTGTTTTCCGGTGTATGTAAGCGTAAATTTGTATGCTCACAGTTGCTCATTAGGCCTTTACTGCCTGCATTTGTTGGTGCATGTGTCCTATATGTCGCTTGACACTGTGTGCATCCAAAATACCTTTGAGTTTTGTCTATGGTTGTATATTGTTTATTTGACTTGCAATAGACAGACAGTTAGGGGCCGTTACCATGGATTCTACGGTTATGGAAATGCATTTCACACATCATTACCACATCTTACCATTTCAATTACCTTTATAATTACTTTAAATGATGTTCAATACACTTCACATAACAAAGGGCATTCAAGTCAACCCTACAGATGATATTACACACCTTTCAATAATGCATCTGTAATGCTATTCATGATCACTTTTCTCATTTACCTCAATGATTAGGCTACCTAATCGTTTTTCTTTTCCTGCCCTGTCACTGAGTTAACCGCTTTCTTTGCCATATTACCATTCTTCACTCTGAACGCTTCATAAGATATTCGATTTTTAAATGGCACTTCCTGGTGATGTTTGCATCGCGTTCTGCTATTAGCTGAACGAGTATTCCCTGACGCATTCCAAGGACTCTGCATGAAGGTGGCACTTGTGCGTCTTGCATTGATTTCTCATTTTCAGGAGAGTCTTTCATTCCTGGAGGTGCCTCACTCTTTGGAAAGAGCCCTAAGAGTTCTTCACAGGTGTAGGTAATTACTGTTACCCTTATATTAACCTTCTTTCTGCTGACGTGAGATGTGTCTCTCTTTCTTTTCACTCACCCCTGTTGTGAAACAAATGGTATTTCTTTTTTGAAATGTTACCATCTGCCTGAATGTCAGGTAGCACTTATCACTTGTTCCTCCAGGCTGACTTCAAATGAATGTGCAAATGTTAGACTTGGCATCCTTGGCATGGTTTCCCCTGACTTTTTGCCTCTACCGCCTGCATTTTTGACTGTGTGATGGAATTCGTTTTTTCTGGCTTAGATGCTTTGAGCACTTTGCCACTGCTGATCAGTGTCAAAGTGCAATTGCTCCCTGTATATTATGATTGGTTATCCATGATTGGCATATTTTATTTACTGGTAAGTCCCTAGTACAGTGCACTGTGTGTGCCAAGGGACTTGTAAATCAAATGCTACTAGTGGGACTGCAACACTGATTGTGCCACCCACATGAGTAGCCCAGTAAAAATATATCTCAGTCCTGACACTGCAGTGTCTGCACATGCAGTTTTTAACTGCCATGTCGACCTGGCGAGGGCACCCACTTGCCAAGCCCTAACCTTCCCTTTTCCTACATGTACGTCACCCCTCAGGTAGGCTCAAGGTACACCCATGGGCAGGGTGCAGTGTATGTGAAAGGTAGGACTTGTACTTGTGTGTGTGACATGTCCTGATAGTGAAATAATGTGTGTTTTGTTTTTCACTATTGAAAGGATATCTGTCCCATAGGCTAACAAGGGAGTTGCTCTGTAACATCTTACAAGTATAACTTTCTATTGGGACACGGTAGAGTAATAGAGTTTAGGCTCTCTGAACTCAGAAATTAATAACACATCTTTTAGTAAAGGTGGTTTTTAAATTATGTGTTTGAAAATGCCACTTTTAGAAAGTAGGCATTTTCCTATTTAACCATTCTATGTGCCTCTGCTGTTTGTGTATTGACTGTCTGGTTTCAAAGTGACAGGAGCTGTGGATGTGCATTCACTGTAGACAGCCACAAAGGGTGTTGAGGTGTGACCTGCCTTTCCTGGGTGACTCATAGTTGGACTGAAAAGACCTTGGATTCATTTAGAGCAGTAGGAGGAGTTTCATTTCCACCTGAATAGGCTGTGTCTCCTTTACACAATGCTGTCTTAATCTCCTGTGGTCATGCTGCACCAGAGAGGACAGAACTGATTTAGACTGGGCTCAGAGACTCTTACCACAAAGAGAACAAAGAGAAAAATAGGGTATAGATATTGGAACTTAAACTCCAGAGAATTAGACCACTTCTGGACTCAAGAGGAACCTCTGCCTAGGAGAAGAGCTGGAGTGCTGTAAGGAGGAGTACTGCCCCTTTGCTGCATGTGCTTTGCAGGGTTGGCCTGCAGTTACTGCTTCTGCCAAAGAGAGAACAAAGACTGGAACTTTGCTGTGAACCTGCTTGAAGAAGAATCTCCAAGGACTTGTGTTTGCTGGCCTCCTGTTCTGAAGTCTCAGGGACACAAAGACTTCACCTGCAACCCACTGACCAGAACCTGGACTCATCTGTGGACTCCTGTATTCAAATGGCACCATTTTCAGTTCCTGGGCCTGGAGAATTGTGTGGTTGGTGCTGCAAAGCAAGAAAAACAACTCCGACGCCATCAGCGGCGCCACCAGTAATGCCGTGACCTGCTACGAGGATGGGGCACTACTAGTGAAGTGACACCAAAACCATCACCGCCTGTGCCAGCATCACGTTATTGTGGAGCCGATAACCGACAAGGGTGACTTCACGAACTCTTGACTTTACATCGCATCGCCTCACTGGAACAGACGCCTCACCGCCCACGCTGCCTAACTTACCCTGTCCTGGATTCAATGCCTTGCCTCCTCACGGACTCAAAGCCTCACCTCCCTTGTGGCAGCCAGGGAACTGGCTTCGCCTCGGCACCGACGCCTCACCTCCACGATGCCGTGCATCCTCCTTAGACTTCGTTTCCAACGTACTGTTGTTTGGTGGTCCGTGTGACTCCGTGCCCGACTCTTCGCACCTCGCGGTCGGCGCCGTAGTTTGGATGTATGCCTGGCATTACGTCGTAACAGCTCCAGGTGGAGTTATTTGTTTCTACAAGTACTATCTTTTAAATAACTGTTGTAAACGTCATATCTTGATACATGTATGTTGGATTTTCTTTTAGTTTTGGTCTTCTTTGGTTTAGATAAAGATACTTTAGTTTTCTAAACTGATGTGGTGTCCATTTGTGGTGTTTTCACTGTGTTACTGTGTGGTTGGAGTACAAATACTTTACACTTTGCCTTTGGGATAAGCCGGTCTGCTCGTGTGAAGCTACCAAGGGGGTGAGCAAGGGTTATCTAAAGTGTGTAACTCTCTTACCTTGACTAGAAGCAAGGATCCCTACTTGGACAAAGGTGCATACCTCTGCCAAATAGAGACCCCCATTTGTAACAGCAAATATCAGAACAGTCTCTAATTTGAAGATATTACAAAAGTAGATAGATGCTGAGTGCTTTCTGTAGGATTGACGTGTTCTATCTTGATGACACATCAGGCCTGTGTGGCGACTCCGGGTGAGACAATTCAGGCAATGGTGATTGGAAATGTCGACACACTAGTATGAAGTTATAGGTGGTTAGGAGGTGAAGATCTGGTGAAGATGTGACAGTGATCCCTGGAAAAAACATAGCTATGATGACGAGGCCAGTGAGTGACATTCAGTGCCTACAAAATCACGAATGAAAAAAATTATAATTGTATATCCCACAAAATTAACAATAATTCTAAGGAAAATGGAGAAAGAAGTAAAGGTAAAAGGGGAAAAGTTTCCAATTATGGTATGTAGAATAGTAGAGGCAGAAATTCGATCGCGAGGAAATGTCATAGAAATACAGGAGAGACAAGAAACAATAATGCTTTGTGATACCCTAATTCTTCAATACCCTAAAGGAGATGAGGAGGCACCCTTAACGATTATAATCAGAAATTAAAGTCACGTCTTGGGTTACTTTATTACAGAAATCTTGTGTTGAGAAAAGCAATCTGGTCAGAAAGTGGTTTTGTTATGAAAAATGTGACACACGCATCTATTTTTTTTTTTAAATGAGATATAAATATCTAATATACACCCCTGTATGTAGAACAACATTGTAAATGATGAAAGACTGCAATTTGAGACTGAAAGAATAAAGAATTAAAAAAAATAGTTATGCAGTATATTAAACCCGTAATGGAATAATTGCGGTTTGGGGATAGAGCAGTGTACACACAACCAATTGATTTCAACACAGAGCCACTGTTTTATTGTGTGTGTGTGTTTTTTTATATAGCATGTAAATAGAAGCTTCAAAGACATAGCACACTCACTCCAACATAACAATGACTATGGTCTCTTTCTTACAATGAATGCCTTATCTTCACAGATTTCCTTTGTGGTGGATGCAAAGAGCCATATTAACTGAGCAAATAGCACCTTAAGACAAAGGTTTTTTTGCTAAGTATTAAAACAAACAAGGGGTGTTGAAAGAGGCAGGTAAATCGTACTTTGTATTTGTCAAACAAGGGACTTTGGTCGATATGATGTTCTGCAGAGGACTTTATCTAGTTTGACAAGTGAGAAGCAATGCTCATTCTCCGGGTTGCTCTCAGTTCTGATAGAGTGGATAAAGTGTGGCTTGAAACTAATCAGGGGAAGTGCGCTCTATGCACCTTTAACACCCATTGCCTCATTTAAAGCCATAGGAACAGATAAACACGGTGATTTGCATGAACAGTGGAGAGTGTTTACATAGATGTGCATGTGTTAAAGTGCTTAAGTGCTTGGGGCCAGATGTACGACGCGAAAATAGCGCCTCGCAAATTGCGAGTTTTTTGTGACTCGCAATTTGCGAGGCGCTATTTTGGATGTACAACTGTGTGTATCAAACTGTTTGCAATTCCCAATGGGGTCGCAAATTGAGAGGCTCATGAATATTAATGAGCCTCTCGCAATTTGCGACCCCATTAGGAATGGCAGGCCCTCCCAGGTATGGTGGCCTGCTGGGCCCTGGGTCCCTGGGACCACTGCCTGACCTTAAAAAATATTTTCCCCTGCATTTACAAAGGTCGCAAAACATTCATACATGGGCTTGTGTTCGCTATTAGAAGGGAACGCCCCTTCCTAATAGCGAGTCGCAAAACCTATTTAGCGAGTTGCAAATAAATTGCGACTCGCTAAATAGGCTTTGTACATGGCCCATGCTGTTTTTGCATGCGCAAACGGGTTCGCAAACCCGTTTGCGTATGCAAAAACGGTCATACATCTGGCTCTTCGTGTCTATGTACTTTTGTGGCCTACACCTAATTTTCGAACCCTACTATTGCAGATTTTAAAAAAAGGCAAAAAATGCAAGAATTTCATGGTAAACCCCTTTTTTATTTATTTCCACTTAAATCAATATTATTCCCCTGGATGCAATTGCTTCCTAAATGCATCTTTAAAATATTTAACAGGTTGTTGACTCTACAGCAGTCTCTTCATGACTGAAGTGTCCATTGAAGGGTAAGTTCGGTGTCCACAGTGTCGGACTAACCTATAGGGCAATCAGGCAGTGCCCAGGGGGCTGGTAAGACAGGCCAGTGTTTGGGCCATTTTATTGGCTGTTTGTGGGCTGGTTTTATGACCTGCTGGGCCGGTTTTATGGCCTGCTGGACTGGTTTTTACTGTTGATTTCCCTGATATTAAAACAAACATTGCCTGAAGCGAGCTCAAATCCATGCAGTCTTCCATATCTTGCAAAACACGCATACATCATGTCTCCATAAGTTCATAACTGGACCAACATGGGGCAGCTATTTTTAGCTTTCTAATTCACTAATGGGGCCACTTTAATGTTGGTGCCCAGGCCTAATATCTGTCCCGGTCAGACCCTGGGTATCCAGATTTGAGTGTAGAGGTGTATTTTCAGAATTTTGTCTGGAAGCTACTGCTTTGCATGTGTTAACCAAATTAATAGTGTATGTCTAGTGTGGTACTAGAATAGCATTATCAGAATATCTTCTGACATAAATAGTGTGCTCTTTATATCATCTAGAAAAATATCTCCCCATTGCAATTGATAATAGAATATATACACCCAATGGGACGATGTGTTTCTAAATGGTATTTAGTAGACAATATTTATCTCAAACATTATTTCTATATGTGATATTTTGACATACAGTTGTATGTTCTTAGCCACTGTGAAAGTGCTCGTTTTGGAAGCGCTTTTATTCTGCAGCAATTGGGAAATTATATGACCTTAATGTTTGTATGCTATGTGTATATGATCCACACACAAATAGTACTCACTTGTGTAAATTCTAATTTGGAGAATCACACGGTATTTGCACTGTTTTCTACTTTTGTAGGTATTTGAAACAGCGCAAGTCTAGGTCCAAGAAATTATTTTGTTTGTTTGTTTTGCTATTTTGATAAATTGCTAGATGCAATATTATGAGATACGTGGGATTATAGCTACATGCAATATGTTTCTAAAGCATATTTCATAAAAAACTGCAAACGTAACATTTTGATAAATGGGATAAATTAGTATCACAAACATACCTTAAAATCAAGCGTAATCCCCAATAATCTAAAGAATGTATTATGTGTTTCTTTGTTGATTATTATGAAGACATAGGTATTTTATTCTCAAAATGTGTCCTTTTGATTTTCAAAAAAATGTAAACACTTCTTTGGAAGTGATAGAGGATGGTAATTCTAACCTACCTTTATAAGCCACAAAACAAATTATCCTAGGGTGGACATGTCCAAGTCAATGGCGATTTCCTCTGCTAAAGATCAGTTGTTTCAAAGCTCAAGAAGTTTCTCCTGTGAAGCTTCATAAAGCTGCTAGTTTCCTTGCCGTAAGAGCCCCCTATTATCAATTATGATATTTCAAGCAATGGGAGGCACATGGCTCTTACAGTTCACACAGTGTCCCAAATGGGAACCTTGTTTAGTATTCATATTCTAACTCCCCAGCCTTTTCCAGTCTAGCGTTAAGCAGCATTTGCCTAAAGATGCTAGATAAAGCAATCAGCTAAACGATCACAGTTAACGGTCTAAAAGTCAATAAATTCGAGAAGCAGACAATTGAGAAACAAAAAAATGTGTTTTAGTTTAAGACAGCTGAATGTCTTACTGCTAAGAGTGACAGATGTCCCATTGTAAATGCTTGGCACATTTGTTTTTTTTTGTCTGGAAAAGTTATGAGAAACAATGCATCCGACAACTGGAATGAACTGTGGAATGATGGAATGTGCCTGCTTAGGTTGCGCTCTAAAATTGGTTGCCCGTTATATAGAAATCTCTAGATGCAGCTAACACTTACAAAAGGATATGAGATTCTGCTTTAATAAAAATATATTTAATGGAGGTTGGGCAACTGAAAGTTGGATCAAAGGTGATGGAATAGATGGGGAAGGGTGACAGTATGCCATTTTGCACGAATTAATAATCAAATGTGATTAGATGAAATAGTTTCAATTTGGAGTGAAACACCTAAAACCAAATAAGCAGAAACAATAGTAATGGACTTGACACTTTCTGCAGGGTCACCCCCAGAATGTTTGCCTTCTTTTGCTGTATCCGCACTCTGTGCATGCGCACTTTACTCATACTAACCATGGTAAATTTGGTTTACACCTGATTGGAGTATTTATTTACTTGCAAGTCCTTAGTTTATGATATTACATGTACCCAAGGCAAATTAAATGCTACTAGTGGACTGCAGCACTCATTGTGCCACCCACTAAAGTAGCCCTGTTAAACATGTCCCAGGCTTTCCACAGCTCCCTGCGGTAAAGTTTTAAACTTCTATTTTGACCTGGCAAAATCAACCTTTTGCCAGGTGTTAGACTTGGCACCATTGGCGTGGGTCTCCCTTCCATTTTTTGCTGTTGCCTCTTATGTTTTTGCTGGTTTTAGATGCTTTTGGGCACTGTGCCACTGCTGTTCAGTGCCACAGTGCAAGTGCTCCCTACTGTAAATTGATGTGTTGATTAGTGACTCCATGATTGGGTTATTTGATTTACTTGTCAGACCCTAGTACAGTGCACCATGGGTGCCCAGGGCTTGTAAATCAAATGCTGCTGGTGGGCTTGCAGCACTGGTTGTGCCACCCACAGAAGCAGCTTGTAAAGTGTGTCTCAGGCCTGCCATTGCAGAGCCTGTGTGCAGTCTGTGACTGCCATGTCGACTTGGCAAGTGCACCCCCTTGCAGGTCCCTAAACCTTCCCTTATCTTCATATCAGACACCCCTAAGGGAGGCCCAAGGGCAGGGTGCATTGTAAGTATAAGGTAGGACATGCCCTGGTGTGTGTGGCATGTCCTAATAGTGAATTACAGCCATTTTCGTTTTTCACTATTGCAAGGCTACCTGTTCCCCATAGGCCAGAATGGGCAGTTTGATTATTACACCTTATAATCCTAACTGACCCAGGGAACATGGTAGAAAAACGAATTTAGTATGCCTGAACTCAGAATGATAAAATACATCTTTTAGTGAAGTTGGTTTTAACATTCTGTGTTTGAAAATACCACTTTTAGAAAGTAGGTATTTTCTTGCCTAACCATCCAGCTGCCTCTGCTCAGGTTGTGTATTGTATGTCTGGGTTTGTGAGTGACAGGGGCTGGGGGATTCCAGGAGGCAGGGTGAGTCAGCACTAGGCTGAATAGGTCTGCCTGAAGGAGGATGGGTGGGAGGAGTTGCACCTGGGTCTGAATAGGGCTGTGCCTGCCTTCCACAATGCTGGCTCCACCTCCTGCCGGGCGTCTGATGGCTCTGCCCCTCACTCTCAAAGGAAAGAAGGAGTCATGTACACAAAGTGCTCCAAGACTGACCAGAACTGGTTTGGACTAGGCATGGGCCTCTCTGCCTTCAGAGAACAAAGGATTTCTGTGTAAAAATACTGGGGCCCAGACCCCATGAAATCAGATCACTTCTGGGAAATCAAGAAACCTGTTGCCAAGGAGAAGAACCGGAGAAGCTGAAGGAGGAGTACTGCCCCTGTGCTGTTTTGCTGATTGGGGTTGGCCTGCAGTGGTTGCTTTCTGCCAAGGACAGGAGAAAAGACTTTGCTGTGCTTATCATCTTGAAGAAGAGAATCTCCAAGGGCTTGAACTGAGCTTGCCTCCTGCCTGAAGTCACAGGGACACAAAGACTTCACCCCTTCTGTTTGCCTGCATCTGGAACTGCTGTTTTAGCTGCTAACAGAGGGAAATTGCAACACCGACGCCGGCGAGCGACGCCGTAACCTGCACCGAAGCCGTGGGCACCGCTCGTGAAGAGCACGATGCACCGCCCCGATGGCCCGACGCCTGCCGACGCCGTGCGACATCGACTCCGAAGCCGTCATCGAGGCCGCTGCCTGCACCGGAGCCGAGGACACCGCTCGTGACGCTCACAACGCACCGTCCCGACTCGCACCGCAGCCCCGACTTCACCGACGCCAGGGCTTCATCATCGCGGAGCCGATCCTCGACGTGGGTGACCCCCGAATCCATCGACGCCGCACCATCGTAAGGAACCGCCGCCTCGCCGCCATCCATGACGTCACCTCCCCGACACAGTAAGGAACCGACGCCTCACCTCCCCTGCGCTGCAGTAAGGAACCGAGACATCACCTCCCCTGGGGTCGTAAGGAACCGACGCCGCCGGCGCCAACGAAGCATCACCTCCCCGACGCTGTGCACCGTCTTTGTTTTCATCGAATTCCAGGTACTGTTCTTTGTGGGTCTGCTTGACTCCGGGCCCGACGCCGCACACCTCGCGGTCGGCGCCGTACTTTGGGATTTCCACCGGTCACGACGTCGTGATAACTCCAAGTGGAGTTATTTGTTGCTACAAGCTTTATTTGATTGACTATCCTATTTTTGAAGATAACGTGAACTGTCTCTATCATTTTAAGTCTATTTTTAGATTACAGTATTGTGGATTTTTGCTATTGGGTCTTGTGTTAAGTCTATATAAAGATTTTTCACTGTATTACTGTATGTGTTCACAAATGCTTTACACACTGCCTCTGAGATAAGCCTGTCTGCTCGTGCCAAGCTACCAGGGGGTGAGCAGGGGTTATTTTAGGAGTGTATCCCCCTTATCCTGACTAGAAGCAAGGGTCCCTATTTGGACAAAGGTGCAAACCATTGCCAACTAGAGACCCCCAGTTCTAACATTGGTGGTCAGCGGTGAGGATTTGGACTTGCATTTGTGATTCATATACAGTGATTGGTGTACACTACTAGTGAATGCAGACCAATACGCGACCACATACATTTTGATAGGACTTTTTCCTTGGAACCTTTATTTTTGTTGAGAACTGCCAATTTTCACAATGAGCAAAAGAGGATCCATTGCACCTGCAGATATTGAATTTGAAGAAGATAGGGTTGATACCTACACTGTGCCAGAGCTCAAAGCCGTTTGTAAAAAGTTTAAAATCTCTATGAGAGGCCTCACCAGGAAGGAGGAGCTTCAAAAGGCGCTGAGGGCCTGGTTGGAAGCACGGAATGCCGGTGGGCAGCCCGAGGAGCCTGTGGAGGAGGCAGAGAATTTAGATGAGCAGCTTGAGGGGCCACTAGGCTTACCCGGGAGGAGAGTGCCTTCCAGGGAGGGCAGCAGTGTTTCTCAAAGGGCCTGTCTCCAGAGGAGCTGGAGGACAGGGAGAAAAGCAGGATGCATGAAATGGAGATGGCCAAACTGAAACAGGGAAGCCATGATAGCCTTGAGCACAAGAAATTGGAGTTAGAAAGTAAGAGGTTGGCCATGGAAGAAAGGAAGATGCTTTTAGAGCATGAGAGAGTGGTGAGGGAGCTAGAGCTAAAGGCTAGGAGCCTAGAAATCACTCCCTCTGGTGGCAGCACACCTCCAGTGCCTGTAGAAGGAAGAGTGTACATCCCCAAGGAGGTTATTAAAGATTTCATGAAGGGGGAGGACATGGGGCAATGGTTTAAAGCATATGAGATCGCATGACATCACACCGGGTCCCTGAGAAGGATTGGGGAGCGGGGTTGTGGGGCCGCTTTACAGGTGAGGGAAGGGAAACCTTGCTAGCCTTGCCCACAGAGGATCAGATGTCCTATGCCCACCTGAAGGAAGCTTTAGTGGCAAGGTATGGGTTAACTCCAGAGCTTTATAGGCAGAAGTTTAGGAACTGCAAAAAGCTGGAGTCTAGTACCTGGGTGGAGTATGTGTCTTATTTTTGCAGAGCATTGGATGGATGGGTGAAGGGTAGCAAAGTAGATGACTTGCAGGGGTTCTATGATTTAATTGCATGGGAGCACTTGTCCAGTAGTTGTTTTCCAGAGCTACGCCAGCACCTTGTTGACAGTAAGCTGACTAATCCTAGGAAGCTTGCTGAGGAGAGCGGACCGCTGGGTCAGTACCCGGGTCCACAAGGGTCTTGTGGGAGACTCTGCCAAAGGTGGGCAGGGTCCCCAGCAGAAGAGTGGGGGGACAAGGGTAAACAGAAGGAGTTCCAAAAGGGCCCCAAAGTAAACCCCAAGGGAACCAAGGTAAGGGTTTCCAGCCTCCCACTGAGAAAAGACCATGGGTCCCAACAGATAAGTCTGTTCAGAAGGGGCCCAAGGCATGTTTTAGTTGTGGTCAGGTGGGTCACTTTGTAGGAAGTCCCAAGTGCCCCAATACCGTGACCACTGCACCCACTGGTGCACCACCCCGGCAGATGGCTAGTGTAGCCCTGGGAGAGGAGTTGGGTGCCCAAGGTGGGTGGGGTCCCGCAGAGATGTCCCTGGTCTCTTTAGGAGACAGTGAGATGGTCCCTAGGACCCAGCTGCCTGATAACACTAAAAAATACAGGCAGTGGGTGACCATCAATGGCCATAGGGTGGAGGCTCTGAGAGACACCGGGGCCAGTGTGACAGCTGTCAGTTGTCGGTCTGGTGTCTGAGGAGCAGGTGGTCCCCAACGTATTCTACCCCGTAGTTGCCGCTGACAACTCAGAGAGCCACTGTAAGGTGGCCCAGGTTCCCTTTGAGTGGGGGGGGTCTCAGGTATCCTTCAAGTAGCTGTGAGGCCAGCCATGCCTGTTGACTGTCTGCTAGGCAATGATTTGGAGAGCTCCCCTTGGGCGAAGGTGGAGCGGAGGTCTCATTTGGAGATGTTGGGTCTGCCACAGTGGGCGTGTGTGACCACTCGGTCAATGGCAGCCGGTAAGGGTATTCAAGAGGACCTGGAGCCTTGAAGAATGGCCCAGGTGCCTGCCTTAAAGAGAGGAGGCAGGGGGCACGGGAAACCGGCCCCCGAAGTTCCCACGGTCCAGGAGGAGGCAGACCTTGAGGGGGATGCCCTGGAACCTACAGGGGAACAAGTGGCTGAACTGGGGGACCTGCCTGAGCTGACCCATTGGCAGCAGGAAGGAGGCCCCTCCAGGGAAGAGTTCTGCGAGGAGCAGAAGAAGTGCCCTTCTCTTGAGGACTTGCGGCAACAGGCTGCAAGCCAGGCAGCAGGTGATCAGTCTGGATCACACTGGATCTACTGGGAGAATGGTCTCCTGTATAGTGAGCCTAAGGTTGCTGAGCCTGGGTCAGCCCGTGTGCTGGTGGTACCCCAGCGCTTCAGAGCCTTCCTACTGGGTCTGGCTCATGATGTGCCTTTAGCAGGACATTTGGGGCAAGACAAGACCTTTCAAAGGCTTGTCACCCACTTTCATTGGCCCCAAATGCGCAAGAGTTCAGATACTCATTGCAGGACCTGTCAGACTTGCCAGGCAAGTGGTAAGAGTGGGAGGAAGTGCAAGGCTCCTCTCCAACCTTTCCCTGTTGTCAGCACCCCCTTTGAGAGGGTGGGTATTGACATTGTGGGGCCTCTGGATCCCAAGACAGCCATGGGCAACAGGTTCATCCTGGTCTTGGTGGACCATGCCACCCAGTACCCGGAAGCCATCCCTCTTCGGACAGTGACGGCCCCCGTGGTAGGACGTGCACTGATGGGGATTTTCTCCCGCGTGGGGTTCCCCAAGGAGGTGGTGTCTGACCGTGGTACCAATTATATGAAGTCCCTGTGGCAGGAGTGTGGTGTAACCTATAAGTTCACCACTCCTTGCCACCCCCAAGGTAATGGGCTGGTTGAGAGATTCAACCGGACCCTTAAAGGCATGATTATGGGTCTTGAAGAACCCATGAGGCGTAAGTGGGACGTCCTCTTGCCATGCCTGCTCTTTGCTTACAGAGAGGTGCCCCAGAAGTCCTTAGGGTTCAGTCCCTTTGAACTGCTGTACGGCCATCCTGTAAGAGGACCTCTGAGTCTGGTCAAGGAAGGCTGGGAGAAAGCTCCCAGGAAAACTCCCCAGGATGTATTTAGTTACATGCTGGCCTTCCGGAACCAGACTCTGCGTTTCAGACAACTCGCTGAGGCGAATCTGGAAGCCAGCCAGGAAGAGATGAAACGTTGGCATGATCAGAATGCCACTCTGATCAAGTTTCAGCCTGGACAAAAGGTTTGGGTCATGGCCCCAGTGGAGCCCTGTGCGCTTCAAGATAAGTGGACCGGACCATTTGAGGTGGTGGAGCGCAAGAGTGATGTCACCTACTTGGTGGACTTGCAGTCTCCCAGGAACCCCTTGCGGGTCCTGCATGTGAACCGCCTGAAGCCCCACTTTGAGAGGTCTGAAGTGGGCATGCTCTTAGCAACAGATGCTGGAATGGAAGAAGAGACTGAACCTCTTCCTGACCTCCTGTATGCAAAAGAGCAAGATGGGTCAGTGGATGGTGTGAACCTCTCTCCCACCCTGACTCCTGAGCAGCAGAATGACTGTCGCCAACTGTTGGGACAGTTTTCTGATCTGTTCTCCCTGACTCCCAGTATCACTGAATGGTGCATCCATGATGTGGACACTGGGGACAGTCCTCCTGTGAAGCACAAAACTTACAGAGTGACTGACAGGGTGAGAGCTTGCATCAAGGAGGAGGTCTCCAAGATGTTTGCCTTAGGGGTGATTGAGTCCTCTAACAGCCCTTGGGCCAGCCCAGTGTTCTTGGTCCCAAAGGCTGCCGTGCCTGGTGCCACACCCGAACTCCGGTTCTGTGTGGACTACCGAGGACTCAATTCAGTCACCAGGACTGACGCGCACCCCATCCCCAGAGCTGATGAGCTCATTGATCGGTTGGGGGCTGCCCGGTACCTCAGCACGTTTGATCTAACGTCTGGATACTGGCAGATCGCCTTAACTGATGGGGCCAAAGAGAGGTCAGCATTCTCCACACCAGATGGGCACTACCAATTCCGGGTGATGCCCTTTGGGATGAAGAATGCCCCTGCCACCTTTCAGAGGTTGGTCAACCAGGTGTTGGCTGGGCTGGAGGATTTCAGTGCTGCCTACCTGGATGACATTGCAGTGTTCAGTGCCACTTGGGAGGAACATCTGCACCACCTCTGGGAAGTATTGAAGGCGCTGCGGAAAGCAGGCCTCACGATCAAGGCGAGTAAGTGCCAGATCGGGCAGGGGTCTGTGGTGTACTTGGGACACCAGGTTGGGAGCGGCCAGGTGGCGCCCCTACAGCCCAAGATAGATACCATCCTGGCTTGGGAACCCCCAAAACCCAGACAGAGGTGAGAGCCTTCTTAGGACTCACCGGGTATTACAGGAGGTTTGTCAAGGGGTATGGCAACATTGTTGCACCCTTGACTGAGCTGACTTCCAGGAAGCAGCCCAGGAAAGTGAACTGGACTGATGCCTGCCAAAAGGCTTTTGATGCCCTGAAATCTGCCATGTGCACGGCGCCCGTGCTTCAGGCGCCCAACTTCTCAAGGGAATTCATTGTGCAGACAGATGCTTCAGAGCATGGTGCTGGGGCTGTGCTTTCACAGATGAATGAGGAGGGCCTAGACCAACCTGTAGCCTTTATTAGTAGGAGGTTACTCCCCCGGGAACAGAGGTGGAGTGCGATTGAGCGTGAGGCATTTGCTGTGGTCTGGGCACTGAAGAAGTTGAGACCATACTTGTTTGGGACTCACTTCCGGGTTCAGACAGACCACAGGCCCCTCAGATGGTTAATGCAGATGAGGGGTGAGAATCCAAACCTGTTGAGGTGGTCCATTTCCCTACAGGGGATGGACTTCACGGTGGAACACTGCCCTGGTACAGAACACGCCAATGCTGATGGTCTGTCCAGATTTTTCCGCCTTAGTGATGAGAACTCCCAGGAGGGAGGGTAGTTCTCCCCACATTTCAGCTGGAGGGGACACGTGTTAGACTTGGCACCAATGGCGTGGGTCTCCCTTCCATTTTTTGCTGTTGCCTCTTATGTTTTTGCTGGTTTTAGATGCTTTTGGGCACTGTGCCACTGCTGTTCAGTGCCACAGTGCAAGTGCTCCCTACTGTAAATTGATGTGTTGATTAGTGACTCCATGATTGGGTTATTTGATTTACTTGTCAGACCCTAGTACAGCGCACCATGGGTGCCCAGGGCTTGTAAATCAAATGCTGCTGGTGGGCTTGCAGCACTGGTTGTACCACCCACAGAAGCAGCTTGTAAAGTGTGTCTCAGGCCTGCCATTGCAGAGCCTGTGTGCAGTCTGTGACTGCCATGTCGACTTGGCAAGTGCACCCCCTTGCCAGTCCCTAAACCTTCCCTTATCTTCATATCAGACACCCCTAAGGTAGGCCCAAGAGCAGGGTGCATTGTAAGTATAAGGTAGGACATGCCCTGGTGTGTGTGGCATGTCCTAATAGTGAATTACAGCCATTTTCGTTTTTCACTATTGCAAGGCTACCTGTTCCCCATAGGCCAGAATGGGCAGTTTGATTATTACACCTTATAATCCTAACTGACCCAGGGAACATGGTAGAAAAACGAATTTAGTATGCCTGAACTCAGAATGATAAAATACATCTTTTAGTGAAGTTGGTTTTAACATTCTGTGTTTGAAAATACCACTTTTAGAAAGTAGGTATTTTCTTGCCTAACCATCCAGCTGCCTCTGCTCAGGTTGTGTATTGTATGTCTGGGTTTGTGAGTGACAGGGGCTGGGGGATTCCAGGAGGCAGGGTGAGTCAGCACTAGGCTGAATAGGTCTGCCTGAAGGAGGATGGGTTGGAGGAGTTGCACCTGGGTCTGAATAGGGCTGTGCCTGCCTTCCACAATGCTGGCTCCACCTCCTGCCGGGCGTCTGATGGCTCTGCCCCTCACACTCAAAGGAAAGAAGGAGTCATGTACACAAAGTGCTCCAAGACTGACCAGAACTGGTTTGGACTAGGCATGGGCCTCTCTGCCTTCAGAGAACAAAGGATTTCTGTGTATAAATACTGGGGCCCAGACCCCATGAAATTAGATCACTTCTGGGAAATCAAGAAACCTGTTACCAAGGAGAAGAACCGGAGAAGCTGAAGGAGGAGTACTGCCCCTGTGCTGTTTTGCTGATTGGGGTTGGCCTGCAGTGGTTGCTTTCTGCCAAGGACAGGAGAAAAGACTTTGCGCATCTTGAAGAAGAGAATCTCCAAGGGCTTGAACTGAGCTTGCCTCCTGCCTGAAGTCACAGGGACACAAAGACTTCACCCCTTCTGTTTGCCTGCATCTGGAACTGCTGTTTTAGCTGCTAACAGAGGGAAATTGCAACACCGACGCCGGCGAGCGACGCCGTAACCTGCACCGAAGCCGTGGGCACCGCTCGTGAAGAGCACGACGCACCGCCCCGACTTGCACCGTAGGCCCGACGCCTGCCGACGCCGTGCGACATCGACTCCGAAGCCGTCATCGAGGCCGCTGCCTGCACCGGAGCCGAGGACACCGCTCGTGGACGCTCACGATGCACCGTCCCAACTCGCACCGCAGCCCCGACTTCACCGACGCCAGGGCTTCATCATCGCGGAGCCGATCCTCGACGTGGGTGACCCCCGAATCCATCGACGCCGCACCATCGTAAGGAACCGACGCCTCGCCGCCATCCGTGACGTCACCTCCCCGACACAGTAAGGAACCGACGCCTCACCTCCCCTGCGCTCTCAGTAAGGAACCGAGACATCACCTCCCCTGGGGTCGTAAGGAACCGACGCCGCCGGCGCCAACGAAGCATCACCTCCCCAACGCCGTGCACCGTCTTTGTTTTCATCGAATTCAAGGTACTGTTCTTTGTGGGTCTGCTCGACTCCGGGCCCGACGCCGCGCACCTCGCGGTCGGCGCCGTACTTTGGGATTTCCACCGGTCACGACGTCATGATAACTCCAAGTGGAGTTATTTGTTGCTACAAGCTTTATTTGATTGACTATCCTATTTTTGAAGATAACGTGAACTGTCTCTATCATTTTAAGTCTATTTTTAGATTACAGTATTGTGGATTTTTGCTATTAGGTCTTGTGTTAAGTCTATATAAAGATTACTTATTTTTACATACAACCTGTGTGGTGTCCATCTGTAGTGTTTTCACTGTATTACTGTATGTGTTCACAAATGCTTTACACACTGCCTCTGAGATAAGCCTGTCTGCTCGTGCCAAGCTACCAGGGGGTGAGCAGGGGTTATTTTAGGAGTGTATCCCCCTTATCCTGACTAGAAGCAAGGGTCCCTATTTGGACAAAGGTGCAAACCATTGCCAACTAGAGACCCCCAGTTCTAACACCAGGCCTAAACCTTCCTTTTTAATACTTATAAGTCACCCCTAAGTTAGACTCTAAAAGCTCATGGGGGAAGGTGCACTGTATTAAAAAAGTAGGGCATGTATATTTAAGTGTTACATGTCCTGACAGTGAAAAAACACTGATAGTTTTCACTCTCCCATAGACTTATACTGGGTTACCTTATCAAACTTAATACATGAAAACTTGAGTTTGTGAGCAGATATAGAAATAATTATTTCACTCAATTGAATTGTAATTTTAAAAACTCTTTAATGGTAAAGTCAGATTTCAAATTTCTATTGTGAAAATGTCCCTTTTAGAAAGTTGCAATAAAAATAAAGTATCTAGCTGACCGTTTGTTAGGCTGTCGATTATTTAGACAGACTCAGACCAAAATCATTGAGTATGATGGTCTACATCATTTAATTATTCAATGTTTTTAATTATTATTCTTTTTATAAATTCACAAGACAGATATGGACTACACTTCACAATTACATGACATCAAGACAAACTGAAAGAAAGACATAAAAACAATTTCAAATGACAATCAATGTAAACTGTTACCAGTCAAGAGAAAAACAAGGTAACCCACATTTCAATCAATGACAAAGAGTTACCAACCAACGGGGGCAAAACATTTGGCACAACAAAGGAATTGTACATTATGGACACATTATTTCCCTTTGTTGCTATTCATATTTTTATGAGAAAACTCTCCCCCTGATGGTCAAGCGTGCCGACGTGTTTCGAATCCCAATTTATTTAACGGGATTCTCTTCAGGGCTATGACTGGATTCTGTAAAACCAATCAAGAAAAAAAAAAGGGAGGTTTTTTAAAAAAACTGCTCGCCTTGTCTACTAGAATTATAGGCTCTTAGGAGAAAACAGGGAGGTCTATACCTGTTACTGGATTTGCGAGTCACTTCGTGATTGTGAGTAACCCGGTTTTCACACGTTGCAGACCGACTGGCCTGAAACATGAACGGGCAGTGCAGAGTTAGATGCAAGTTAATTGAAATGGAAAATGTTATAACCTAGAAGTACTGGCTATTGACTTACTTCTAAGGTCTTTGGTTGTAGAACAATCTAATTTTCTGCATGGTTTAAAGTGGCATGTTGGTTGCCTACAAAGACAAAAGTGCTTGGTAAATAACTTTTAAGTTCATGCAATATACTTATTGCAGGCATTAGTATATTTGTAGGGGTTAAATCTTACTTTAAAATAGATTAAAGCAGCCAATCTGATCTCTTATCGCCGAACGCTTTATATGAAAAATGAAGCCGTGAAGAGCGTTGAGGTTTTCTGAAGACGCGTGTCGATTTTTCTATAAACGACAGAGGCGAAAAACAGTCATTTTAAACATCCGCCCATGTTTCACGATAGTTTCTCTTGGCACTGATAATATGTAGCCTTTGACTTACTTCAAACACTCGTATGCAGCCGTAAACCTAGTTCATGTAGATTCGCTAAGCAGCGTAAGGATTCATGCAGTGTTATCAGTGGCTGCAATGACATATTATGCGTTCCGATGTCTGAGGGCGCGTATTAAGAATTTTCTGAAAGAACAGTCACGTAAGGCAATAGTTTAGCTTAATAACATCATGTGTCTGAAAATAATTTACAGAGAGACATTGTTGCAAGACTGGTGACTCACTTGAAGACGCTCGTGCAGCCATCGAACAAATTCCTGCAGCTTTAGTCTGCCGCACGGAGTTGGGTAAGCTCTGCTGTTCGCGCCTGGAATGTCACATGTTTATTTCTCCGGTATACAACTTCCGGTTTGCTGGGCCGTAATTTGATGGTCCCGAGTGCTATGGAAGTGGATGCTGGAAATTGTAGTTCATTTCATTAAACATGTATTACCAGCCTTTTGTATTTATTTGACGGTGTTTTGAAGTAGTCAGCACTTATGTCCTTGATATTTCAGACATCTCATTAAGGCCAGAGATGGCAGTATCAAACTTCAATATGAGATAAGCTTCCTTTTGTAATAAGTCCTTTCAACATCTCCACCTCTGGGCATCTGTTTAACGACAAATAGAACAGTCCATTTTATGTCTCTTTCACTGTGGTTGGCTTGTATGAAGTGGCTAACCATAGGAGCATTCAACACTTTTGTTCGTATTCTGGATCAATGTTGTACAATTCGTAATCAGACCTCTTGGTTGGTTTTTCCGATGTACAATTTGCCACATGGGCAAATAATTGCATATACGACGTTCTTCGTTTTGCAGTTTGAAAAGGACTTATGAACCCATTTAATGTTGTTATGCTCAAATATGGATCCTTCACAAGTGGTTTCACAAGATACGCAATTCCCGCACTTATGGTAGTCTTCGATTGGTTTGAGGTTCCACTGGGAGCTTAGGTCCTGCTTTTTGGTAACTGAAGTACAGTCAGCCCTCACCAGTTGCTGTCCAATACTCATTCTTCATGTCAAACAGTGGCCGTTCAAAGGGACATTCCAGGTTCTGAAGCAGGTGCCAGTTTTTTAGGATTATTTGGCGAAATTTGTTTGTGTGTGGTCCAAAGGTAGACACACAGACCAATTTCGTAATTGGTTCCTTGACTCTCTTGGTCAAGAGGCATTCCCTCGGTGTCAACCAAGCCCTACGTTTTGCATGCTTTAGCAATTTTTTGGGGTAACCTCTTTCCCTCAATTGTTTGCAAAGGGCCGTTGCGTGGACCTCAAAATCCTCCTTCCGTGAACAGTTTTGTCTGATCCTTAGTAGCTGGCCATACGGCAAATTATCCCGCAGGTTCCTGGGATGTGAGCTTTTGTAGTGGAGGATCGTATTCCTGTCAGTTGGTTTACGATGTAAAGTTGTCCTTAGTTCTCCATTTATGGGTCTTACCACCACGTCAAGGAATGTTAAGGAGGTCTTGCTCTTGGTCACGGTGAATTTAATGTCTGGATGTCTTGTGTTGAGCCAATCAAAAAATTGCATTAGCATCGAGTCATGGCCATCCCACAGGCACCAGATGTCATCTATATAGCGATACCACTTTCTAAGATGTTGCTCGAAGGGATTATCATTATAAACAAATTTCTCTTCAAACCGGGCCATTAAAAGAACTGCCATCTCCGGGGCGAAGGGACATCCCATCGCGGTCCCCTTGGTTTGGATGTAGAATTTTTCTTCGAACTTGAAATAATTCTTCTTTAATGCCGCCGATGCGAGCTGCAGAATAAATTCAGTGGGTACCTGGTGTGGTTTTTCATGGGTTTCAAGATATACTTCTAGCGCTTCAAGAGCCTCATCTTGGGGAATTTGTGTGTACGTCGAATGAAACGAGCCATTGGTTCCTAGAATCGAATTGGAGGCCCTCAATCTTATTGATGAAGTCCATCGTATCACTCAAATACGAGGGGACTTGCTGAAGGAAGGGTTTTAAAAATGTATCCACATATTTGGAGACCGGCTCCAGTAATGAGTCGCACCCGGATACAATGGGTCTTCCCGGTGGGTCCAATAGCTGCTTATGAATCTTTGGTAAGAAGTACATCACCGGTGTTCTGGGATGATTTTTCAAATTTTTTTTAAAACTTTTTATCGATAAACAGACATCAGCATTACAATCACATTTCAGAGGAAGTAGCACATCAGGCTTCATGGGAACAGTAGGTAATACACGTTATACAGAATATACTGTGGAAGGTCTAGGGTGAAGGGGGATCTTCGTTACTAAAGACTAGGGGGGTTGGCATATGTCTCCTCGGTAAGAATTCCACAAACCCCAAACACGGGTCCATTTCTTGGGAAACCCACGGGCCACATACACTGTCTTTTCCCGAAACATTGCCCAATCCAAGTCTCTTTCCCAATCCCCCACCGTAGGAGGAAGCGGCGCTCCCCATCGCTGGGCAATGTTTCTCTTGGCAAGCATTAGTCCCAAAGTGACCCACTGTGTCAAGCAAACGTTCAAATCTGTGGGCTCCCAGATATTTAAGAAAACACCTGCGGGCCTCCACACGGAGGTGTGTGGATAAAACAGTGTTGATAATATCGTGGATATTGCACCAATATGATTGGATCAATGTGCATTCCCAAACTATATGGATAAAGGTACCCAATTGGCCACATCCTCGCCTACAATACCCCCCGTCAACACTCCCCATCCGCACCAATTGGGGCCCCGTCACATATACCCTGTGTAGGAGTTTTAGTTGGACAAGTCGGAGACGAGCTGGTATTGCCACTACTTTGGGCGAGGAGATAGCCTCCTGCCACTCCTCATCGTCCATCTCAATGCCGTCCCTAGACCATTTCTCACGAAGGGCCTGGAGGGGATCTGGCAAGTTGTTAACCAATTTTTTGTATATCAATGAAATGGTGCTGTCAGGGATATGGCCGTCCAATACTCTATCCTCTAACGGTGAGGATTCAGGTGGCGTGGCCCCAGGCTGCAGATGGGTGCAGAGAGCGTGTCTGACCTGTGTATAGCGGAAGAGCTCCGAATCGGCCAACTTGAATTGTTGCTGCAACACGGCGAATGTCTTAATGTCCGACTTTTCCCACAGGTCACTTATAGGGGAAATGCCTATAAGATCCCATTTGTCAAAGCCTTTACTCTTCCACAAATTACCCAACTGTTCAGAATCCCATAACGGTGTCGCAAGTGTAATCCTCCGCCCCCAACCAAGACAGTTAGTGGCAGTGTGCCAAACATGTACAGCATGTTTAGTGGGGCCTGTAAGTGTAGAGCGCCGGGGCTTAGAGTAGAGGGCTTTGTTGAAGTTCCCACATCGATCCATACTGTAACCCGGGTCTCCTGGTGGGGCGTAGGTGCAGTGGTTGATGGAGGAGAGGTGGGCCACCCAATAGTACAAATTGATATTAGGAAGGCTGATGCCTCCGTCATACCAGTTCAGGGAAAGCTTACCGAGAGCGATTCGCGGCTTGCCATTCCATAGTAGATCTGTCAGGAGGCCCTCCACTTCTCTAAAATAGGATGCAGGTATCGGGTCTAAAGAGTTTTGCAGAGCATACAAAAACCGGGGTAGAGACATCATTTTAAAAAGGGCCGCCTTCCCCAACAGGGAAAGGGGGAGCGATTTCCATTTGTCAATATCTTTACGCAACCTGAGCAAGGGAGGGTGCAGGTTACGGGCATAGCGGAGGGAAGGGTCTAGGGAGAGAAAGATTCCCAAATATGTAAATCCATCTTTGCGTATCTGTATAGGGCAGTCCCGCGGTGGGATCGGCGGCTCTCCTGCCACTACAAACAAGAGGGACTAGCTCCAGTTTATGGAGTAGCCGGAGTATCTACCAAAGATTGTGAGGATATCTAAGACCACGATCAAGGAGCGCGTCGGGTAGGCGAAGTAAAGGAGAATATCGTCAGCGTAAAGGGAGATACGGTCCTCCCATTCCGGTGACCAGCGCATGCCCCGGATTTTCGGGTCTCTGCGTACCCAAGCTGCCAAGGGCTCTAGTGCCAAAGCAAATAAAAGAGGAGATAGGGGGCATCCCTGCCGGGTCCCCCTTCCCAACTCAAAGGTGGCCAATTTTTTATTGTTGACCACAACCTGGGCCAGGGGTTTGAAATATAATAGCTGTACCCATTGTATACATTTCGGGCCAAATCCCATTTTCTCCAACACCGCCCACAAGTATGGCCATTCAATGGTATGGAGGTTAGGCTGGGGTTTTTTAGTTAAGTCAGGAAAGTGGCACTCAGGCTATTGCGTGTACTAACTATAGACCTGTATTGGTGCGGTGCTACCAGGTCAGGGGAGTAATCAGGGGAGTAACCCAATAACCCCTAGGGAATGTGTGAATCGCAGGATCCACAATGTAAAGTAAGCGCAGTCCTGGGCACACGCGGTGAGGGTATTCGTAATATAACATTCAGTATCGAAGCGTTATATAAATGCAGTGGTCGACATCAGTATTGGTTCAAAAAAGTTTCTTTATATTTCAACAACGACTATGTTGAATACAATAAACCAGCCGACACGTGTTTCGTCACTGGGAGAGGTCCCGTGACTCATCAGGGCTGGGGAGGATACAAAAAATATTGGGTGAGGGGAATAAAGTGGGTTAGACAAAGGGTACCTAGTCTATGGCAAACATAATAAATAGGTAAAAAGGGATCACCCTAGGTGACTACTGGGGAGAGAAGAAAAAGAAATGCAAAGTGTGACAAGTATAGTGTGAGGTGACACTCGTGAATGTGCCGCTATTCATGAGTCAGGGCTCATGGTGGCAACGCGGTAAAACATGTTAAAACACAATGTGACTGATGTGATTGTGCCGCTCTCATGGGGAGGAAACATGAGGTAAAGCGCGGGAAACATGGTACATTGTGTGATGTGGCAAGTAAACAGTGCGAGCAGTGGTGTATGGATGGTGTCTGAGGATATCCCAATGCACGAAAAGGTAGTGGGTAAAAGGCCGATACACGGTATGAACTCAATACTGGGCATGATGCGATGGAAAGAAGGTCCTGCAAAGGACTAGGAAGGCCTGAACTGAGGAGGAAAGGGGGAGCGGAGGCAGGCTATAAACTAAATTACCTAAACAGCGAAAGCTTCTGGAGAAGTGCTGGACCCTGGTGGGGAAGAGAAACAGGAGGAAGGTAGGTCAGTCAAGAGCACAGGAACCGTGAAACGTGGTAAAGTGAGGGAGTGGAAATCTAACAGGTATGGCTCACCCAGAAACTGGTGATACTTCCAACCCGGTAGGGGGCGAGCGGGAGACGGAAGCAACAGGGCAGACAGGCGCTGGATGTAGCGCCACGCTGGAATCAAGGGTAGGAAGAAGGGGACCGCTGTGGAAGAAACGGGAGAGTGAGGTTGTGGACGATACTAGAAAGCGACAAGGAGGGCTGAGGACATAAGAGGCATAAATAATTCTTACCGGGCTGAGGGTAAGCCGGCGGCGAATATGAAGTTAAGGCTGGGGCGGCTACGCCACGGCGCTTGGAAGGTGGATGGAACTGTGGAGATAAGAAGGGGAGAGCTAGAAGCAACATATGGCTAGAGGGACCTGCATAGGAATAAAAAGACGAGGGCTTACCCTGGAGTGACAGGAGGAGGCTGTCCAGTGTCCGGCGGAGTTGCAGGTAGCAAGGAGCCAAGCAGGTGGGGTGCGAAAAAAACTGGAAAGGAGGACGAAAAGGGGAGGGTTCAAGAGGCACGAAAGAACCGGAGCGGGACTCTGTGGTTAGGGAGGAGAGTATAGTGAACTTACCCCGGGTGCGGGAAAATTAGGGCGATATCAGGTTGTACGTAAGCAGGATAATGCAGACGCCTGCCAGAAGACACGGAAGGAAACGGGCAAAATTGTAAGGCAGGATCAGAAAAGTAATGGAGAAGAGTGGATGCAGCGGCGTAGCTGCGAAGCCGTTACCTGGGGTCCGGATCGAAGAGTGATGAGGGGACACTAGAGCCGTGTGGAAAGGAATGGAAGGAAGACAGGAAATGGGGGGAACTAAATCCTGTCAATAATCTTGAGAGACTAGAGTGAGCAAACTAGGAGAATCGGCCGGGCGGTCGCCATATTGGAAAACCCGGGGGAGTGCCGCCTGGTAGTGCGCATGTGCGGTGGACGTCTAAGCTATCAATGAGGTAACCGCGGCCTCGGGAATGACTGCAAGGTAGCCAAAGACGGAGGTGGGATATGGTTGGAGTCAAGAGTATGTAACAGTGAAGAGACATGCCAATGACATATGGTCAACCGTAAAAGAATATAAACGGTGACAAAGGTCATAAATACATAACAAATATTGGCGAGCAGGTGCATTTAAATGTGATACAGTGGTGGTTACGACTGATATAGTGCATAGATATGCTAAAGTCATGTAGTCAAATGAAAGGAATAAAAACGGTGACAATGGTCAAAATTACATGACAAATATTCATGAGCAGGTGTATAAATTGGGAGACAGTGGCACATAAATATAGTATGGTGAAGAGACATGCAAGTGTCATCAAATCAATAGGAAGAGAACATGTATGGTGACATTAGTAGTCCGTTCATTAGAAGATTCCAAAGCAAAATTGTTATCCAATTGTTCATTCACCCAGGAAGTAATGCAACTCGTGGTCAGTGTTCAGTCTGTGTTGCACTGTCCGTAGGCGCATAATCCAAGTTGCTTCCAGGCGTCTGAGTCTGAGTTCTCTGTTGCCACCCCTAGCACTGGTGGATGCAACGTCGAATCCGAAGAAGGAAATCCGTTTCCTTGGGCCTTGGTTGGGACAAGCGGCAGCATGGACCGCCATGGGATATCTGGTGTCAAGGTTGTGTAGGGCTCTGACGTGCTCTCCAATTCGATCCTTCAGTGGTCTGATTGTGCTCCCGATGTACCAACGTTTGCAGGTGCATTCGAGAATGTAGATCACGAATTTGGTGTTGCAATTGATATTATGCCTAATCTGGTACTGTTGTTTGTTAATGGCCGTGAAGTTTCTGACCCCATGTTGGGCTAGTTTGCAGACACCGCAGTACCCGCACTTGAAGAAGCCAAGATTGTGGGTGGTGAGCCATGAGGGACTGGTGCTGGGGCCTGGGATGCTAGGGCTGAGTCTCGTTTTCAGTGTCCTACCTCTCCTGTATGTGATTTGTGGTTTGGGAGGTACGATCTCTCTCAGTGTGTTATCAGCAAGTAATACGTTCCAATGCTTGTTGAGGCTTTTCCTCATAGCTAACCCCATGTCACTATAGTCAGTGATCAGTCGGACAGGTTGGTCTTGCTCAGTGGTTGTCCTCCTGGTGTGTAATGTGTCTTCTCTCTCCTGATTCTCTTTTCTGCAGAACTGATAGTGCGGGCACTATAGCCCCTGTCTTTGAATCTTTGTTTCATGTTGGTCAGGCACTCTTGAAATTCCGGTTCCTCACTACAATTTCTCCTGGCTCTCATGAATTCCCCGTAGGGAATCGCCTGTATTTGGTGAGAAGGGTGTGAACTGTCTGCATGCAAGATGGCATTGCATGATGTCTCTTTCCTATAAAGACGGCTCTGAATAGTGTTAGATTTGATGTAGATTTCCACATCTAGAAATGTGATGTTGGAGGCGCTGGAGTTCCCTGTGAATTTCATGTCATTGCGATTAAGGTGTGCGCAGAATTCGTCGAGTTCAAGTTGTGACCCTGACCAGAGAAGTAGGCAATCATCTATGTAGCGTCCCCAGTATATTATGGAATCAATCCATTGCACTCCTTCAGTGCCCCAGATCCATTTGGACTCTAGAACACCCATGTACAGGTTCGCAAAAGAGGGTGAGAATTTCGAGCCTATGGCTACTCCTTTGTTCTGTTTATACCACATACCGTCATAGATGAAGAAGTTGTTGTTTAGTATGATGTCCATCATTGAAACAAGCATCTGGGTATGCTTCCACAAATTGGCTGGTCTGTTATTAAGTATGCTGGTTACAGCCTTCAGCCCTAGTGTAGGTTCAATGGTAGTGTAAAGAGAGACTACATCTAGGGTTGCCAGGATCAAGTCCGGTTGCCATTGGACATCAGATAAGATGCTGAGAATATGTTTGGTGTCTTGTATGTGTGATGGCAAGTTTTTGACCAGAGTGCCAAGGAAGAGGTCAACATATTGTGCTATTCTTTCAGTGGGTCCGCCAATGCCCGATACTATAGGTCTCCCTGGAGGAAAGGGTGCCGACTTATGTATCTTGGGCACGGTGTACAAACAGGGGAACGCTGGTCTGTGGACTTTCAGATATAGCAGTTCTTGGTCATCAATGAGACCTTGTGTGTGCCATTCTGATAGGTATTTGTTGATTTTGGTGACAAGGGGGGCTGTAGGGTTGTAAGAAAGCTGCTCTTAACAGGAAGTATCTCCGAGTTGGCTCAGGATTTCTGCGTGATATTCTGATCTGTTCATGATCACTACGTTACCCCCTTTGTCCGCCTCTTTAATTATGATGTCTCTGTTAGAGGTGAGTTGTTTCAAAGCTACTCTTTCCTCCCTGCGGAGATTGTCTTTGGTCCTATGTTTAGTCTTAAGTGTTTTGGTTTCGTGTCTGTCCATGTCATTTAACACTAGGTTGTAGAACGTGTCAACTGCATTGCCCCCTGGGAGCATGGGTGTCCACTTCGACTTAGGTTTGAAGCCACTACGTAGACTGAGATCTTCTTCTATATCCAACTCTTGGAGGAGATTCTCCATGTTGGTGGGTGTTTCGTCCAAGTCGGTGAGCGAGAGGAGTAAGTGAGTGACCTGGATGTCGCTTATGCTCTGTATACCTGACGTGTTGTCAGAGCAGATCTTACTACTGCTTCTTATAGTGGGTGGAGTGCCACTAAAGTGTCTCTTGATTTTGATGCCCCTGATAAACTTGAAAAGGTCGATCTTATGTCTGCAGGTGTCTCCCTGTTCATGGGGGTTAAAGCTAAGGCCCTTGCTCAGCAAAGAGATCATACCGCTATCAAGGTGCTGGGAGGAGAGATTGACAACCTGTATACCCAAGTTGTCTTGATCTATTTGTTCTTCTCGTTCCCGGATCTTAGTTTCTTTTTGTATTCTTCTGTGTCCTGCCCTTTTCCCTCTACGGGTCTTCTGTCTGGGGGTATTTGTCTTTGTTGCGTTCTGTTCTCTCTCCTTATGGCCTGTACTTCCCTTAAAAAAGACGATGTCGTTGGTACTGTCCTGTTGGGATTACTGCCCTGGTTCTCTCCCTCACTGTCGCTAGTGGCAATGGTGTTGAGTGATGTGGAGCTGGATGAGAGAAAGGCAGTGTCTGTTCTGGTCTGTTTATCTCCCTGTCCTGTGGTGCTGACTAGCTTGTCGTATTTCCTAGCGAAGGTGTAGACTCGCCCTTCCCTATAATCAGCTTCGTCCCTCTTCAGTTGACGTGTTTTTCTATCCTTTATTTCGTTTTGGTGTTTAGTTAGAATGTCATTCAAGATGACGTAGTTTTTACCCGTGGCTTCTTCTAAGTCTAGGTCCGCTATTTCTTTCTCGAGATTAGTAATCTCAATCTGTAGTTTGGCTACTTTTCTTTCCGCGTTCTCTATCAGGATGTTAATTAGTGTATTTGAGTTAGAGTTTAAGGTTTCTTCCCATTTGCCCAATAAATCGTCGTCTAAGTCGTCAAATGTTGGGAAAATCTGTGAGCGGAGTCCCCTGGGGACTCTGTTTAGTCTCAGGTATTGTTTCAGTGTGGCGCTGTCCCACCACCTGGAGTTCTCTGTTTTTTTGAGTCTTTCTAATTTGAGAAATTTCTCTTTTAGACCTTCTTTGCGTGTGGGGTGATTGCTAGTAGATGCAGAGGTGCTAGTGATCCCTTTGGATAGATTCTCAAATAGTTCTGATGCGACCCTGTCTCTATCCATGCTCTACACTAAGAGACTGAGAGTGTTAGGGTTGGACGCTGCGGCTGCCCTTCCTGGAACCGTGGAATGGAGGTTAGGCTGGGGGTTTTTAGTTAAGTCAGGAAAGTGGCGCTCAGGCTATTGCGTGTACTAACTATAGACCTGTATTGGTGCGGTGCTACCAGGTCAGGGGAGTAACCCAATAACCCCTGGGGAATGTGTGAATCGCAGGATCCACAATGTAAAGTAAGCGCAGTCCTGGGCACACGCGGTGAGGGTATTCGTAATATAACATTCAGTATCGATGCGTTATATAAATGCAGTGGTCGACATCAGTATTGGTTCAAAAAAGTTTCTTTATATTTCAACAACAACTATGTTGAATACAATAAACCAGCCGACACGTGTTTCGTCACTGGGAGAGGTCCCGTGACTCATCAGGGCTGGGGAGGATACAAAAAATATTGGGTGAGGGGAATAAAGTGGGTTAGACAAAGGGTACCTAGTCTATGGCAAACATAATAAATAGGTAAAAGGGATCACCCTAGGTGACTACTGGGGAGAGAAGAAAAAGAAATGCAAAGTGTGACAAGTATAGTGTGAGGTGACACTCGTGAATGTGCCGCTATTCATGAGTCAGGGCTCATGGTGGCAACGCGGTAAAACATGTTAAAACACAATGTGACTGATGTGATTGTGCCGCTCTCATGGGGAGGAAACATGAGGTAAAGCGCGGGAAACATGGTACATTGTGTGATGTGGCAAGTAAACAGTGCGAGCAGTGGTGTATGATGGTGTCCGAGGATATCCCAATGCACGAAAAGGTAGTGGGTAAAAGGCCGATACACAGTATGAACTCAATACTGGGCATGATGCGATGGAAAGAAGGTCCTGCAAAGGACTAGGAAGGCCTGAACTGAGGAGGAAAGGGGGAGCGGAGGCAGGGTATAAACTAAATTACCTAAACAGCGAAAGCTTCTGGAGAAGTGCTGGACCCTGGTGGGGAAGAGAAACAGGAGGAAGGTAGGGCAGTCAAGAGCACAGGAACCGTGAAACGTGGTAAAGTGAGGGAGTGGAAATCTAACAGGTATGGCTCACCCATAAACCGGTGATACTTCCAACCCGGTAGGGGGCGAGCGGGAGACGGGAGCAACTGGGCAGACAGGCCACCCGTCCCACCTGTTTGTAATTAAAAGCCACATGAAGCCAAACCGGCGAATGATCAGAGATGCCCCTAGCAAGATGTTTAATTTCCCGAACATGGGCAATTTGAGAGGCGTGAATCAAAAAATAATCAATCCGTGATAGACTCCCGTGTGCCCCGGAATGGAAGGTGTACTGTAGAGTGTCAGAGTGAAAGGCCCGCCAACCGTCCGCCAGTCCCATATTCTCGAGGAAATCGGGTAGCCAGCTAGATGAGCGAGCGAGCGAGTGAGCGTGGAGGGTGACGATCTAATATGTCTGAGACCACTGAGTTGAAGTCTCCCCCCAACAGTAACAGACCCTCCGGTATGTTCAATAGTAGTGTTCCCAGGTCCTTAAAGGTGACGGCTTGGAGGCCCGGGAGCACGTAAACTGATAAAAGTGTAATTGGATGTCCCTCCCAGGTGCCCGAGACTCCCACATATCGCCCCCTGTCATCGGTCCAAGTTTCCTGCACTACAAGGGGAAAGGACTTCTTCATCAGTATACCTACCCCTCCGGAGCCTGTGGTGAATCCTGCGTGGGTCAACATCACGTAGCCCCCCCTATGCAGTGCCTTACATGCATTACCAATTAGGTGAGTTTCCTGAAGTAGGATAATGTCAGGGGCTTGGCGCTTTATATATTGAAGGACCACACTATGTTTTATCTTGTCCCCCAACCCATTGACATTCCAATTTAACAATTTAATCCCTCCGTCCCAGCATGTTGCCATAGTGAGTTATGAAATTTTCCATACCAGTTTCGGAACTTGCAGTACCGGTTTCTACTTCCCCAACTAATGTTGCAATAGGAGTCACTGATGTAATAAATGCTACGTAAAACATAACAAAACACCCCTCCCAACAACCCCCCACCCCGCTGCCCTGCACTCTGGGCCTAGAACTGCCCATCGATAAACTTGCAGAGTGCCTGTCGCCCCAGAAAAAAGTATTTAAAGCTCTCCGTGTCCCGGCCCCGAGCAGGTCAAGTGTACACCCAAATGAAAGCAAATACCACAGGTCCAATTGAGTCCACGAATCCCAACAGTGCAAAACTAGAAACCCCCCTCCCAGGCCTACCCCATCACAGGCCCCATTTACTCAGTTCAAACTTCGCTGCCAAACTGGTCACCGTATCAGGCTGGTCGACCATCCGCACCGTCTCCACCGCCATGTTCGACTGGACACCTTACTCCGTGGCGTTCAAGCCAGTCTGCCGCGGCTTCAGGATGTTCGAAAAACCACGCTCTCCCCTCCGCCTAAATCCGAAGACGTGCCGGGAACAACATGGAATATTTCAGACCACGCTCTCTGAGGTCACGTTTGACCGGTAGGAACGACCTCCGCTGCCGTTGTACCCTCTGCGTGAAATCCGGAAAAAAGGAAATATCTGCATTGTCATACCGGAGGGGTGCGCCCGTCCTAGAATTTTGAAGGATTATGTCTCTGTCACGATAGTTCAAGACCCTAGCCAGCATGGGCCGTGGGGGAGCGCCCGGCTTGGGACGGCCGCCCGGGACCCTGTGGGCACGTTCAATACCAAAAAACTTACTGAGGACTTTGGGCTGTAAATGCTTCAGAATAAGGTCCTCGACAAAGAGATCAGGGGATTGCCCCTCCGATTTTTCCGGAACCCCAAGGATGCGGAGGTTGTTGCGTTGCAGGCGTCCCTCATAATCGTCCAGCTTGAGGTCAGCGAGCTTGCGGAAGTCCTGGAGGTCTCGGACCTCACCCTGGAGCTGGGTAACATCGCCAACAAGACTAGCAGTGGTAAGCTCCACTTGCTTGACCTTCTCATTCAGTTTCGCCATGTCAGCCCTGATGAGATTAACGTCGATCGCCACTGTGTCCAGGGAGGTCTTAACACCAGTGATGGCATCCATTACGTCCTTCAGTGAAGTGTCCTGTTCCTCATCGCCCAAGCCCCCTGAGCTTGCATCTCTGGACAACCGGGGCTAGTTCGCATCTTTAGGGACAGTATATCGGTCCAGTTTATTGGATTGGGTGGTCTTCAGCCCGCGGGCCCCTGTGGTCTTATTACGCTCCATTGCGTCACTGACCGTCTACTACCAGCCTGTTCAAGGGCACCCAAGCCGGGTGGCCACCTCGTCAACGACAGTAGGTTGGGAACTGGCCGAGCAGTGAGTATGCCGATGTGCCCCTGCAAGTGGTCTGTAGGCCCGCTCCAGGTCTGCCCACAGCCGGTGAAGGTGCCGTCTCCGCGCCAATTGCAAAGGCGGTGGGGGAGCCTGGGACTGCCACCGGGTCTCTTATGCCAGCAATATCAGGGTGAGTGCCCTCTCACCTCCGTCGCGGTTGGCCCTGCCACTCCACTGATGGCAATGCGGGGTTTCTACTGCCCCGCCTCCACCCCATCGAAGATCTCGGGGCACCGCAGGGCGTTATGTTGCTGCAGCCGAGGGCCCCTGGAAGGCCAAAGTCAGCTGGTGCGGCCGCTGATGACCGCCTGCTGCGAGGGGGAGAGAGCAGGAAACAGCCGAGCAGAGTGGCATGATGGCGTCTATGGACTTGCAGCAGCTGCCTACCGGGTCTCCAGCACAGGTCTCCTGGCTCTGTCCGGGGCACCACCTCGCACTCGACGCACCTGGCTGGGCCGGGTGGGCCTCAATCCACCCTCTGAACTCGATCCTCCACTCCAGGCTGTAGCGCTCTCCAGGTGCGGCGCCACCGCGGGAACCCTCTGGAGCGTCTGGGTCTCGTGCCCGGCCCCACGCAGCACTGTGGGACCCGGCGTGCATGCCGAGGGAAGGCCTCACTTTTGCGGCGGCTGTAGCGTTGGCCTTCGGAGTCGGAGACGAACCGGAGTTGGCGGGATCGTGAACGCGAGCAGTCCGACACACAGAACAGCTGTCGGACGGGCCGGATCTGTTTCAGGATAGGCGAGAGAACGGGGCCGGTCGCGGAGCTACGCTTTACGCGGCCATCTTGCCTCGATGCCTGGCCACGCCCCTCTGGGATGAGTTTTTGTTCAAGAACTCATATTCCCTGGGTCCAAGTATTCCAATTTTGAGCCCTGTGTAAGAATGGTTTTGATGGCTTCCTGTATTTCCCGTGTGGGATCGTCTTCTACATTTCTGTACCAAACATTATTCTGAACCTGCGTGCATCTTTCCTTGAGGTACATCTCTTTTGGCCAGAGGACTAATGCTCCCCCCCCTTATCGGCTGGTTTGATTACAATTGAGTTGTCCTGTTTGAGATTCGCGAAGGCCTTACGTTGTTGCGCTGTTATGTTACTCGGTTTAAAAGACTTTTTATTCTCAAGTTGTTGGATTGAAGATAGCACTACTTGTTCAAAAGCTGTTATTTGTTTTGGGATAGTGTGAACTGGAGGGACAATCTTCGACTTATTTGCCAGACCAGAAACTTCTTTAGGGGTTGTGTTCTCCTTATTGTGGAAGAAAGCTTTTAGTCTGATTTTTCGAAAAAATTCCACAGCTTCAATTTTAAGTCGAGTCACATCTGGTTTACGTTTGGGTACAAATTTCAAGCCTAACTCTAGGACCGAGATTTCATCTGTAGTCAAGCTTTTGTTGGATAGGTTCACAATAGGAGATGAGGCTACGATTTGTAGAATTGGCGCCTGGTCCTCATTTCCCATGGCTGTGTTTTGAAGCGTACCTTGGTCTTTTGTTGTCCCTTCTCTAAAAAAGTATTCTGCCTTTGTTGATTTTGATTTGATGAACCCTCGCCAGGGTCTGAGTCTCCTGTTGATTCAGAGGAGGAGGTTTCAGAGAATGATAGGAACTTGTTTTTAGATCTTCCTCTGTACTCTGATAATGCTCTTCGCGATTTAACTCTTGTGTAGACGTCCTCCTTCAGATAAGGTTATACTACCTCAATGTTAAAAGTTTTCTTATCCTTCTCAAATTGTGAAGATTTATAATTGATGGTGTTATCTTTACACGTCGTCAATTCTTTGTCAATTATTTCAAGCAAGTTCTTAGCTTCTGTGACTGTATGATTGTCCTTTATAGCCTGTATTAGTTGTTCTACTTCTTCCGCTTGCTGATCCTCTGGGCTGTATCAATTGTATGGACCATTAGGTCACGGCTACACTTCGTGCTTATAAAGCTGAAGCCCTTTTTGTAGTCCGGGTCTTCAGTGAAAATGACTGGGATATTTTTAACTTGTAAACCCCAAGGTATAGTGCCTGCTTTAGATGTTCTAATAGGAAAAAGCCATGGAGCGCAGTACGAATAAGTTTCTTGCGCAATCTAGTCAATTTATCAGACTCATTTTGCTGTTGAGCTGAAGTACTTAAAGTTATGGAGGAGAAAGGAGATGGGGCAGAAATTAAATTTTGGATATAATCCTCAGCCCATTCTAGCTGTGTGAAATAGGGCCCACCCCTCTTTATACCTTTTAGAAAGTTGGCATTTTTTGCCAAATCAAATATTTCTTTCTGCCAGTATCCAGAGCCACATGATTGTTAATGCTGAGAGGCATATTCCTTCCACACAAGGAACAAAAGGGGCCTGGGTGTGGAGGGGGTGGGCTTTTCTGACAGGAGGTCTGGGGAGGATTTGTTCCCTGCCTTGATTACACTTCAAAGGAACTTGCCAACAGCACATACAAGGGAACCTGACACCAGGCCTGCCCTTGCCTTTGTCCCCCTAGCCAGGTTGGAGCCAAACCCAGGAGAAGAGAGAGACGGGCATAATTAGGTTGGGAGTAGGCCAAGGATTGCCCCCCCCACACAGGCTAGCACTGGGTATAAGAGTGGCACCCTATGCACCTCAGGACACTCCAAGACCAGAAGATTCAGAAGAAGGTCTGTTCTACTGCCTGAAGAAGGAAGACTGGACTTGCTTGCCTTGAAACCAGGATCCCAGAAGTGACTCCAAGAGTAAGTTGGCTGATGTCTACAAGGACACAGCAAGCTCCCAGAGGCCTTCACTACAACTTACCAGCTGAACAGCACCAACTGGACTTGCCCAGGATCCTATTGCTGCCTTCTGCTGGAGGGAGTCCTGACCCCGAAGAGGTGCCTCCAAGGGTCCTGGGCCCTTGGTTGGTGTCAGAGTGTACTCCCCAACCTGCAAATTGCAAGAACTGAACGTCAGGCAAAAATCCAGAAGCTCTGGGCTCTTCAGGACAGCGAACAACTGGCCGAGCCTCCTGCCAACACGAAGGTCCGACTCCTACCTGCTCCAGCAATGACCGTCTGTGTCTCCAGTCAATGTGAACCTCAGACAGCGACATGCTCTTCTCTCTGAAAATGATCTCTTCACGGCTCCCGCCAACATGAAGCTCCTGATGAGACTACTCAAGTGGCACCGGACTGCGTGAGAAGGTAAACTTTCTACTGGGATGAGCCTGATCCCTCTAACCGACCTGCACCCCATCACTATCAACCTGAACCTGTGACTTTGACCCGATCCTGCGTGACCAGATAAGGGTGTGTGGCGATTTGTGTTTCTTGGTGCTATTTTTACCTGAAACATTAAAAATTCATAAGTCTGGTTCAACTTATTAGATTTTTTTGATTTTGGTATCATTTCATCTACAAAAGTGCTCTCTAGTTTCTTAAATTACTGTGTGATTTTTCTTTTGTCGTGTTTTCATTTTATTCCTCTTTGAGTGCTGCATAAATATTTTACACATTGCCTCTAAGTTAAGCCTGCCTGCGTTTCTGCCAAACTACCAGTTGGTTAAACACAGGTTTATTTGGTGACTTTTGTGGTTCACCCTAAAAGGATTGTGTAATTATTTGAGTGGGGCTGTCACCCCTTTCAACTACTAACCGAATTTCTTACAAATACATTAGGAAACCCAAACGCATACTTATTGGAAGTCTTTTATTCAGTCAAATAAGAAGTAATTATTCCATCTTGTATTCAAAATGAACTATTTATGAGCAGTGTGTTTTTTAATTTAGGCATGAAGTATTACTTACAGAACCGTTCAAATGCATAACACAACAAATTGATCAGTAATGGTTGTCTTACTGAATTAATTATATATAGAGGTATACAAGAATGAAATGTTTAATCTTTGCACCAACCTTGTTAAAAGATGTATTGTAACTCATGAAAGATACACAAAATCAAGAGGCCCGGGACAGGGTTTTGAAACTGATGCATAAAAACTGAATCCCATGATGCCAGAGTTGCCAATTGTTTATATAAGGGTACAATTCAAACTTGAGCTTCATTGTAGGATATTTGAATAACCTAGCTATTGTGTACAAAGAAAAAATATAGATGAAAATGTACCCAGGAAAGACCTAATTTGCATCCAACTGTGTTTGAATTTTAATGAGGAGATAACTTGCATTTAATATTTTTTTTAAATCTATCAATAAATGCAAGTATTTTTAATAAAAAGAAAAAATGAAATAGCTTGATTTTTTGACTTTGTACAGAATGCTTGTTAACAAATTTAATTATATAAAAGAGTAGCTCATAGCGGCTGTGTAAATTAAAATACTAGTTTCTATAGCCCAAACTCTATAGAATAAAATCAGTATTAATAAAGGTTTTCCAATATTTCTATATCTGATTCCGTTGTGTATATCAAATCACCTATATGATTGCTTTTTAAATTTCATTTACAAAAATGGATTTGGTAAAGCATTGCCCTTTCATAGATAATAAATTACATAGCATTTCTGAGGCTGGTTTTGTAAAAACTAAAAGCACTTTGTTGCATAAAACTCACGCTCTTTTATTTTACTTACCATTTCTACAGCCTAGATTGGGTAAGATATACACAGACCTGAAAAGCACTGGACAAAGAAAATTTTACAAAACCGTTTTATAACAATCCATCACCACCTACTGAGATGTCAGCAGAGCACTCTGCCATGAACAGCATATCAACCTGTAGGGAATATACTTAAATCTATAGCTGTGAAGCAAAGCTGCCACTGAGATCGCTCTGCCCCTGGGATAAAAAATGACAGTCATACTGTTTAAACAGCCACTCTCACCTTCTGATGCCCAACCTGCAAGGGAAGACAGCCTGGTTACCAGCAATTTCTGGTAGGCATTTTAAACAAAGTGGCATAGTTATTCAGCTTCAATAGCCCAAGCCTGTGTATTTGATCTCCATTGAAAGCTGGCACCCTTTCATAATTCTTTCATTATGGAAAAGACTGATTTCCAAATTGGATCTTGAATACCGGGGTTGTCTGCATGTACACCCACTCGCCCTCCCAAGAGGAGCCTTAAATGTATTTGTGAACATTCAATAAAAAAAGGATATGTAATAAGAAGTACCCCTTCTTGCTCTGATTTTTTCCTGCAGGTGCTGGTTGGATCTCCTCACTCTTGATCTCTTTCTCAGATGTGTCTCGCACCAAAGAATGAAAAAACCCAAAGCCTAAGAAAGCAAGTGGTTCCAGAAGTGCATAAAGACACCGGGGGAGCTGATGTATGAATCTTAATATTGGCTCTCACGTAAAATGATTTCCAAATTATGATTCTCCAAGAATGAAAACTAGCGAATCAATTTGTGAATGTCGCACGACTGATAACCTCTCAGATCCAGGAAGAGACCCAAAAGCATTTTAGGTGAGCCTTGGAGAGAGGTACACTTCTCAATCAATGGTTCATTAAGAAAACTGTTTATAATGTCAAGCCAGGAGCCACAAAAAGAGGTGGGAAGAAAAAGGACGAGGAAGTTCAGTGACCAGGAACTAGAGATACTGGTTGAATATTATGTCGCTCAAAAAGATAAACTATCTTGAAAGACCTCAGTTACCATCACAGAGGCTACCAAAAACAAATATGGAGGAGATTTTAAGGACAGATTATGCTCTAGGGTTAGCTATTGGAATGCAGAGGAAATCTGTAAATCAAGGTATGATCTAAGGTCAAGGACCAAGGAACAAATTGACAACTGGAGGCATGAAGTAGAAGCAACAGATGGGGGGCCCAGCACCGAGCCAAACCTTTTGGCAGTGCAAGGAATCAATCAAGTGTACTTTCCTTCCAGAGACGCAGTGACTGGAGTTTCATCTATTTATACATCTGCTCCAAGATGACATACACCAGGTGTGCTTACATTTTACATTTAATTGCAAAAACCTAACCCCTACCAACAGTGCTTTAAAGTATAATAAGCATATTTATTTTCAAACCACATAAAAACCAGCTTTGTTTTAAACATTCTAATTTGGATCTCATGCATATCCCAGACAATGCATGATGGGTAATGTAGTCCTGGTTGATTGAGGCATTCCGTCAGTCAAAAATCAAACATATAATATCATCGTAACAGAAGTAAATTAAAGGTGAAAATTATGATTATGAAAAAGTATTAACTTTGCATTTTTAATGTCAACTTGACAACATTTAAATTATATTATTTAAAAACTATTAATAATTTAAATAAAGGCATCTGATATCATTACACAAACAAAATAATATTATGGTTAATGTGCATGCCAACAGAGCCAACTATTCAGAGAAGCTAGGCACAGACTGAAATAGGGGAAGAAGCTTTTTACAGCCATTACAGGCATACACTACTAGATCAGCAACCTCTGTTACTAATTCAGCCACCTCTGACTCCAAACCACAAATGTATTTAGGCAGGGAAAGACATCTGATGTTAGACAGACATGGCAGTTGCTCTAAGATAAGTTCACATCAACTGTACCTATTGGCATTTTTAGTGCCTCACAGTTCTATAAATTAGACTAATCTATGCTACTGATTTAGTGTAAGCAGCAAAGGGCCATGTGTGAGCTTAGTAACATTGTGGACAAGTTTCAGAAAACCATATCTGAGACAAATACTTAGATTTGGTATGCCAGAGTTCAGACAAGCTATGAAGGACATGTGTAAAGTTATAGCTGCTGACTGAAAGGCAAACAAGTCTTGACAAAAAATACAAAAGTCTCTCTTCAAATTATCACCAGAAAGGCCTGGATCTGCTACAGCAGTCATGTGCAGATGCACAACAGATAGAATAATTGAGATGCTTTGCCACAGCTGCAGTACAGCCAGAAGCCTTGCTCAAATGACAAATACATTGGAGGAAATACAGAGTTAAAGCAGTCAATAAATCTAACACATCACTAGTGGAGAGTGAAAAGGCTTCAATTGTTAGTAGTGTTTCTGAGTCACTGAACCAGGTATTACAAGGAATAGAATTAGCCACAGTAGCCAGGTAGATAGTAGTTAAATGCAGTACCTCAGAAAAAAGGAGAGGTATTAGTAAGGCAAAAGTAAGTAGAATACAACATTTATGTTAATCATGTTTCTAACAACTAATTTTTAACAATGAAGCAAAATACTTTAAAAAAAAAGGAATCACTACCAATTGTTAAAACAGAACCAAAATGTACTGTCCTTACTATGATATCTGAATAGATATATGCAAATTAAAGTCTATATCAAAATATATGTTACTGTCTCTTTTATCCTAAAAGTAATTGTTTGTTAAATCAGTCTGACATGCACATCATTCTGCTGCCACTACTGCATCCTGTGCTGGGGTGGAAGCCTAGGGTGGGGTCCTTCGTCATCAACAAAGTCATAACTGACTGACTTCTGCAACATTCCCTTTCTAGTAGTTATGTTGGGTAAGATGGCACATGCAGCCATGATTGTGCAACAAGTGGCAGGACCCTATTCTAGTGTGCCAGCATTCTTGTGCCGACAATGAAGTCTGACTTTCAAAAAGCCAAATGGCCATTCTAAAATAGATCTGGGTTTCTGATGACAAGTGTCATATATGTCCTTTCTCTAGCCGACCTTGGGTTCAAGAATGATGCAATTTACCATGTAATAGGGCACAAGAAGTATCATCTGAAATGGGAAGGCGTGTATATAATTAAAATAAAAAAAACCTATATTGTTAGTGAGCAATATCACTTCATGTATCGTTACCAAGCAACCACCCGTCCCCAAACTTTCTTCTCACTAGTTTTCCATACAGTCTATAATTATGATGTGCAACAGGGCAGTAGTGTTGCATTGCACACCCCCTGTATCTTCAGGGAGTTCTAGCTTTTACATTCTCTGAAATGAAACTCACTCCCTGAGGGGATGCATAGGAGAACAAGGGTTTTATCCACACATCCAATGACATGTGTGAATTATGCAATATCACAAAATTGGAACTTAGTAGCTTGGAGCTCTGCATGTCAATTTAATATTTACATCACGGCATTAATGAAGTTCCTGAAAACCCTTCACAGGGCAATCCATGCTCCCACCAACTGTATTCTAATAACTACCAGAGGCAACAAATGTGGGTATTGGCTCACTGTGGTTTGATGTACTGTCTAGAACAGGTTGCAGCTCATCAATCAGGTTTAAAATAACCTGCTTACTAAATCTACATCTAAAGTAAACCTCCCTCTAAGTTTGCTTTAAATCCTCCCTTTTCTACTCCTCCTCTTCTGCTGTGCTCCTAGGATGTGCATCCTGCTCACCACAGCAGAGAGTGCTGCCTGTGTGAACGTTTCCTAAGCACTTTAGGTGAGCTTTTAGAGTTTGTACCTGGGTCCGCCCGCTTCCACTGATAGCAAATTGCACGTGCAATTTGCCGCCATTGCAACTATTCTCAATTTGAAAATGTTTAGTATATGTAATTTGTGAATCAGTAACTTCAAATCACAATCTGAGAATCGCTAATTATATTCGCAAAAAAGGGAGTCTTTAAATGTTAACTTGGACACTTGCTCATTTGGACACTCACCCCATCAACGATAATATATCTATAGGAAAATTACAACTCAAAAAACATTATTAGCAATTGTTTGCTGTGATCCAACTGAAGGTTTCCAGGTCAAAACACTCTGAATATAGAACAACAATGTTAGATTCCCCGTTGGATTCTAAACTCCAGTTTAAATGAAGCATAGACACGAGCCTACAAAATGCTACCACCAAGGCTAGTCAGTTTATTAACCACAGCTCGACGGTAAGAGTAGCCAAGAAAACAGACATGTATAAATCTTACGCTTCATGCGACTGTCTGAAAGAAGAAATGAAAATGAGCAAGAAGATACAAATAGGGATTGCAACTGTCTACTATTGTGTCAGAGATTAGTGAGGTAAATGTCCAAGTTAAACAAAAGTAGACAAACTAATATCATAAACTATAGATTCATCATTAGTGACAATGTATCCTGCTTACAATGCTTGTATGTCAATGACATACTAGTTCCCTAGTGCCTAGTCCCTGATGAAAAACATCCAGCAAACTTTTCAGTAAATCAGCAGGTTCCCAGAAAATTCAAACTGAAAAGCTCTCCAAATTTCTTTTTTTAAATTCCATACGAATGCTCCATGAAAAACAAATTTCACAAATTTCCTATTTTAAAATGCTGTATGTCTCATTTTCACAAAAACAGGAATCCCGCAAACTCCAGGTACTGAAATTGTATACCTCAGTACTCTTGAACAAAATCTTAATCTCCCATAAAAGACAAGGTAGCAGATACATTAATTGCCACCATTCTGAGGGAAGACGCTCCTTAAATAGGCGGCCATCTCTTCCTGCAGGGGCTCGTGTAGCATGTAACTTCTTCTGGTGCTATGGCTGCACAGCCCTGGATGAAGTGCGTGTCACTGCCAGTTGAACACAGGTAGTGACAGCCCAAGTTATGGTACCATGACTATCGTTCTATTTCCTCATTCCGCCCGTTCTCTGCCTGCTCCTCCATAGGACTTTATAACCCAGTGAGTACAGTAAATTAGTCCTTAGACCTAGTGAGCCATTTTACAGGAACAATATACAAATATACATACTTGTTTACGGAAAAGTATATACTTATATAAGTGCATAAATATTTTGTGGCAGTTTTGAATATTAAGATATCATACGTCTCTTAAAAAATGGTGAGCTCTTTTATAAAGAAGTCATGCAGCGCAGACAGTCACCTTGCTGCGCTGAACTGCGTGACAGGAAAAGGGCAGGAATGCACCATATTTAAGGCAGTATGGCGCATTCCGGTCCTTTCCCATGTGCTGGCACCCTTTTGGTAGCCTAGCGCCACCGCAGGCACCCTGGCACAGTGATGCGAGGGTGACTTTGTGGCATGCAGGACTGTTTTTGTGCGGGAAGGGCAACTTTGTGCACAGAAAACAATCCTCGGAGGCATGTTTATCTTTCTATGTGTGAAGCAGAATACAGCACACATAGAAAGAAGAAGAAATGAAGAGAAATATAGATATTTCTCCTTGTTAGGCCTCCTATGGGAAGGCATACATTTTTGGCACATTCCCAGGGTTACCAGTTTTTATCAATCTGGGAATGTGTCAAAAATTATGGGAGTTGCATTGGAACACCCACACAATGCCCATGTAACACCTTCCCAGGGCAAAGTGATGTAACGCAGCGATTTGTGCTGCATTGAGTTACTCTAGATTTATAACACCACTCCGGGCCCAGCAAAGTGGCTTTGTGTAGCTTCATAAATCTTTCTTAAGGTTTGTGTCGCACATGTACCACGCTGCATGGTGCAAACGTGACGTATACCGCTCATAAATTGGCCCCCAAATTCTTGCTGGCTTGCCTCCTGTTCTAAGTCTTCAGGGATATCAAAGACTTCAACTACCTGCATCTGCATCTGGACTCTACAAGCTGTGAGTCTGCTCTGTCAAGTGGTTCCACCCCAGTCCTGGACCCTTGGAAGTGAGGCCTAGGGTGCTTCCACATCCAGAACCCATGCCTGGTCATCAGAAACAGCGCATCTTCATCCTTGCATAAGTCAGAACCAGCATATCCTCGCCATTTTTGGAGGGGACCCGGCGCATTGCCTTCTGAACCAGCGCATCGCCTATGGAACCAACGCATTGCCTACTGAGGGAGTAGCAGGCGCACATCGCATTCGGAACCAGCGCCTCACACTTTGAACCAAGGCATCGTCACAGTTGCATGGAGAACATCGGCGCATCTCGTCCACTGTGTGGCTTGACACTGAAGCATTGCTTTGGTTGCACCTCGCATCTTTGTTGACAACGACGCATCCCGGATCAAGGTACTTTGGTTCAGCTGGCCCAAGTTGGTCCCTGCATCCGGCACGTGCTCCATCGCGGTCGGCCTGAACCTTTGACTTTGTCCCGCTCTAGTGCAACTAGATAACCCATTTAAGTGCTTATTGCTTCTAAGAGCTATTTTACATTTATTCTTTGAAAATTCATATCCCAACTTCTACTTGTTGGATTTTTGTTGTTTTATTTATAAAATTAAGCTTTATTTTCCTAACCGGGTGTGGTCTTTTTGTGGTGTTTTCACTGTGTTACTGTTTGAAGTGCTGCACAAATAATTTACACATTGCCTCTTAAATTAAGCCAGCCCATTCTGTGCCAAGGTACCAGCAGGTGAGTACAAGCTAATTTATGGTGTATATCTGACTTACCCTGACTAGGTTTGTGGTTCCTGCTTGGACAGAGTGCATACCTCTGCCAACCAGAAACCCAGTTTCTAACAATGGCAATGCCAGTTCTGAAAAGACACACAACTGTTTATTATTTTTTTTTATATAAAAGGTTATAGAGCATTTGTTTCCAGTGTGAGAAAGGAGAAGAGACATATATTTCCCACATCGAATAAAAATAAGAAATGCTAACTGAAGTAATGTACAATTCTGGTTGTCTAATTATGCAAATTCATGTAAGTGCATGAATTGTATGGATTTCCATAAGAGCTCAAGATGATTTTTGTAAATTCCAAAATGAAATCTACTAAGATCATAGTTCACCTACAATTGTTCTCTGACTTTTTAAAAAGCCGTAAGTTCTGTTTTAAAGAAATGGGATTTAGTGCTTTAATTTACATAATAATAACAAAATATGCAACAGGCTAAAATCTATGGCACTGCCATGACCAAGTATGACTCAAACACTGGAATTTAACTAAACATCAAATATAAGCGTTTGGAAACTCATTTAAATAGTTTGTTTCCCTCTTTTGCCCCATATAAGACCTCTGTCTTGTGCCAAGACCTGGTAAACAAGCATTATACTTATGTTCTGCAAATATGGTGTTCTTTGTCCTCCTAGTGCAGACTGCTCCAGTGATTTGGGACTGATTACTTTGCATATAGGAAAGGCCTAAATTAATTTCCAGCATCAGAAATAATGGGGCGACCCGGTGTCCCTCAGAACCTAGGTATTCGTAGTATATAGAACAATTGGTTCTGTTGGGTGGTACAATTACTGTGCACACTGTATTTACTACAGATGAAAGGGTGTCTAACAATTCCTTATTTGTGACACACGAAAAAATAATTTGGAAAAGAAGAACACACCAAAAGGGGAAATTCACAAATAAAGTTAATTGTTCTATAAATTAATTTCCTAGCAAGATCACTTAATAATAGAGAATTTGGGAAGTATTCACTTATGTATGTTACCTTGAACATTTACAACTAAATATGACTGCCAGACCCCTGTTTTTTCAAAAACTGATCTACCTCTCATCCATGCCTTCTCTGCTATGAAGGGCATACCACAATAGTGATAGCATAAAGTTCTTCAATGTATTTGAAGTTAAGTAGTTGGAACATGTTAGAGGTAGATAAGGTTGACGTGAGCTCCACAGACGCAAGGTTATCCTCAGCCAGGTTGGATTTTCACCTGCAGTTGGTTTGAGAAATGAAAATGTCTTTATGCACACTTAGGAACTATATAGCACCCTTCCTAACTTTGGGATCAGATATAAAGGCCTGTATCTCACAATTACTAATGATCTGTCACCACCCAAATGTCATGTCATGGACATGGGGACAGTATTTCAACTTTGTTAAAAGGTGAGCCACTTTTGATGTTCCCCTTTCGTAGCAAAGTTGAGTATTCTGTTGGAGAGTGGCACACCGGAAAAATCATGTAGAGCGCTTGTCAGGGGATTGAAGATTCATGCCTACTGTGCAGAAAACAAACCTTCTATTTCAGAAACTATGAAATCACATGCAGGTACTCTCAAACGTATATAAAACCATGCGATAGATTGTGTGATTTATCTCATGTCAGGAGGCCGAATGCAAGATGGTTTGCTTTCCCTAATTGGCAAGACAGTGTGTGAATTACCTAATGGCCATCCAATGTATATTTTAAGTCAATTTTTACAGTACTTGATATGTCTCAAAGAGTGATTCAAGTGTATCTAGATAGCGTGTTGTTTATCTCATGTCAGAACAGTGTGAAATTTTCTATAAGGCAGACAGTGCGTGCTGTACGTCAGGACTGGGGTGTGTGTGATCTTTCTCTCTACAGGATAATGTGGGGTCCACATCAGATCAGGCCATGAGTGACATGATAGCGGGTGTTTCACCTCAGTTTAGGAAAGCTCAGGAAAGTGAGAGATGTTTGTTATGGCAGACTGGTGTGTGCTGTACCTCAGGTCAGGTCAGAGGTCGATCTTCATTATGACATATCAGGGTCTGGTTTACCTCACATAAGCATAGCATATGATTATCTTAATGGTGAGACATTGTGTGATATCACTAATGGCAGAACAATATGTTGTTTTGCCAAGTAAGAGCAGAGTGACTCAGAGCAAGTCACTGTGGCCCAGACTTACTATGATTTTGTGTTGGAGTTACATCACTTTTTTTGCACAGCACGACGCAAAATGTTTTGGGATTCACATAGGCACGCACATCCCGATTTGTGTGGCTTCGTAAAAAAAAAAGTAATGCAATACATTACCTTCTGTCAGGTAGGGGTTCCATGGGTGGTGTATGGGCTTCACCATGCATCCACCAATGTATTTTGGCACAAACCCATGTTCACAAAGACTTACAACATGGGTTTGCACCAAAATGGTGCACCTGTCTGAGGCTGGTGTAACAAGGAGCAATATCTTTATTTCTGCTCATTATGTCCTCCTTGAATGTATGCTGCATTCTGCAGCACACATACAAAGATGAATAAGCCCCAAAGGATAATTTTTGTTCAGGAAGGGGTACTATCCTGACCACAACGTAGGCATCCTTGCGCCATGACACAAGGGTGCCTGCATTGGCGCTAGGCAGCCACATATGCGCCAATGCTAGGAGAGAGCAGAACTGCGCCATATCTTTGAAAATATGGTGCTGGTCTGCTTCTGTCTTTCACGCAACGCAGCGCAGCAACTTCACTTGGTGTGCTGCACTGTGTGAAATGTTAGTAAATATGCCCCCGTGTGCTTAACACTAAGGCACAACATTCGAAGGTCTCTCCACGACAGGGTATTGTTGGCAGAAAGATATCAATGTTTTTGCGAACCAGGGATTCTTTGAATGCTACTTACACGCCATAAATTGAATTTCTCAAACCACATAGTGTCAAATAATTTGGTAGCTATACTTAAAAAGGTTGCCCTTTTCAGTAATGTACACCTTACCTCAGATAAGAAGAGAAACAAGACGGAAGTAGGACAATATTCTATTGTAAACTAGGCATGCGGAAACTCTCTCCAGGATATTTAATGTTCTGGCTTATGCCAATAAACGTATTCTGTGAATCATGGTAATGAAACAGCTCATATTACAGAAGACATCTGTCATCCGGAAGCCAGTTCTGAGGCTGTCAGATCAGGGCAATGAATAAACCGCCTACTTAAAGATATGAAACGTTTCAAGTACTGTTCAATAATCGGTCCAATGTTCTTCCGGGACACACATGGCAATGAGGGAACGATTGTAGTTCATTAGTTTACAGAAAGCGTGCTGCAGGCTTGATGGCTTCCCGCTGCCTCTCCCCTCCACATGCATCAAGATGGCTGTGCAGCATGACAGACAGCACTAGGTGTTCATAAATTGTAGCCATCATTGGGAATGGCAGTAAATAGCCGGGCGTGCAATTTTTTTCGTTCAAGATGAAAGGAAATTCGATCCTTGGCATAAGAAACAAAGCAGGCGGCAGAGTGTGTTTAGCTGCAGACAGCACTTTAAATTGCCCAATGTAGCAACAATGCGTCAAGCATTCGCTTATAAAATTCGTGATTTCTCCCGGAAGTAAGCGAGTTGATTGAAATAGAACTCGCCTGTCCAAATTCCAAATGCCTTTATAACTTACAAAGTCTTAAAATGACATATAATGAAAGTGAAATGAGACCGAAAACACTCAGGGGCAGATTTACAAGCCCCCTGCGCCACCAGTACGTCACTTTTCGTGACGTACTGGTGGCGCAGGGGGCTGCTCCATATTTACAAGGAGAGGAAAAGCCACCCTGCGTGACTTTTCCTCTCCTTGTAAATATGGCCCATTCACACGCAGCACTTTGCGGTGAAGGGGCGTTCCATGGGTGTTGCTGTGGGTGTTCCCACGCAACACTCATGGAACAAGACACATCTCCAGAATTACGAGAAATCGTAACTCTGGAGATGCGTCTGAAGCTACGCCACCCTAGAGGTGGCGTAGCGAGCGCACCGAGGAGAAATGTTTTCATTTCTCCTCGTTTTCTCTTTCAATGCGTGCTGCATTCTGCAGCACACATTGAAAGAGGAAAATGGTTGTAGTGATTGTTTTTGTGCAGGAAGGTGCCCTTCCTGCACAAAAACAATCTCCCCACGACGCAGGCATCCTTGCACCATGGTGCAAGGGTGCCTGCGCCGGCGCATGGCTGCAGTTTGTGCGCCAGCGCAGGGGAAGCACAAGGATGCGACATATTCTTGTAAATATGTCGCATCCCTGTGCTTTCCAAACTAACGCAGCATGGCGCAGCAAAATGACTTGCTGCGCCGTGCTGCGTTAGTTAATTGTAAATCTGCCCCCATGGCTTCATTACATTTATAATGTTGGGAGATAAGATAAGCAGGGCCATCTAGTCCTCCTATAACAGTACTAGTTTTATAACGTTGACGTTTTGTTAGTCTTCTATTGTGTTTGTGGTCTCTTACCTTATTACATCATGTCACGTTATGTTACTATACATTGTGTTATGGTATTCTAAGTTACGTTTTGTTATTTTATGTTGATTTATGCCTTCCTATGAGACAAACTTTACATATAGTCAAACATTAAAGATGATGAAACAAGTTTACAGATTATGTACTAAAAGTTCCATTTTATAATGCAACCCAATGTAAATTAGAGCATTTCCTTTCACATTGATTGATTGATTAACCTGCGGTACAGTTTCACATAACAAAACAATATTATTGCAAGTAAATGTTACTGTTTTTTTTTTTAAGATCGCTTATTTGGCAGCACCATATGGCATTGTCGTAATATTTGCCCCTATGTCAACTTCCCTCTTAATTCTTTCACAAATTTTACTCGATGGGGGAATTCTAAGGGGTTAGTTAAGGATTTAAGGCACCACTATATGTCTGAGGCCAAATCACGAGTGGGCCAGAGGGTTGTAGGCCTTTTTTCCCTGAAGTGTCTCCTAACTATGGCAGAAGTTGCTTTGGTGGAAAAAAAATTGGCAGGCCTGCCATGCCACAGCAGCATGCTGGATCTATCATCACTTTTGTGTTTTTATCAAAGACAGATCCTCAAAGTGGGGGCCTGTCTTCGGAACACGAAAAAAAGAAAATAGGACTGGGAGCTTTGCCCCAGCACATGAGGAATATGTGCACCTTTATTTCCAAGGTCTCAAGGTTTGAGAAGATGATCCCATGGCATCGGTGAGCCATTGTAGATAGGGTGGCCCCTTTCACACTATTTTCACCTGCATCAGTGTTTACTACGGGCTCATCCAATGAAGAAACAATGGTGGCTCTCTCATCAAACCAACTACATTGCCCTGACCTCTAATCCGGAAGAGAAGCCATGAAGACGGCTGGTGGGCCAAATTCTGGCAGTTTTCCGGATTCCACACTTTTTTAAACCACACACTCAGTCATGTAGGCCGGATTGCTAAGAAGCTGCTAAATTCAACTGATTTATGCAATAAAATATCAAAAGACATGGTTCATGTTAGACTGGGTGATGTTTAGCCACTTATAACCATGAATGCTTCCCTGCATCAATTTGATATGCCCTCACACCCACACAAGCAAGTTTTCCCTCCCATTCTCGCTCTTCAGACTCCCGCATTGCTTTCTCTCTCATTGTCAGTGACCATGCCCATGGACATTTCCTCGTCACCAATCATGGGGAAAATACTGACTTCAATATTGGAACATGAATTCACAAAAACTTCATTTAAAAAAAATGTGAATCATATTCTAACAGACGAGGGAGAAATTACCATCCTTTTCAACAAACCCAAATTAGACCCTAAATAACTCCAAAAGAGTTCATCAATTGGTCTGATTTGTGCAAATTCCAACCTGAGTGGTTTACAATATCTCTTCAGAAAATGAGCTAGCACTCTGTAGAAAAAACTCTTATGTCCATTCGCTCAAAAGAAGTGGTTTGGGGAAGTGACTGTACAAATGGCACTATAATTCTGAGTTCTATATAGCCTCCAGTTATTAAAGATATTGAAGATATCTGCTGCAATCCTGATAACTATGATACCTGCACTTTAGGATACCAATTGTTACCAGTAACAAAAGGATGAACAAGTATTTGCAAAGCTAGTGGGTTTAGCAGAAGAGTACACAATGCTAAAGGAAATTGGGGGATATTCTCAAGAACGTGTGATAATTATCGCGAAATTAGCTTAACGCAACTTTGCACATCGCAGTCTGTCGCAGGAAAATAACGCTGTGTTAACATTGTATTCTCAACACGGCGGTACCATGCGATAGTCTCACGCTAACGCGTCAAATGACCGCGATAAAATTACCGTGACGGCAAAAAAACGCAAAACACGAAAGCGAAAAAAGTTGCGATGTGGCCAATTGCGATAAAAATATCAGCGATAACCAGCGACAGGCCTGCAATTCCCACGCGTCATGCGGTAAAATGCACTATAAAAGCACCGAAAAACACAAACAAAATAATTCAAACTGCGTAGCACCATGGAGGAAGCCGGAGCAAGTACAGAGGACGACCAGAACCCCACAAGCCCCAGGAGGATCAGCCTGGGACCTCGGGGTCACGGAAGGGCAAGGAGATGAAGACGAGGAAGACGAGGTTCAATCCGCAGGAAAACAGGATCATCATCACGGAGGTGATAGAACACCACCAACAACTGTTCGTCACCTCCAACGTGTCATTGGCAAATAAAAATGCAATGTGGCAGCCTATCCTGGACAAGGTGAATGCAGTCGGAGTGAGGAGGAGGACAATTGGAGAGGTCAAGAGGCGCTGGAATGATGCGAAGCGCAAAACCAAGAAGAAACTCACTGACAACCATCAGGCAGAAATGCAGACTGGAGGTGGCAGTACAGCGGAACACCAGGAGCTGGATGAGATGGAGGAAATGGTGGCCACAGTCATCAGTGGGGAGACGGTGGCAGGAGTTGGGGGTCCGGACACTGCTCGACATGACCTGACACAACAGCACCAGGGTGAGTACCGAACAGGGACTGGGGGGACGGGGGGAGATGGGCACAATGGCACACATGCACAAGTAAGTAGAGCATACTGCACACCCACAATGACTCTGGATCATGTCCCTGATCCCCTTGGCACACTGCAGCACACATACAAACTGCAAGTAGGCCCCCGTCCACTATGGGCACAAAGGGGTCCCTCCCCACACAGCACCAATCTCACAACCAACCCATGCACACGTGTCAAAACCAGCAAAGCTGTGTGTCTGTGAGCCACACTGACAATGCAAGTGACACTGCATGACGAACAGCATGGCTGCAGTCCAATTATCATGACATGGTGCACCCCACGACACTGAGGTGGCTGAGTGTGGAACACATCCGTAAAGGAGCAGGTCACACTCTGACACATCCACGTGCACAAACAACCCCTGACGTCAACAACACATCTGCGGATAAACCATGCCCAAGAGTCCAAAATCCGAACTAGAGCCAAAATTAGCCAAGTATGCAACATCTCAGCACTGTAGAAGCACAGAAGTCAAAGGCACACCGCCTCAAAGGGATAAGGGGCAGCCAAAATCACAGCTGCAGGGGCGACTCTCCCACAATGCAGCACCCACACATAGCAATAACAGCACATCATCATTGACGACAATGTGGTACAAAGTGCAACACTCCCACTACAGAACAGAGGACACAACTGGTTCCGCTTGTGCGTAGAAACTGGCCAATCACATCTGGCATAGCAGGAAACTCTGAGATGATAATGTACGTGTACAACCTCACATCCGTGAGGTAGTTCAGATGTCCACTGTCCCGCATCAAATAGTCAGCTCCTCCCAAACAGTCACAATGTACATTGTCATGCAGTCTGTATGTAAACTTGAACAATGCGTCAACATACATGTCAACACAATGTCAAAATGCATCTCCCCTTCACATTGCAGAGGGACAATCAACATCTCCTGCAGAGCAGACCAGACAACTCATCAGTGATGATGAAGAGGACCTCCACACCTTTGACACCGACGCCCTACAACAGCTCATGGACAGCTACGGCAACCCACCTCCAGGAGCAGGGCAGCCCAGCTGCATCGAGGAGACCCCACCCCTGCACAGACCACACAGCAGGAAGCACCCACAACCACGGCTGGCTCCCAGCACCTCACCAAAGAACACATTGCATTCCAAGGCCATGTGTTAGACTGTCAGAAGGAGGTGGCTGAACAGGTGCGGGTGGGGTTCGACCTCATGGCAGCCAAACTAGATGACATACGTGGGTGTCTAAGTCCCATCAGGGACCACTTACACTCCCTAACGGACACCCACAGTTCGCTCCATGATGTCCAACAATCCATGCCCGACATCGCTGGAGTCATGACTCTGAGAGGAGAACAACTGTCTAGTCAGGGTGGCCTCAGCGATGTCAGCCGAGAGTTGGCACAGATGCTGAGGATAATGGAGAACATGGAGCGGATGCATGCGGAAAGAATGGCTGCCACGGATGCACACCAGCGAAAAGTTGTTGGGATCTTCCATGCCCTGCAGATCCTCATCATCGCATTGCTGCCACTAAGGCAGTCGCTGATGAATGCTGCTGGTACTTCTACATACACATCTCCGGCCCCTGATGTGTCAGTGGCACACAGGGCTGCAGACCAAACATCAGCACCCACATGTCAGACAGATGACATAGGGGACGAAGATGCGGGTGATTCCACCTTTGCAGTGAGAAGGAGCCAGTAGCATTCTTCTCCACCCTGTTTCAGCTTGGTTCTGCCCTCTGCATCATGCCCTATAACAACACCTCCCACTGTCCCCCGAAACACTCTGCGACACTCACCTTGGACCACGACATGGACTGCCATATTTTGTTTGCTTACCAATGACACAGCAATCAGACTGCGGACTGTACTCTTCCTCTTCCGATGTACTTGTCAATCCCTAAATGACTTTGGCTGGCCCTCCACTGGGCTACAATGTAATGTGGGGTTTGCATGGCCATGTACTGCTCCAGCTCCGACACTCCACCGAATGTGAATAAATCAATCAAATTCACACAGATGTGTCATGTCCATAATCGATCAAGTATGAAAGTATGGATGAATGTAAGGACATTGATTGCCCAAAAAGGTACACCCTGGGAAATGAAAGCAATGCGCATGTTTGACCGTGACACACATAGGAAGTGAGATGACTGGGAATGTGTGCACTAGCTGTGGCCTCATTGCTCTGAAACAACAATCGCCAATTCCTCAAATTTGCCCCACGCAATGTTAGAAATAGGGCTGGGTATGAAAAGTCAAAGTCGTTGGCAGGCCTAAAGTAGTGTCCACCATCACATTTGACAACAGAACATCTCTTCGCATACCTACTCACACTCAACTGGGTGGACACAGCCTGTAGTGATGGATCACATTGATCCACATGGCAAGAATATGGACACCATACTCACATTGCTGAAGACACGTAAGAGCACAGGTCTATCAGCAACTATCCCAACCACTATGTCTGGCTCACAGAGGTGGAGCTGGCAATAGGGACTCACCCCTAAGTGAAATGTGTCAGTCAGTCCCTCCCTGTGTACGGACAATGCTCATTGAGGCACACGATTTGTCATTCTAATCAACACTCATCACAGTTGAACACTAGTGAAGTTGCGTAGACTTTATTAGCATGTGTGTGTCAGTACGGGCAAGACAAGGGCCACAACATGCAGACCAAGGCATCAGACACTAACAGGCAGCATTCGGTCACGGTACAGTTCCACGTGACAGGCGTTGTGCATGCGCCCGGGATGTTCTGCCATTGCGTTGGTGGCTCTTGTAGAACTGGCACTCTTCTGCCCTGCTGCAGTTATGTGGATGATATGCCACAGCTCGGAGCAATGAGTCATATGTGTGTGCAACGTTTGGACGTATGGGTTGTTGTGTACGTAAGTGTCAAGGGAATTCCATGCAAGAGTACCTCGAGCAAGAACTTCTGTGTGTGGGGTGTGGATACGTTGGTCTTTCATTAGCGCTGTGAGTAGTGTGGGAGTCGTCATCATCTGCTATGGTATCTCTCTCGGGGTGCCTGCCGCATGCAAGACCAAGGTCGGAGGTGCAGATGTCCTTCCGCCTTATGTATTGAGACAAAGGAGCTTTCATCCCTAATGTTAGTCTGACTACTGCTTGCATTCTGGGAATGTGATGTGGCTTTCGCGCTGCAATTGAGGCTAGGCCTTAGGCTTATGGTGCACCAATAGCGATACACACACAACAGTTGGCATGCATGAGCCAAGAGCCCGAGCGGCCTTGCGCTCCTTGTACAATCCCTTCGTGCGCGGCCGCCCTCCGGGTGCATGCAACATTGCAACATTGTCGATTGCGGGCCGTGTGGCGCAGACACTGCAACAGAGACACACGCATCAGTTGGCTTCCTGTCCAGCCCAGAAATGAACCACGCCCAGAGCCCAGGGATAATTATTCACACCCCTACGCTGGCCTGGCGTACGCCGACCCAGCCCACTCGGCTTACGTATAAAGGGGGGGACGACGACGCTACGTGTCCCAGTTCTTCCCCACTGCCCGAGGTGACATGGCTGCGTCCGCCTGGCATATCACGAGACTCAATCATAAAGGGTCCATGACTTGCCTTGCACAGAGTTGGTGGCACCAGATACACTGTGGCCGGCACGGGCCTACCGCCATGGGACGGTGACTTTTGGTGCAGTGAGGTAGGGGCACCTTAAGTGCTGAGCGGGTGTGCAGCCTGCGATGATGCGCTGTCCTGGCGGTCCGGACTGGTAAGGATTTGTGTGAGCCCTGCTGGACCGCAGTGTAGGCCTGAGCCAGCGGGCAGCTCGGGCCTACCGCCACGTGGCGTTGCCTCGCGGTTCACAGAGTTAGTGGCACCTATGGAGCTGAGCAAGTGTGCAGCCTGCAATGATGCCGTGTGCACTAATATGATCTCTGCCATTGCGAAATCAAGACCCAGAATCACATGTGTGACCTGGTGGCCTGCGGGGCTGGGCTGCATGATGTGGAGGCTGCCAGGGTCACGGGCCCCGGGCTTGGAGCTTGCACCGGCACGTGGTGGGCCCTCTTGGAGACACGCTGGTGGCGGAAGGTGAGCAGTGAGGCCTGGGTGCGCAGGGGCTGGCAAACACCGCTGGGCGGCGGGAGGGGCTGGGGTGCAGCAGCCTGTGTGGGCAGGGGCGGCCAAGCGATGATGGCGTGTGCAATGATATGAACTCTGCCATTCATAAATCTGGACTCTGTTTCAGATAAGGGACCTGGTGGACTGCAGTGTATACCGGCACGTGGTTGGAGACACACCAGTGGCAGCAGGTGAGCAGTGAGGCCTGGGTCCGCAGTGTCGGCACTCTCTCTCCCTCTCTCTTTCTTCCTTTCACTGTCTCTCTCTCGCTTCCTCTGTTTCTCTCTCTCTCTCCTTCTCCCTCTCTCCCCCTTTCTCTCTCTCTCTCCCTCTCTTTCACTCTCTCTCTCTGTCCTTTGATGAGTGCATGACACACCTTCTTATCTTGAATTTTGTCTTGCAGGCTGTGTCTTACAGATTGTCCAGAGAAGACCCGCCATGACTCTTCAGAATAGTTGTTTTGAGTTAAATTTGAATAACATTATTTGTTTGGAAATTAAAAGATGAATGAATGATTCTCCTTTTTATGACCACACATGAATGTTAATTGTTGTACTTGTGCGACATCAGGCAAATTGTTTTGTTCATGATTTCGTAAAGTTGATGTAAAATATCTTTGTCCGGGGTTGGGCCCGGGGGGGGCGGGATCCTGGGGGGGGTGGCGGTGGGTGTTGTGGCCCTCTTGGGTGTCCGGCTGCATGATCAGTGGCTCCATGGCATCTGTTTTTCTTCTGGTGTGGCTGTGGGCTGGGCTCCCATTTCTGGTGCAGGTTATCGTCCGACTTAATACCAGGAAAGAGCAGATGTTAATTCACTGCTGCTAACGCGCCTTATCGCAAGTTTTGTGATCTTATCGCCGATCTGGCTGGTCGTTGAGAATGTTGCGAAGTGGTGTTGTTGCGGGTTTTTGCATGGGAACCCCTACTCTGTATCTCATTAGCGTTAGTTGCCGGTGTCATCCGTGGCAATGTTTTTTGCAGCTGCTATTGCAGGAAAACTGGCGATATCGGCTGTTAGCACCAGCTTGTGAATAGGGCGATAAATCTATCACCACTTTGGCTGCGATAAAGTGCCGCTAACTCGGCGATGAGTCCTTAAGAATATGCCCCATTATGTTTGTATCATATGGAAGAGAGTAGCCATCTGTAAATCAACTGGAATAAAAAAGAATGCACTCCAGGTACGAACTTTGGTGTAACTATTGTATCATATGTTTCGGGAAACAAGTATTTCCATTTATGGTTTTATTTTCTTATAAAAATGTATATATAACGTTCATCTAGTTTTCACCAAACCAATGAGTAGAAAAATCTAAGCTCATGTGACAAATAAGATACACATTTCACACTGTCATCTTTTATTAAACAAAAATGCAGCCAACATTCAAATGTTTTCCTATTGTCAGCACAAATTAGTCCTATTGGCCTCATTCCTCATAATTCAGGGGAGTATTTCTATGTTCAGTTAATACCTTAAGATGTTGTACTTTCAGGAACGGTGTTGCTGGATCATTCGAAGTGATGAACTGGAGATATCTTGGTAATACCACATGTTTTCCAGAGGTGCAAAATTATGAATCCTCTGGTTTTGCCAAACAAAAAGTTTCCCAATGTTTATCCAACTAATTTTTTTTAATAGAAAAACAGTGTCCAATAACGTTTGTTCACCTGTGTTATTTGTTTTACAGGAAAAGTAGCTGCCTGGCTATTGGAACTTTACTAAATTAAACAACAATATTTTTGCAGTTCTTAATACATTGTCAATTCACCACTCCTCGATTGGTGTGAAAGGAGCTGAAGGCATTTGAAGACTAGCGTTGTTTTATTTTTAATATCGTTCTAGGTATTTCATTCTAGCATGAACCTAGCACAATGGAGACTCAGGGCGATTTTTTTTAAATTGTGGCAAGAGCTTCTTAAACATCTCTAAGCATTATTATGGACAATATGGTGTGTTTGGTTCAGTTGACAATGGAATACAGAGAACTATGCCACTACTAAACAGCACATTAAACACTTGACTTCAATTACAGTGTGAACGTGCACAGGGGAAAAGTAGTGCAGAAGTCTTTGTCCAAATTTCGAACCTATAATATAACATCTGAAGATGTAAAACAGACATTTGGGTCTCTTGGTTGTAATTAACTTAAGTTTATAGTCACCAAATTTTGATGGAATTTGTATGAATCGACCTCTGGAAGGTGAAAGGCTGATTGAAATGACTAGGAATCGAATCTGTGGCACTGGGCCAAACACAGACCACTGCAGTGGATGAACTAGTCCACTGAGCCTGCAGACCCCACGCATTCAGGGTAGAGGGTTAGAAACCAGCCTCTTAACAACATCTCAGCCCCTTGCTTTTACGTTTGTCAGTTGTGCTGCCTCAATTGATTTAAATCGCACTCAAACAATTTCGAAAGCTATGCAGTGGCTATCTGTTCCCTGTACCGCCTCTGCATAATGACCGTGACTGACTGCCTGAATTCGGCCTACTGGGCATGAATTGTATTTTGTGATCAATACAGAATAGATGCAATTAGTGCTGGGATGCATCTAGCGGGGGTGAAATGGACAAGTACCGTTTCTGTGGTTATAGAAGCAGCTAAGCTGCTGTTTTTGACATTGAAGAGAGCCAACTGACTTTCCGTATTATGTGGCGCGGGTTGGGGGAGTGACAAACAATGCTCGACGCCCATTGCTGCATATCATGGGAACATAAATAAATGAAACCCCTGTTGACATGGTCGATTTAAATAATAGAGGAACAAGCACCCATTCTCATCTGTAGCTGTAGTGGAAAGAAAATCTCGGGGGAGGCACTGAGTTCACTTGAGGTGTGAAATAAGCAGTTTAATAATAAGTCAATGAGAGTTCTATGAAGGATATGTTTTTTGTTTCTCTTTTTCCCCCAGTAATTACTTTTCACACATCTGATTCCGCATGCTCTGGAGGCTGACATTAGATGACTAAGGGGCATATCAGCAACAGACGGCGATAAATATCGCAAAGCGTGCTTAGCGCTTTTATATTTATCGCAGGAATTTATCGCCCGGATAACGCGTTATCAACAACGCGTTTCTCCAGGGTGATAAATAATCCAGCAAAAGCGGCGTTATGCGGGAATATCGCTGGAAATCCAGCGATATTCCCGCAGCGATAGGGGAAATCTTGATGATAGGGAGATGTGGATTCAGCCACTGAATCCACCTCCCATGTCAAAGATAGGGTAGTCATGAAAAAAGCAGACGTACAATACCGGCGATAACAGCGGTTAGCGCTGTTTTTAATGTCGCAATGGGTGTCCTGGGCCGTATTGCAAATACGGAAAAGGACAGTTAGCGATCATTTTCCATTCGTTTTCGCAGGGAACGCCTACTTTGCATCTCATTAGAGATGCAGAGCGAGGTGTAAACAAAACGGGAGCTGAATCAAGGAAACACGCGATAGCGTGTCCTTGAAAATAATGCGATATAATTATCGCCGCTTTTCGCCCAAAAACGGACGCTAAAGCGGCGATAATTATATCGCCAGCACTTGATGATATGCCCCTTAGTGTGCTGTGGATAACAATGCCAATTTTTCTCACCTTTTTGATTTTATGCATCTACCACAATGCTACATAACAAGCTATGCAGGTAGTCCCTTTTCTTTGTGCTAGCATTTCTATCTGGTTCTTGACAATCACAAAACTTCATCACTATATTGTTCATGTTTGTTACTAAATCTTCATAATAACAACAGCAAATATCTGCAGTACAATCTGGCAATAATCCCATGTGGTAGAGCTTTGAATGATTGAACATTTAAATCACAATTATTCAATAATTTGCAGCAATTCTGAATCACTGAGAACCACTTGATAAAAAACGCCACCTACTTTGCAAAAGTCCATTACACTTGCTGCTCCATATTAAAGTGCTTTAAGGTGCTCACACGGTGATACATTGATGAAGTGTTGTGTGTGTTAAAAAGCAACACGGTAATGAAACAACAATTCTTTGTTGTCAATGGTGCCGTCAATACAATATTCAAAATGACACTAGGCATTTAAATCCAAGACTAGCTCCAATTGTCATGTAAGTCAACGACGTTTCGACTCTGGCAAATTACTGGGTCATCATCATGACTGCGGGAGTTTCATGGAAGCAGTGTACCATGTGCTGCCAGAAATGAAAGGTAACATCTAAGTAGATTATTATTTAAAATTTGTGAAAAGCCAAAAGTGTGTCAGAGTAAGTGCTCCACCGTGCTACTTACTGTTGAGTAACCTACTGATTGTTGGGTTGTGTCCATCGCCAAAAATCCAACTATTTATGCCCAGAGATTGGGAGGCCCAGTAGTAAAGTTGGATGTCTGCCATCCAAACATCAGTGTCTTAATTTGACTGTATACATTTGTCCCATGCGATTCAAGGTGTTTTCCCTTCTTACATTAAGGCCCTCATTACGATGTCGGGCGGAATCACTTCCGCCCGACACCGCATTGGTCTTGGGACCGACCGACGCCCAGTCGGCGGTCCCGACTGCCTCATTAGGATGCAAACGAACACTGTTGGTCGCATTCCTACATTTTAGTATATGACCATGCATTCCGTCCATAAACCGGCCGTGATGCATGCTCCCATAGTAAAAAGGGAGGTGCGGTTCATCCCTGCACCTACTGGCAGGCACCTCAAGGTGCCTGCCACGAGGTGCTGGGATCAACAGGGGGGCACCATAGGTGTCCCCTCGGCCTCCAACCAGAGGCCGTGCACCAAAGGGGGCCCTGCTGGGGGCCCCCAAAGACGTTTTCCAACATGGTTTCCATGTCGGACAGACCGGCATGGAAACCATGTCGGAAACCGTCATCATAATCTCAAGGGCGGAAAGACCCGCCCTTGAGATTACTTGCTGCATAGCGACTGGTGGACGGGCTCTCTGAGCCCGTCGGAATGACCAGTCAGATTCCTTTCTAACCGCCTCCATCAAAATGAGGAGATCGGACAGGAATACAACCGGCCCATTACGATGCGGCTAAAGGTCAGAGCCTTACGAGCCACATCATAATCGGCCCCAGAGTGTCTTGCCATGGATTTAATCATGTTAAAGAATTGATCTGATATAATGTGTGGGTAGTTTTGGATAGTATACAGGAGGTAGGGTAGCACTACCAATTTGAAGTATGCCACATGGCCAACATTATTAGTAGTAACAGCATTACAAAACTGAATTTCCCATTGCAGGTTGGTGATATGTGAGGCTAGGTTAATTTGCAAACTACTCATAAGGTCTAAGGAGAAGTGTACCTCCAGAGATCTGAAACTCTGAGAAATAATTTGTAGCTGTTTAGTCCAGTATTTTGCCACATCTGAGTCTTGCACAGAGCACATGGCTGATTTGTCCCTGTTTACAAGAAGACCGGAAGCCTCCCCATATAATTCTAGAATCTGTTTGAGTCTCTCCCCTGCCTAATGGGTGTAGCAGAGAAAGAGTAGTAAACAACCCACATGCAATGCTACCCAATCTTCTATATCATTCTCCTACTGAAAACCCTGCACCAATGTGTCTTTCCTAATCCAAACCATGAGTGGTTCTATTACCAGGACAAAGAGCAGGTGCAACAGTGGTTATCCCAGTCTAGTGCCACAGGTGATCATAAAAGAGCCAGACAACGCCTGTTTACTCTCACTCTTGCCCTTGAGTCTCAGAATAGGGTATATGCATACGCCATAAATGATGGCCCAAAATTCATCTTCTTCAGGACCTGTCAATGGAGGTCCCATTTCAGGGAATCAAATGCTTTTCAGAGTCTGTTAGCATTAGTGTCAACTCTGTCTAACACTACCTATCATTCCAGAACTATGTGAAAACATTCGCAATTTAGGGAAGTGCAAAAAATTGTGATTACCTAAATTGCGAATCCAAAAGCCTTTCATGCATTGGAAAAGGCCATTTTCCTGTTGCAAATGGCCAATTTTTGCGAATCGCAGTTTGCGATCGCAAAATAGCTTGATGCATGTGCCCCTAAATGTTGATAAAAAACGCCAACTTCTAAAAAGTGTTAGGCTTCATTGGCAAATCATAGAACTACTGGAATATTTCACGAGTGACCTTACAGAGCTCATGGATGTTTAGAAGATGCATGTGAAAATTGTGTTTAAAATGAATGTGACCTCAATGTTTGTAAACTTTTCTTAGTAGACAGCTTCCCAAAACCCTCCGACAACAAGTTGGGGTCACTCGCTTTGCTCGCTCACTAGAATTCAATGCAAAAGTCATTCTCCACCACTTTCAGAGATCACCGGCCACCATTGGTAAATGCTACATCTGAAGACGACACTTACCATGTTTATATATAATAGTGAAACTGACTCATGGTGGGCGTAGCAGAAGTAGCAGTTTCATATCTAGCTCTCCATTTAACAGTGGACAGCTCATGATGTGAATTATGTTTATGGGAGCTCACTGGAACAGAAAGGATGATGCCGCTGTAGAGCCTGTGGTAAGAAATTTGTGTATTGAAAGATAAAATATATTTAAATAAACGCTCTTTTCTATGGCCATCTATCTGTTCTCAGCATGGAAATACAGTTGTGCACATATGTGTCAAGTGCTCTTAAGCGTTGAAATGCATCTTACTATATTAAGAGTTCATGCAGTTTCTTCTGAAAAGTTGCTCATCTGAATTCTGCAGTGTGCTGAGGTGACAAGCACGGCAGTGACTAAGTGGCTACAAAAGCAGTGCTGTGTAGACTGTCGTGAAAGGTTGCGATGTCAAATCTTTCACTGCTAAAGACGACCTGTTGTTTTAATGGCTGAAGGCTCAAATTAAATACAATAACATCCTATCCCAGTAAAGGCTTGCAGAAGAACAGCATGTAGCAGCCTGGAGACCTATACAAGCACCGAAGCATCAAACTAACGTTAGTATCTAAGAAAAGACTACGCCAAGCATGGCAGAGTAGCAGAATCGCTGAGGGGAAGGCAATGGAGCAAATACAAGAACAAGGGTGGTCTCGAAGGATGAATACAACTGCACATCGGCAGGTGTTTCGTGCACACACAAGTGTCCTTCCCCTTCGCACAGTCTTAACCGATTCTGCACTGCCGATTGGGTGTGAATCACATACTAACCAGCTCTGCAGCAGTCAGATTTGATTACGTTAAATCCTCGAAATATAAGTGCTGCACAGTCCACTCAACAAACCACGAGACACAAAGCTCAGTGTTGTGCTTCATCATAGGTAATGCTGAGTGACCTTTCCTTCCAATTTGCACAAGGGCTCCATTCAGACAGGAAACGGCCGGCCATTCCAACGCGGCTCAGACACGTGTGCTGTTTCGCCGCAAGCCGAACCACGCTTGCCTTAACCATGCATATACCTTAACAACGTATATGCATGGTTAAGGTAATGCGCGGTCTAGATGCAAAGCGGATGGGCAGGCCCAGGAAGACAGGAAGAGGAAAGATTGGGAGAGGACACAGTGAGGTAAGTGGGGCAGGTACCCGGGTCTTGGGGGGGTAGTTTTTCAGGGTGAGGGTAGTTTTTAGGGCTCAGGATTATTTATAGGGTAGGGACCAGTTTTAGGGCTACTTTACAGGTGTAGGGGACAGTTTGTAGGGCTCAGGGCGGGGGTCTGGGATGGAGTCATTTTTAGGGCATGGGGTCAGTTTGTAGGGCCCAAGGTGGGGCAGGGGCAAGGGACAGTTATCAGGGTTGGGGGCAGTTTTAGGCCTCAGGGCGGGGAGCTGGGTCAGGGTAGTTTACAGGAGTAGGGGTCTGTTTTTAAGGCTCATGGAGGGGGGGCTGGGTCAGGGTAGCTTTAGGGCGTGGGGACAGTTTTTAGGGCTCAGGGCGGGGTTGGGAAATGGACAGTTGTAAGGGCTGGGGCAGTTTTAGGCCTCACGGCGGAGATGCTGAGTTGGGGTACTTTACGGATGTAGGGGACAGTTTTTAGGGCTCAGGGCTGGGGGGCTGAGGTCAGGGTAGATTTTTAGCACATGAGATTAAGTTGTAGGGCTCAGGTGCGGGAAAAGGGACAGTTTTCAGGGCTGGGGGCAGGGGTATGATCTTTAGCACGCATGTCCCTTTACCAATCATGTCTTTACCATGCAATTGAGTGGTAAAGGCATGCGTGGTAAAGACACGGTCGTGGTTAAGACCGTATGGTTCAGGCATGCGTTGTTACGACATGTGTTGTTCCATCATACAACCCATTCAGACCTGCTTGAGTATTATAAGAACTCACTCACCATTTTCTGGTGGCGTTTTCTCATACTCCCATCCATTTGCGGATCGCACCATTTTGGGCTACAACATTCACCTAACACTCTAACTCTATATAGTTTAGGAAATGATTTGGAAACTAATTATGAGAAGTAAAACATCACAATGTTCGGCCGTGGTGATGGGTGCCTGAACTTTCAGATCTTTGGAAACATATGTACACCTGGACAGGCATTTAAAGAGTGTCCTCCATGACCATCTGGTCACTTATTCTACTACAATGACCCCTCCAGGTGTGCCTTGATAGCTTGCATTCACATAGTGGGAGACATACGCATATAAATTACAAAGAAAGTCGAGAATGGAATTCAAAATGGATACACAGCTTCAGTAAAACCATTGCAATATTTACATTACACAGGCGCAATATGACGTTTCACATCAGTCAATAGCTCAGTAGGAGAAGCAGGGACTGCTTTAAAGCAGAAGGAGAAATGTCTGAGAGTTACCCTGGAGTGCGTATGTTTGAGAACCAGCAGTAAATAAAAAAAGTAAGAGGATGAGGGGATCAGGCCCATTTTTGGGTGGACTGCTTTTCGGATGGCTATCTAAGAAACATTATCTCAAACCTTAGTTTTTCAATTGAATTTTAGGTGCCAGGAAGAGGTTTTAGAAACGCTATGTAACTGGAGTAGTGGTCCTTTGCTCTGCGATATGGATGCATATATTTGACTGGCATTAGAAAGGCAGGCTGCTAGGGAAGGAATTATGAGAGGGATTCTGTAATCTAACAAGTTATATGCAAATGGAGGGAGCCAGCCCGGAATGAAGAACCGGGGTTGGGCTTTTAACGTGCAGGGTTATTTGGGAGAGGTAATAAGTGGTACTTGAGTTATGAGCACTGAGTGCACCCTAAAGCCCTGAACCTAGCAGCACTTTTATTTTTATTTAATTTTTTTATTTATTTTTTACGGGTTTCTTTTTTCTGTTATCTTTGTTTTCCTGTTTGTGTTATTACGAGTTTTAATTGAGATGAACAATCATGGAGAAGCCACTTGCATAGTTTACTTTTAGGTTATTGCCTATTTGCACTCACCTGTGGAACATCAACTTAATGAAGAAAACCAAACAAAGACTGTTTACTGCTATAGGTAAACAATGTAATCTAAAGTTAGGTATTACACAACAACAATCAAATGTGTTTTAATTAGAGCACCAGGAAAGCAAATGTTCTCACTTCTCCAAGCAGCATGAAATAAGGCTGGGATCGTCACTGTTTCTCTTTTTCCCTCACTCCCTTCACATTTGCTTGGTGTGTCACAACCACCGAATTCTCAAAATGTACTTATGCCACTGTAGTAGACTTTCAATCAGCTACACGGAGAGATGCCCAGAATACATTGTCTAAACAGTGCATGCAAATTCAATGCTATTACATCAACAGCTCCAAGCCTGTCTTCGGATATTAAACTTTGGAAGGAAGTAAATCATACAGATGCAGTAAAACATTAATTTCAAATGAAAGTTGTATATCATTGGCACAATTTTTGAGTGCTAAAAAAGGAAATCGAATAATATAGAAAACAATATCCCATGGACAATAATTGACATTCTTTAAGTCATACATGGCATGTTCGAGTCATGAATGACTAAAAGAGAGAACAGTCACAATTTAGTAACATACCCTATAATGTACTATAATACCACGAATATCAATATTGGTTGCAGGACAGAGCAACACTTCTGCGCAGATTAGTCGATATCAAAATGTTCTTGACTGGGTGGGTATATAAGGTGCGAGACACAAACCGAAATAAATAAATAAAAACAAAAAGATCACAATTTACTAATGAAGATTTTACGAATTAAATAAGGAACTAACGGGGCATATGTACAAGCCCCTATCGCGACGAGAACGTCACTTTTTGTGACGTTCCCGTGGCGATAGGGGCCTTGCCTTATGTACAAGGCAGCGTTAAGCCACTTAACGTGGCTTAACGCTGCCTTGTACATAAGGCACCCTTTCACGCTATGTTTAGCGTGAAAGGGGCGTGCAGTGGGTGTTGCAGTGGGCGTTCCACCGCAACACCTATTGTATTGACGCTGCCCCCTATGTACAAGGGTGGCGTACATAGGAGGCAGCGCCAAAATTAAGACTAGGAAAATCCTGGTTTTAAGTTGACGAAACGAGGAGAAATGTATTATTTCTCCTCGTTTTTGCTTTCCATGTGTGCTGCCTTGTGCAACACACATGGAAAAAGCAAAATGCCATTGTTTGTTTATGTACAGGAAGGTGTCCCTTCCTGTACATAAACAAACCTTTTTAAAAAATGCCATTTTGTAACTTTCATGTGTGCTACATGCAGCACACATGAAAGTTACAAAATGGCATTTTAGGATTGTTTATGTGCAGGAAGGACATCTTCCTACACATAACCAATCCTCCCCTGCACGCAGACACCCTTGCACTCTGGTGCAAGGGTGCCTGCGATGGCGCTAAGTTGAACAACTTAGGGCCATCACAGGGGGAAACCCAAGGCTGCACCACATTCTTGTAAATATGGTGCAGCCTAGCGTTTCCGAAGTGGCGGAGCGTGTCGTTAAGCCCAGGAGGCTAACGACAGGCTCTGCCACTTCATCGTACATATCCCCCTAACGTTTCGTAACAGGAACCAGAATGCGGGATAACCAGTATTGAGGACTAGCATTTTGTTGTGTTATGTTGTGTGTATTTATAAGCACTATCACCCGCAAGTATATCCTGGAGCTGTATAATGCACTGTTCATTGTGGGAGGCTTCAAAAAGCATCAAAATGGGGCTAAACAATTCTTTTCACGTGCATATACATTTTTGGAAGCAGGAATTTACACAATTCGGGGTATTACTGCTACATGTATATTTTATTTTAATAAAAACGTCAGTAATTCGGAACTCACAATGTGCTAGGATCTTAACTACACCCACAAGTGATTGCTACATTAGCTCTGCCCTGATAATATATAAAAGATTAGAACTGTGCTAGGGTAGAATGACTTCACAGCCAGACCATAAAGCAGGCTATGTGTGCTCCTTTCCCATTGGACACGTCCTCACCTGCCATTTACACAATCCACGCAGACCACAATTCATCTTCCATTAGTCCAGCAAACAGGGATGCTTCATCTATTAAACCGTAAAAACCAAGGCCTTATGTTACAGTTCTCAATTAAGATCGTAGGATTTATCATCAAACTAATTACATCTCTCAGCCATATACCCTCTAAACACTTAAAAGAAACCCCAACACTATTTCTGTTTGCCCGAAAGAGTTATTTCGACCATGAAACTAAGTGTGAACTCACAGATCTTTCTGTTTTTCATGAATGAGTCAGTTAAAGGGTGCACTTGTCATGTTTTCCAAAGCACTATACCAAAAATATTCCCGAATAGTTCTGTTTGCGGTGTATATCTGCAAAAACATTTAAAGCATAGGCTTGTCAATTTTTAATTAAAGTGCCTTGTCCTCAGTGACTTTTTATAGCAAGAACCAACTGTCTGCCTTCAAAACAAATGGGAAATGGCTGCCAGCTTTATTCTCTGGAGACACTGCTGCTCCTTAAAACATTATTCCTTGAAACATCGAGCAGAGTAAATTAATTTGCCTTTAGCTGTTCATGAGAAGTGAAGGCAGTTGTTAACTGTAAGGCTCTCAACAGTAGCTCCTATGGAAACAGAACTCATGAGGAGCAGGTACCAGTAAACAGGCCTACATTATAGCATGACCAAAGAGAAGCGTAATCACTAGGGGATGAGAACAGTAGCTTTCTTCTAGAATAAACAGAAAAGTAAAGTTTAGGTCGAGTTGCAACATACATGAAGCTTCCCCAAAGTAGACTCGGTGCAGTCCTAATATTCGAAGGTCTGTCCTCCGTTTATATATTTGAGATCTTGATATAGCAAGTCAAGGCCCTGCAAACAAGGTGGCAGAGAACTTGAAAGAGCACACCAAAGAAATAATAATAATGAACAAACAAAAAAATTGGAATAAAAATAGGAGTCCTCAGAAAGGTATTAATATCTTTGTAATGCAGATTTAAAGAGGCCAGATGCCAAAGTTGTATTCAGAGTATTGAACGGTCTTTTACAAAGTGCTGTTTAGGGTCTCTTTTTAAGTAGAAATGGACATGCTGCTGACTGTAAGTTATTATAGCATTCCTAATCGTGGGAGCATTTCCAGAGAATGACTGTCAGGGTGGAATACTTCCTGAATTTGGGAGTGTCCCTCTTGAGCAAAGCTCGGCTTCTTAAAGGACTGTTTCTTCCAGAAGGCTGACTTTTTTTTAGATAAGTATTCAGGGTTGTTTACGTGAATCAGCTAATAGGTGGCACATGCGAGGTGATGGTCCATGGAAAACCAGGCTAGTGATGACAAGACTGGTTTGTTGCATTGAGATCTTTTTGTGTCGGATACTAGAAGTGCTGTGAAATGGAGGAATTTGACTGGATTTAGGCGGTGGGTTAGCAGCATGTTTCCATAGTCTATATGTGAAATGACTAGGGCTTGGACACCCAGTTTTAGGTCTTGTTTTCCTACCAACTTTGTTTCAGATCCCAAGAGAACCACACATCTAAATTTGGCTGTAAGCATCTATTCTGTGGAGCATCCTGCATCACCCAGAACACATTGTAGAATTCTTTCCCACATCGAATTTTGCCTCCATCTTTCATAACTAGGACTTCCTACATGCAGTGTTACAGAGGGTTGGGAGAGACACTCCAAAAGGCGTCCTCCTAGCTTCGTGCCTTTTAATCTGACACAACTCTAGTTGAATAAATGTAGTATTTTCGAACATATGTCCTCGCAGTGCAAATAATATTGGGGCATGGAAGCAGGGTTTAAACCTCCTTTAATTTAATGAAGTGTAGGGCTTCAATTTTTGAATTCTGGAAGATTGCCATAGTATTTTACTAATGAGAGACTATATAATAGATCTGCTGGATAAGTCATTGGTTTAATAACTTTTATAGTAAGTTTGGAAAAAAAAACGTTTTATTTGTTTTCATGTCCATGATATTTGCTTAATTTCTTCCTGTGAAAGACATGGAATCTATGCATTTTCGTAGTTTCAAGCATTGAAAATATAAATGAAATTATACTAAGAAGCTGAACCATGTCGATATTAAACTGACTGGATTGCTAAATATTTTTAAAAACAGATTCATTTGATAAATTTTGATACTTCAAATGGTGTAAAGGTAATTAAATGCTACTTTATAGTATTCTGTATATTATTAGAAAATGACATGTAACAAACCGTTCAGAGGCTTACCAGTGGGGATTGCATAAACTTTCATCCTTCATCTTCTCGGTCGATAAAATAAGCAACATTGTGTTAGGTGATATTAATACCTCTTACAAGACCCAAAGAGAGGACTCACACTGTACTAAGAAATTGAAATGATACTATTATAAAAGTTCTCCAAATTAATTAAGTTATTTAAGTAAATGTTCACCTATCACATTTCAGGCCAGATGTATGGGAGGAGATGTTGCACTTGTAGTAAAAAGAGACATCATTTCAACAACACATTTGCCACGGAGACCAGTTAAGCAAAACGCTGGCAACAACTGAAACCAAAAATCAAGAGGCCCTAAATACAAAACCAGACAGGACTCACTAGGCAGATGGAGAGCACTGACACTGAAAAGGTGTGTTTGGAGGTGTGACAACTGACCTGCACGCCTTCAGAGAATTAGATCTACTCCTTGACCTCTAACATACCATGAATTTACTTAAGTTGATCTTTTGCTATTTCATCTTCCCCGATCTGGCCTGAAATGTGGTAGTGATGTCATCAGTGATGTCACTGACCATGTCATGAGTGATGTATTATGTGACGTCATGAGCAGTGCATTGCGGGGGCGCTAGTTATAGTTAGCTCAACTAACTATAACGGCTGAATTTCTCTGGTTTTGTACGAGTGAAATGTCCATCTAACTATAACGTCCCTGAAACCTGTGGTTTTTTCAGTGAATTCCCAAGGTTTTTGAAATGCTAATTTCTAACTATAACGTACCTGAAACCTATGGTTTTTTCAGTGAATTTCTAAGGTGTTTTAAATGCTAATTTCTAACTATAACATCCCTGAAACCTATGGTTTTTTCAGTGAATTTCTAAGGTTTTTTAAATGCTAATTGCTAATAATAACGTACCTGAAACCTATTGTTTTTTCAATCAATTTCAAAGGTTTTTTAAATGCTAATTTCTAACTATAAGGTAGTAGTCGCATTTGCAGAGTGGTGCAGAAAGGGGCCTGGGCCTCCGACCAGCGCTCAGGAATTCCGCTGCGTAGGACTTACAGGAGGCACCAGGAGGGCTACTTGGCCGCCAAAGTCCCTCAGGAATAAAGTGGACTTCATCCCCCAACCAGTACTGTGCCAGGAGGCGAATTTGCAGAGTGGTAGAGAAAAGTGATCGTGGCCTCCGAAGACCTCTTAGCAATCCCACTTTGTGGGAATTACTGGAGGTAGCAGGAGGTGTAGCTGGCCCCCAAGGTCAACCTTGGTGGCCGACTACTCCTCCTATTACCTCCAATAAGTCCCACACAGCAGGATTGCTAAGTTCTCATAGAAGGCCACGCCCCCTTTCCCCACCACTCTGCAAACGCACTTCCTGGCGTGCTCTTGGATGGGGATTAATGTCCCCTTCACTGCTGGGGGTCCTTAGGGGCCAACTAGCCTACCTGATACCCCCAGTATGTCCCAGATAGTGGGATTGCTGACAGGTGGACACAGGTCACACCCCCTTTCTCCACCACTCTGCAAACACGCCTCCTGGTGCGTTATGGGTTGGGGGATTAAGTCCCCTTGAATCCTGAGGGTCCCTGGGGGCCAACTAGCCCAACTAGCCCAACTAGCCCACCAGGTACCTCCGATAAGCCCCACACAGCTGGATTGCTGAGAGTGGTCCGAGGCCACGCCCCCTTTTTATACCACTCTGCAAACGCGCCTCCTGGCGCACTGCTGCCCGGGGGATGAAGTCCACTTTAGTCCTGAGGTCCTCAGAACACAAGAGGACCTCTTCGCCCCACCAGCAATGCGCCAAGAGGCGTTTACAGAGTGGTGTAAAAAGGGGCATGGCCTCGGACCACCTCACAGCCATCCCACTGTGTGGTGCTTACTGGAGGAACCTGGTGGGCTAGCTGGCCCCCAGGGACTCTCAGGATTCAAGGGGACTTAATCCCCCAACTTAGAACGCGCCAGGAGGCGTGTTTGCAGAGTGGTGCAGGGAGGGGGCGGGGCCTCTGGCGACATGCCAGCTTTTCTTTTTTTTCTTTTTTGTTAAAATGGGGGCTGTGTGGCCCACCTTCTCTTAATTTTTTTGTGGGCCCTGGGGACCCCATCCCCCAGGGCCTGACCCATTTAAGAAAAAGAAAAAAACGGGAAGGGGCCATGTGGTTCCCCTCCCGAGGCCGATTTCGGCCCAGGGACCCCATCCGCCGGGGCATGGCCTTGTTTTTTGTGTGTTTTTTTTAATTACAGGAGGGGGACCCCATCCCCCGGGGCCTGGCCAGCCTTCATCTTTAATTTTAGAGGGGGCTGTGTGGCCCCCCTCCTGAGGCCAATTATGGCCCCGGGGACCCCATCCCCCGGGGCCGGCCTTCCGTTTAAAAAAAAAAAAATTTAAAGGGAGGGCTGAGTGGCCCCCCTACCGGGCCACTTCTGGCCCAGGGGACCCCATCCCCCGGGGCCGGCCCTCATGTTGGGGACCGCAGGGGTAGCCCCAATGCCCCTGCAGGCTCCCCGCCTGCGGCGGGAGCCGGCATTGCTTTTGGACAAGGGGAGCTGCTGACATGCAGCTCCCCTTCTCTAAAAGCAATCTGCTTTGCTTCGTGGAAGCGAGAGGAGGTTTCCTGCTCTCGCTTCCACGAAGCAAAGCAGTGTTTGCAATGACAGGGCAGGAGCCGTGCTCCCACCCTGCTATTGCAAACTGCAATGTCCCGGGGGTAGGCAACCCGGGACATTGCTGGAGCCGGCCCAGGGCCATCTAGGGCTCCAGGAGGAAGCCCCGCGGCCCCCCTCCCAACATTTACATAGCCCTAGGAAGGTGGTGTTCCCTGGTGCCGGGGGTCCGCAACGGACCCCCGCATTAGCATAATTAGTGCAACGAGGAGGTGGTGGTCCCTGGGGCAGTGTGGGAGGAGGCAGGAGGCAGGAGCCCCCCACTCTTACTTTTAATTTATGTTGCCCCGGGGAGGTGGCGGTGGCGCATTTAAACATCAAAGCCCCAGGGAGGTGACTGTCCCCGGGGCTTGGGGGGACCCGCGTGGCCCCCGCAATTATTAATAACATTGCCCCCGGGACCTGGCCCACTCGGGGGCTCTACAAAACGAAGCACGGAAGCCTGCACTTCTTTTCTTTTAAATTTTCGGCAGGATTCGCGAACCCAGCGCAAATCCTGCAGAAAATTAAAAAATAAAAATGCTTTTTTTGGCTTTCGAGGTCCCTGTGGGACCCCTCGAGCAGGCCTAGGGGGTCAGGGTGTTTCTATCCTGCCCCCTTATCTTCTTTTTTAATCATTTGTTGACCCTTTTGTTTGTGATTCATTTCAACCGAGTCACAAGATGGCTGCCAACACTTCTTGGTTTGGAGTGTTGACAGTCAATCAGAATGAAGCTTGTGGTCAGGAGGGTTCGCGGATCCACCGCGGTCACTAGATATCGATATATATATTTATTTTAATTTCTCGGGAACTACTGAACGGATTTACACCATTTAAAGCAAAGAGTGCACTCTGGACCAAGAGCTACCTCTCTGCCAAATTTGGTGTAATTCCGTTCAGCAGTTCGAGCTGTAGCCCCGACAAAAGTTTCCTAAGGAAATTAACATGGAGAAAACGTGTTTTGGGACCCTCTTTTTTCTCCGCCCCCGCTTGATGAATCATCCCGAAACTTTCAAGACAGGAGCTGACTGGAGCAGGCCATTAGTTTTGAAAATTTCGCCATGATTCGTCAACCAGTGCCAAAGATATTGGCAAATCAAAAAACGCTTTTCCTATGGAAACTAGGTCCTATTACCTACCTTCTGGCAATCGCCAGTAGGATATATATATATATATATATACCTTGGCGCTCTAACCTCTGCTATGCCCCCGTGTAATCTTCGCCTATCAAAGCGAAGCAGGCGCTTTAAAACCTGTGACGCCGACAGCACTGTTTTGTTGGGAGTTATGGCATCTGAAGAAGGTATCAAGCCGAAATGCATAATGCCATGTCATTAAACCTGCTGGTCCCATTGAATCCTGTGGTGCCTGGTCTTTCCTTCGTGTGGGGCCATGGTATGGATATTTTGGTGCATGGCCACTGAGCACCTTGGGCACCCCATCCTGAAGTAGTGCGGCAGGCACAGTGGTAACTCTGGACTGTTTCCAATAACCTTGGACAACTGCTGCATCGCCGCTGACAAGACATCACGCAACTTTGCAGGGACTGACTCCAGTCCAGTACGCCAGGTCGGGATTTCCCGTAAGGTACACAAGCGGCGGATGATGGAATCTGGGACAGGCAGTGAGGAGCCTGTTTCACGGGTGTTACTGGCGGGAATGTGAGCGCCACCCACTTGGGGGATGTACTTACCTTGGCGCTCTAACCTCTGGTATGCCCCCGTGTAATCTTCGCCTATCAAAGCGAAGCAGGCGCTTTAAAACCCGTGACACCGACAGCACTGTTTTGTTGGGAGTTATGGCATCTGAAGAAGGTATCAAGCCGAAATGCATAATGCCATGTCATTAAACCTGCTGGTCCCATTGAATCCTGTGGTGCCTGGTCTTTCCTTCGTGTGGGGCCGTGGTATGGATATATTCCAGACATCCGACCCAGTTATTGACTTGACTGGAGGGCTCCTATCACCAGGTGAATTGAACCTCTTGAGCAAAGGCCTCTATTTCTGTCCTGTACCGAAGGACCATAATATGGCCAACATGATGAGAGACCTAAAAACCTTCGAGAGAAGATGCAGACTTGCAGAATACTTTTACAATAATTCTAATGTTGGTCTGCCAAGCTACCTTCCAGATCCATTTAAGAAGTTCCGCCATCCCAAATCATGGACTCCTCAATGTGGTAGAAATCCTGTTCTTGATACATACATTTTATCCATCAACAAACTCATCAAGGAATCAACACCTAAGAGGATTTTTGATAACATTACCCGAGAAGAGAGAAAAGCTCTCCACCTCCTTCAACAGAGAATGGATGTCATTATAAAACCGGCAGACAAAGGTGGTGCAGTGGTTGCCTTGAAAGTAAGTGATTATATTGAGGAAGGAATGAGACAACTAATGGATACCAACACTTACAAACCTTTAGAAACTGATCCCACAGAAGACTTAAACAAAGAAATTAAGAACATGGTTGTAAGGTACAAGAGCTTAAACCTCATTGATGAAACAACAGCAGATATACTTGTTCATCCCAAACCAAGACCTGGGAGATTTTATATGCTTCCCAAAATTCACAAAATGAACAATCCTGGCCGTCCCATCATCTCTGGCAATGACACAGCTACTGAGAGACTATCTTTATTTGTCGACCTGCACCTCCAGCCCATTGTACAGGAACTTCCATCATTTGTTAAAGATACCAGTCACTTCCTTCAGATTATTGAAAAATTAAACCAAACCTACACATTTGATGATGATACTCTTCTGGCTACATTTGATGTTACATCATTATACACCAATATACCACATGAGGATGGGCTTATGGCATTATCTGAAGCTCTTAATAAAAGAACTGTGAAAAAGCCATCAACAAATGTGCTTACCAACTTTGCAAGAGTTATCCTTAAATCCAACAATTTTACATTCAATGGTAAACACTATCTGCAGATACAAGGGACTTCCATGGGCACTCGGATGGCTCCATCCTATGCAAATATCTTCATGGGCAAACTAGAGAACTGTATACTTGCTACTTATAGCATCAAACCACTGGTATGGCTAAGATACATTGATGACATATTTATAATATGGAATGCAGGAAGTAGAGCATTGGAACAATTTACAGCTTATATCAACAATATCCATCCTACCATCAAATTTACCAGCAGCAATACTAAACAGAAGCATCATCTCCCTTTTCTGGATGTGCTACTCACCATTCAAGAACAAAAATTACAACTGATCTGTACCACAAGCCTACAGATGCTCATTTGTATCTAAACTGGACTTCATGTCACCCACACCACACTAAACTGAGCATCATCTACAGCCAAGCACTCAGAATAAGACGCATCTGCAGCAATGAGGAAACCTGTAAAGACCATCTACAGGAGCTTGCTACATTATTTAAAAGACGAGGCTATCCTCTGCATATCATACAGCAACAAATTGACAAGTCTTTGCAGTTACCCAGAGAAGCACTTATTTGGAATACCAACGGCAGAAACAAAAGTGACAGAACTCCATTTGTGGTTGACTATCATCCATCAGCTCCCAACTACAGAAATATAATGCAAAAAACATTTCCCTTACTGTCTACTTGTGAAAAATTGCAAAAGGTTTTTCCAAAACCGCCAGTCATTGCTTACCGCAGAGCTCCAAATTTACGATCTCTTATTGTGAGAGCTGAACTCAAGCAAGTTGTAACAAATGCAGGGGTTCATTGCTGTGACTCTAAAAGGTGCATCACGTGTGAATACCTTTTACAAACATCATCAGTAACTAGTTCTGTTACAAGAAGGACCTATGGAATAAGACAGCATCTTACATGTCGCTCAACATGCATTATTTATGTGATTCAGTGCCAACGGCAAAGCTGTAAAAAACAATATGTAGGCCAAACAGTGAATGACCTCCGTACACGATTCAGGAACCACAAATCGGCAATAATTAATAAGAAAATTGACCAGCCTGTAGCCAATCATTTTAACCTTGTGGATCATTTACTATCAGATTTGAAGATTTTCCCCGTGGAACATGTCTCAAAGGAAGAACTACTGGACTCCAGAGAAAACTTCTGGATGTACCGTTTAAAATCACTGCATCCAGATGGACTGAACATTACTGATAATACAACCTGATTACTGCATATCTCAAGAGCTCTCAGGACTGCATTGATTCCACATTCCAAATAGAATCTTCACTCATGATGCTTTTTGAAAATTCAGCTGTGTCATCTGTGCAGCCACTGAGCAAACCATCTTGTACTACCTGAGGAAGGCGGAAGCTGAAACGTTGTAGTTGAAATATATTTTGTTCTTTGGTGAATCTATCTGTTTGAGTCACTTCTTTCTTGGATATATATATATATATATATATATATATATATATATATATATATATATATATATATATATATATTATCTACTGGCGGTCGCCAGTAGATAGTTATAGTTAGGACCTATTTTCCATAGGAAATCCGCAACATTCTATTTGAAATAACTCTTGCACCGGTTGACGAATCTTCGCGAAATTTTCAAACTTTGTGGCCCGCTCCTACCCTGAAAGTCTCGGGGTGATTCGTCAAGCGGGGGCCGAGAAAAAAGGGGGGTCCCAAAACGTGTTTTCCCCATTCATTTTTCCATAGGATCCTTTCATCGCAGCTACAGCCCGAACTGCTGAACGGAATTACACCAAATTTGGCAAAAAGGTAGCCCTTGGTTCAGAGTCGTGCCTTTTGCTTAAATGATGTAAATCCGTTCAGTAGTTCCTGAGAAAATCAAAAGGAAAATCACATATATATCTATGGCCGCGTCGGTTTCGCGCACCCTGAGCGCACCCTGCGCGCACCGTCCCGATCACGAGCTGCATGCTAATTGGCTGTCAAGTGGCTGTCAACACTCCAAATCAGGAAGTGTTGGCAGCCATTTTATGCCTCGGTAGAACCGAGGCACAGAAACAAGTGCGCAAAACGCACAAAGGGGGCAGGGTAGAAACACCCTGACCCCCTAGGTCTGCTCAGGGGGTCCCACAAGGACCCCCTGGGCAGAAAAAAGCATTTTTTTTTTAAATCGGCGGGATGCGCTTAGGGTGCGTGGATCCCACTGAGAAAAAGTGGTTAATTTGCCCCCGGGTGGGCCAAGTCCCGGGGGCATGCGGGGGTTTATTTAATAATATGGGGGGCCTCTAAGGCCCCCCAAGCCCCGGGGACCACCACCCCGCGGGGCTTTAAAAAAATAATGGTGCGGGAGGGCTCTCGGCCCTCTGCAGCCCCGGGGACCGCCACCCCCGGGGCTTCTTTTTAAAAAAAATTAAATTACCTGTGTGGGGGCTCGAGCCCCCCACACGCTCTGGGGACTGCCACCTCCCCGGGGCACTAAATATTTCAATATGGGGGTCCGTTATGGACCCCCGAGCCCCGGGGACCACCACCTCCCTGGGGCTATGCCAATGGAGGGAGCGGGGCCGCGCGGCCCCCCTCCTGGAGCCCTTGATGGCCCTGGGGACCACCACCCCCCAGGGCTGGCTCCTGCAGTGTCCCGGGGTGCCTACCCCCGGGACACTGTAGTTGCTATGACAGGACGGGAGCCTCGCGGCTCCCGTCCTGTCATAGCAAACTGCTTTGTTTTGGAAGAGAGAGCAGGAAACCTGGTCTCTCTTCCAAAAACCAAGCAGATTGCTTTCCACACGGGGAGCTGCATCTTAGCAGCTCCCCATGTGGAAAAGCAATGCCGACTCCCGAAGGACGCGGAGAGCCGGCAGGACCGTGGGGGGATTGGGGACCCCCCCACGGTCCCCAACGGAGAGGGCCAGCCCCGGGGGATGGGGTCCCCGGGGCTAGTAGTGGCCCAGGAGGGGGGCCACGCGGCCCCCCCCTACAAATTAAAAAATTTTTTTTTTTTAAACGACGTAAAGGCCGGCCCCGGGGGATGGGGTCCCCGGGGCCTTAAATGGCCTGAGGAGGGGGGCCACGCAGCCCCCCTCCAAATATTTTAATTAAAAAAAAAAGAGGGCATGCCCCAGGGGATGGGGTCCCCGGGGCCAATAGAGGCCCAGGGAAGGGGGGCCACGCGGCCCCCTTCCTGTTTTTTTTTATTTAAAAAAAAAAAAAAATCCTCTGGCCCCGGGGGATGGGGTCCCCGGGGCCAAAAGTGGCCGAGGGAAGGGGGGCCACGCAGCCCCCCTCCCATACAAAAAAATAAATAAATAAATAAAAAAAGACCGGCATTGTGCCGGAGGCCCCGCCCCCTCCCTGCAGCAGTCTGCAAACGCGCCCCTGGCGCGTTTTAAGAAGGGAAGTAATTCCCTTGAATACTGGGGGTCCCTGGGGGCCAACTAGCCCACCAGGAACCTCCAGTATGCGCTAGGGGCTGCGTTGCAGAGAGGTGTACAGAGGCCACGCCCCTTTTACACCTCTCTGCAACGCAGCTCTGTGGCGCTTTTGGAGGTACATGGTGGGCTAGTTGGACTCCAGGGACCCTCAGGATTCAAGGGACTTAATCCACCAACTTAAAACGCGCCACGGGCGCGTTTGCACAGTGGTGAAGGAGGGGCTGGGCTTCAGGTGACATGTGTGCAAACAGGCCCCGTGGCGCATTTTAAGATGGGGAATTAAATCCCCTTCAATCCTGAGGGTCCCTGGGGCCAACTAGCCCACCAGGTACCTCCAGTAAGCGCCACGGAGCTGCGTTGCAGAGTGTTGTAAAAAGGGGCATGGCCTCCGAACACCTCTCTGCAACGCAGCTCTCTGGCGCATACTGGAGGTATCTGGTGGGCTAGTTGGCCCCTAGGTACCCTCGGGATTGAGGAGGAATTAATTCTCCAACTTAAAACGCGCCACAGTGCGTGTTTGCAAACATGTCACCTCAGGCCCCACCCCCTTCCTTCACCATTGTGCAAATATTCCTCTAAAATCAGCCGAACTACGAATTCCGATTTACTCACCTGTTATCAGGAGAGACCTCAGTGCTGCATCTTTGAGCCCAGTACTGATCCTGAAAAGTAATTTTAACCGTACTTACCAGTAACTTGAATTTCCTTCCATAGGATATCAATGCCTGCTTTTTGCTGAAAAAGTTTCTGTGTCGATTTTGAAACATACAAATATTCCTCTAAAATCAGCAGAACTACGAATTCCGATTTACTCACCTGTTATCAGGAGAGACCTCAGTGCTGCATCTTTGAGCCCAGTACAGATCCTGAAAAGTAATTCTAACCGTACTTACCAGTAACTTGAATTTCCTTCCATAGGCTAACATTGACTGGTTTCACTTGGAAATTCTTCTAAGTGTGGAGTTTTGGAACTTTATAATATTCCTCTAAAATCAGCCGAACTACGAATTCCGATTTACTCACCTGTTATCAGGAGAGAACCCAGTGCTGCATCTTTTAGCCCAGCACTGACCCTGAAAAGTAATTCTAACCGTACTTACCAGTAACTTGTATTTCCTTCCATAGGAATCCATTGTTTGGTTTTCAGCAGAAAAGTTTCAAAGTGTCGATTTTCACAAACTACAAATATTCCTTAAAAATCGCCTATATGACTTAAACGCATTCTTTCAACTGTTTACAGGAGATGCACCAGTGCTGGATCCAGGATCCACCCTAAGTATAAAAAGTAACGATAACACTACTTACCTGCTAAGTGAATTTCCTCCCATAGGATAACATTGGTGATTCTATGTGAAAAAGTTTCTCTGTCGACTTTTAAAATACAATAATATTCCTTAAAAATCACTACTGTAACCAAAACGCTTTTACTCAACTGTTTACAGGAGATGTCCCAGGACTGAATCTAGGATCCAGTCCTGTGGTTAGAAAAGTAATCCATAAAGTAACTAATTGCATTTAACTAGAAATTCACATTGAGCTCAATGTTGCATTGTGTTTGAAATTGTGTTGCCCATTGCAACAACTGTAACTACTGTACTTAAAAGTCTATTGCCTATTTGCAAAGTATTTAAACTAAAGTAATTCATTCTGAGAAAGTATATTTTGTAATGTAATGTATAATGTAATTACAATGTAATTTAAAAAATAAAATATCTAAAAATAAATAGTTTAAAAAAATGTAGTAAATCAGTATCAAAAAAATAAATATAACAATTAATACATTTAAAAATTGTCATTTACAAAACCTTTGAAATTCACAGAAAAAAACCATAGGTTTCAGACATGTTATAGTTAGGAATTAGCATTTACAAAACCTTTGAAATTCACTGAAAAAACCATAGGTTTCAGGCACGTTATAGTTAGAAATTAGCATTTAAAAAACCTTACAAATTCACTGAAAAAACCATAGGTTTTAGGGACAGTTATAGTTAGTTGGACATTGCACTCGTACAAAACCCGTGAAATTCCCCCGTTATAGTTAGTTCAGCTAACTATAACTCGCGCCCGCAATGCACTGCTGATGACGTCACATATTACATCACTCATGACATGGTCAGTGACATCACTGATGACATCACTGATGACATCTCAAATGACATCACTGATGACATCATCCACGTGATAATCTGATGCACCTCCTAACACCCTAATATAACCTTTGATACACCTATTCTAAATTACAGACTGCCATTCGCAAAACCATAGACACTCCAACACCAATAACTACATACCCACTCACTGATTCTTAGGTCTACACACACATCCACTCACTCACCCGTACAGTCACTCATACTTACGGTCACTCAGTACAGGACTATCATATGCATTCATACTCCTATATAGACACTCAAACACCGCCACTCATCCATAGAGGTACTCACACACCTAGTCAGTCATGCAAATAATTAAACACACTGCCATTTACTCACCTATACAGTTATACACACACCAGCTCACTTACTCATACAAATACTAGCACATTCTTACGCTCTTATACAATCACTGATACAAGCACACACTCATCCAAACAGTCACTCTCACAATCACACACTCTCGCTTATAGCTATTTATATACTTCAACACACATATATACTGCCTTTCACATATGTAGTTACTCACACATGTACCACTGGGACATACATTCACTCACTAACACACTCTTACACACACTTACCCACCCATACAGTCTATCACAGATGCACTCTTGAAACCATCCACCCAGTGAATCACCCACTCACACATCTATGCACAGAGTCGCACACACCCCACCCACACAAACACTCAGGCACCCATACAGATACTCAGACAACCAATCAATAACTCATATAGACACTCATGTAGCTATTCACAAACCCATGCAGCCACTTACACAGCAACAGACAGACGGATACAGACATTCACCCAGTTTAGTCACTAACCCATGCATTCAGTAAGATACGTTTAATCACTCACTTATAGAGTTAGTCACGCACCTACTAAATCATCCATAAAGACACTTATACACCCACTCATTCTTCAATACGCCTTTCCCTATATATATTAAAAATATTTAAACTTTACAGAAACACACAGTCACTGGATGATGTCATCAGTGATGTCATTTGAGATGTCATCAGTGATGTCATCAGTGATGTCACTGACCATGTCATGAGTGATGTAATATGTGACGTCATCAGCAGTGCATTGCGGGGGCGCGAGTTATAGTTAGCTGAACTAACTATAACGGGGGAATTTCACGGGTTTTGTACGAGTGCAATGTCCAACTAACTATAACTGTCCCTAAAACCTATGGTTTTTTCAGTGAATATATATATATATATATATATATATATATATATAGTTATATTCACATATTAGGGAAGGGTCCTTTTTTTAGGGTTTAGGGTGGGTATGGGTTTTGAGTGGCAAGGGCATTTTTAGGTTTTTAGGGTGGATATGGGTTTTTCTGTGGCAAGATTTTTTTAGGTTTTAGAGTGGTTATCAGTTTTTGGGTGGCAAGGGGATTTTTTGTGTTTTTGGAGGGTATGGGTTTTCTGGGTGGCAAGGGCATTTTTATGGTTTAATGTGGGTAAGGGGTTTTGGGTGGCAAGGGCTCTTTTAGGGTTTAGTGTGGGTAAGGGTTTATGGGTGCAAGGGCATTTTTAGGGTGCAGGGTGGGTATGGGTTCTTGAGTGGGAAGGGAATTTTAGGGTTTAGTGTGGGTATGCCTTTTGGCTGGTAAGGTCATTTTCAGGGTTTAAGGTGGGTAAGTATTTTTGGGTGGCAAGGGAATGTTTAAGGTTTAAAGGGGGTTAGATTATTTGGGTTGGGGTTGTTAATAAAAAAAAATGTGTAGATATATTTTTTATTATATATATATATGTATATATATACAAATATATATATATATTTATATAGATATGTGCATATATAAAAATATATATGTATTTTATATGTGTGTATATATATATATACATTTGTAAATAAATCTACATGCATACATATATATGTTTGTGTGGAGAAAAATACATACATTTTTTTTAAACGCATATGCCTTTACCACGCGTGCCTTTACAATGAAAGTGTAAGTATTTTGCATGTAACTATAAAGCCTCCTTATATATATATACTGTGTCAGGCACTGTATGGAATAATGGAATAAAAACAGTGATTACTTATGTTTCGGAGGGCAGGTCTTTTTCTCTGAAGGGAAGGAAAGATGGTTTGGCTATATATATATATATATGTATATATATTTATTTATATATATATACACACACACACACACACATATATATATATATATATATATATATATATATATATATGTGTTTGTTTATATACATAATAAGGCTTTATACTTACTTGCTAAATACTTACTTTTTTATTGTGAAGGCATGCGTGGTAAAGGCCTATGCATGGCAAAGACCTTCATTGTAAAGGCATGCGTGGTAAAGATGCAGTCCTTGTGATGACCATGTTGTTAAGGCATGCGTTGTAATAACAGTCATGATTCCTTCAAACAACCACCCCAGATACTCCATGCCCCCTTAACCCTTTCTAGCAGGATCCTGATTTCTACCTTTGTCAGTTTTTCTGTGTTTCTGTTTCTCCTTTTTCACCCTTGTGTGTTTTTTTGTGTGTTTTTCTCCCTCTTATTCTGGGACAATGTCTGATGAGGAAAAATAAGTGCCGGTCCACAAAAAATGTGTGCAGCCACTGACTCAAATTAAGCACTGCATTAGATATGAAGCCTCAAAAGACCACCAGTCAAAAGATGGTGAGTCAAACATCTGATTAAATGATGATAAGGCACATTTCATCGCTGGAAGGGGAGCGAATACTTGGCAGTTCTTTTAGTATGGGAGGTGACAATACGGTGTCAGTCTTAGAAGGAATATAGCATGTCACAATGCATGCTAACACATCGCGTACTATTACAACGCGGTCGTTACGACCCCGTTAGTACGCAATACCTTTACATCGCAAGTCATTATAACGACTTGCTGTAGGGGGCGCGCTGGACTTAGGAATAGTATAATTTACTGTTCCTACTCCAGTTTGCGCAACAGCAGGGAAGGTGTTGGATTTTATATCCAATACTTTTGCGCCCCCTACAGCAAGTCATTGTAATGACTTGCGATGTAAAGGTATTGCGAAGTAACAACGCGGTTGTTGTAACAACCGCGTTGTAATAGCATTGTGTGGTTTTAACAGCATTGTAAATGCTGTTTCTCGTCTTAGAAGGGCATTAACACATTGTGTGCACCATGTGGAAAGAGGAGATTACATTGTGGATCTCCACATCAAAGTGGAAACAAATAAATTTTTATCAAGTCATGTGATATACACAGTGTCATCTTGAGCCTTTTTGGGGCCTTGGGCAAGACATATTTTTGGGGCCAGTGTTCCTAACAACCTTGTTTTTCTGTACCCATTTTCTGCTAATTGATTCCTAGATAATGCCAAACACGGTTTTGCAAACTGGGTCACACAATTAGGTAGAATATGTCTTTCTGGCCAGTCCAACACTCCTTAAAATGACGTTGGGCAAAGAGAGACCAAGTCAGAGGTAGGCAGAATGAAGGAGAGAGGTTGAGGTATAGAAATAGACAGCTGTGAGCTAGAGAGAGAGAAAGTTCACTTTCCAGAGTGCACCTTAAAAGAAGGGGGTTTCTGGGCAATTGCCCACCTTGGCCATGCCTTAAAATGCATCTGGATATACAATACTCTGCTGTTACACTGCCAGGAAAGAGATCGGTTAAGAATAACCCCAAGACTGAGACACAGACTCACAGGAGACAGTAAATGACACTCCTATGTTCACAGGTGAGAAAACTAAGCATATCTATCATATCACCCTTTCGAGCATGAGGTGTATTTTGTTAAGGGTCAATTACCTGTCAAACACACCGGGGCATATTTACAAAGGGATTGTGCCACTGGAACGTCCCTTTTTACTACATTCTGGTGGCGCAATGCCCTGCACCATATTTGCAAAGTGTCATTAAGCCGCGTTGCGTGGCTGAATGCCGCTTTGTAAATATGGTACCCTTTCACACAGTTTTCTGTGTGAAAGGGGCATGCAATGGGTGTTGCTGGGGGCTTTCCACTGCAACACCCATTGCTTTTTGATGCTGCCTCAGTTTTACAAGGATCTGTAAATCTGAGGCAGCGCCAAAACAGTGCCAAAAACGACATGCAAACGTACGTGTTAGATTGGCGCAACGAGGAGAAATACTTTTATTTCTCCTCGTTTTTGCTTTTTTCTGTGTGTGTTACATTTTGCAGCACACATAGAGCAATACACCTTTAATGATATTTATGTGCAGGAAGCTGCCTCTTCCTGGACATAAACAATCACTAAATAATGGCAATTTGCTACTTTTATGTGTGCTGGATACTGCAGCACACATAGAAGTAGCAAATCGCCATTACTGATTGTTTATGTGCAGGAAGGGACACATTCCTGCACATAAACAATCATTCCCTGCAACGCAAGCGCCCTTGTACTATGGTGCAAGGGTGTCTGTGTTGGTGCTAGGCAGCTATGTTTAGCGCCACCACAAGGAAAAAAACACAGGGGTGCACCGTATTGTTGTATTTATGGCGCATCCCTGTGTTTTTGAAATGACGCAGCACAGTGCTGCAAAATCTGATGCAGCACCTTGCTGTGAAATTTGCCTCAGTGCCGCGCTGTGCCATTCCCTTGTAGATGTGCCCACAGTGTGGCAATCCATGACATGCATCGTAAAGATACATAGTACTCCACTGCTGGCCGATTCCTTTAAAAAAACTGCCCTAAGCTGTTGCCATGATTGAATTCACACTAGGCTTGGGTGGCATTATCTTCCACTGACCTTGGACATTTCAAAGACTGTGTAATTTCACAAGATTGAGAAAGGGCATGGAGTAATGGGATCCAAACTGGGATTCACAACGTGGAAAGGGACGGGTCCCTTAGAGAAAGGGCCTGTGGGGAACGCATGGTGCATATCAGGAAAAGACAAAGAGGGATGCAAAAGTGCAAGATAAAATATGGTCTGGAGACAGAGTTTATATGAGTGGGATTGGAAAGGGGGAAGGGCAGGTACAAGGTGACCATGGAGCAGATATCTAGCCAGATTAATAATGTGTAAGGAGGGGTGGTGTGTGGCTTCAAATTCGAAGGAGGACTGCTGAAGTTTATAAAGGTGCAGGTATGGGACATGTTGAGGTCAGAGTTGTGAACGTGGCCTTAGGACATAAACGAGTGAGGTCTCCTGAAAAGGGCATTGCAAACAGATGAACAATGTGCAGAAGTAAAAATGTGAGACGCCTGATTGGAAATTCACCAGGAATAATCATTTCAACTCATTTCCTCTTGTTACTGTTCACTCATGGCTGATTTATATTTGTCACTGCATACCTTCTTTAGTGGTACATCTAAACATTGATACGGAGATGAAAATTAGGATGCAGAATATTAAGTGGCTTCACATTTAACAACAGGGATTGAGCCCCTTTAAGGAATTCCAGGATGCATTCTATATTATTGATTTGGCCAACGACTATCTTTGATTTTAATAACTCTTTATATGATATTGCACAATGTGTTCCATATTGAGATGATTGCATGCAACGTAGAAGGAGCATATTTTGTCATGATCTTCTGCACCCACGTTTGTGTGTTGTAAATTACGTTTAGTGATTCAGCCTATCTGGTTCTTTTGTAGGAGTTGTGTCAATAAAGACACTTATGTAATCTGGTCATATTTGCTGCACTTTAAAACGCAATAGTTTTTATAAAGTAGGTGTCTTTTCCCAATGTAAATGCCAGCCACACTGATTCATTGCTTAGTGACGATTTAAAAAAAAAACATAAGAGAAAGGATTTGTGTTCAGGAGAGTATGCCCTATGAGGTATTTCCTATTCCCTGCCTCCTCCCAATCGACAGCAACAGTATAATTTCCAAGTGAAGCAGAACATAGATAATTGCTCCTTAATTACAAAGCATGAACCTGCTCGGCTACTAGAGCAATAAATCAGAGAGGAGTATGAGTAACATCATAAACAAGCTAATTGTTTAATCTATTTTTCCATTTTATTCTGGCTGGCAAATTATTTGTGGTCTGGAATTCTGTATTTACATATTTTACTTTCAAAGGAATGAAATGCAACCATGACAAATCGGTTTCCAAGCTAAAGCCCATTATGTTTCAAGAAATAAAAAGCAGCAAGCTGCAGAGTGGAAATCTAGGACTCTATACTGGAAGAAAAGTATTATAATGACTGTTAGACCTGGCATCTTTTGGCATGATTTCCCCTGTCTTTTTGCTTCTGACCTCCTGTTTATGACTGTGTGCTGAATTTTATTTTTGCTGGTTTTAGGACTCTGGGCCCTTTACCACTGCTGACTAGTGCTTGAGTGCAAGTGCTCCCTGCATAACATTTTATGATAATTGGTTTCTTCATGATTGGCATATTTGATTTTCTTGTAAGTCCCTAGTACAGTGCACTGTGGGTGCCCAGGACCAGTAAATCAAATGCTACTAGTGGGCCTGCAGCACTGATTGTGCCACCCACAAGAGGAGCCTTGCAAACATATCTCAGGCCTGCCACTCCAGTGTCTGTGTGTGCTGTTTTAAACTGCCATCTCGACCTGGCAAGGGCCCACACCTTCCCTTTTAGTACATGTAAGGCACCCTTAAAGTAGGCCCAAGTTAGCCCCATAGGCAGGGTGCAGGGTATTCAAAAGATAGGTCAGGTACTGCTCTGTTTTACATGTCCTGGTAGTGAAATACTGCTAATTTAGTTTTTCACTACAGCAAGCCTAGCTGTCCCATCGGTTACTATTGGAGCTGCCTTGTAACATCTTACAAGTGTTTCTTCCAGTTGGGAGCTGATAGAAAATTTGGGATCTCTGGATTTACAATTTATATTTTCTTACTTTATCCATTCTGTGCCTCTGTGTGTTTGCTGAATACAAGTCTGAGTTAGGATGACAGTTGGGCTGTTTGTGCATTCACTCTAGACAGTCACACACAGTGAGCTGAGGTGTGCCCTGCACATCCTGATGGCCCAGCATCAGGCTGTTGGGTCTTCCTGAGCTAGAGTGTTGGGAGAAATTGACATTGACACCTGAATGTGCCTGTCCTCACATCAAGCCATCTTCACTCCCCTGTAGTGTGTCTGGAGCCAGGGCAGGGAAAAGCAGGGTCTTGTGCACCACAAAAACTGTCCTTTGAAGTTTGCATACTTCAAAGACTAAAATGGGTATAAGTACTGGACCTGTGACTCCCATATCTTTAGAACACTTCTGGACTGTGGACATTCTGCCAGGAAGAAGAGCTGGACAGGCTGTCAGGGGGGACTGCCACTTTGCTATTTGCTCTGCTGTGTTGGCTTGCTGCTTGATGCTTCTGTCCTGGGAGTGAAAGGACTGGATTTTGCTTTCTGTATCCTGCTACCAAGGTTCTCCAAGGGCTTGAGTTGAGCTTGCCTTCTGTTAAGAATTCTTAAGGTCATCAAAGACTTCATTTGCCAGTATCAGGGCACGTCTGCTGAGAGTCCTGACTAGTTAAGTGGTGCTAAATCCAGTTCCTGGGCCCTTGGAAGTGAGATCTGGTGATTTCAAGGAGAAACCACGCATCGACTCAAAGATTAATTCAGAATTGGCGCTGCACTGGCAAAACTTGACACATTGCCGCTGCCTGCACCGGAGAGCGGTTCCTGTTGAACGCAATGGCAGCGGCTTAAAATGCAGGCCCTGCTTTTCATCGCAGTGCCTGGAAGACCTGCCACTGCATGAGTCCCGAGCACTGCATCACCAGATTCCGTGACACATCACCCCCAACTCCGATGCAGCGCCTGCTTCAACGCTGTGAAATTGACACAGCGCGACTTGACTTTTGACACATCATCCCCTCATCGTCCCCGGGTGCCATTTTCTTCATCAAAACCGCAGTAAGAAACCAAAGCTGTGTGTCCGAAAATGGCACATCACCTCCCCTGCGACAGTAAGGAACTGACGCATCACCTCCACTGCCCAGCAATAAGGAATCAACGCCTGACCTCCCCTGTAGCAGTAAAGAACCAACGTCTCACCTCCCCTGTGCCTCACATCATGTTTGATTTTGACGCACCTAAGGAATGTTGCCCTGATCAAGCGCAACCATTGATTTTTAAGAACAAAACTTTTATTTAATCTGTGAAAATTCATATCTTGACTTGTGTATGTTAGATTTTTGTCATATTCATCTTGTTTTATTCAAGTAAATATTGGCTATTTTTCTAAACTGGTGTGGACTCCTTTTGTAGGGTGTTTACTGTTACTGTGTGTGTGTGTGTGTTCAAATACTTTACCCATTGCCTCTGGGATAAGCCTGACTGCTCCATGCCAAGCAGTGGCGTAGGTAGGCCTCAGGCTGCCCGTGGCGGCCCCTGCGTTTGCCGCCCTCGCGGGGGGTGCGGCCGATTCTTGTGACAGCTGCAGGTTAGAGCGGGGGGAGGGGTGGCCGGCTGCCGCTCCAAAACTCGTGCCGCCTGGGGCGGTCCGCCCCCACCGCCACCCCCTAGCTACGCCAGTGGTGCCAAGCTACCAATGGGGTGAGCAGGGGTTGTCTTAGCTGTGTGACTCCCTTACCCTTACCCTGACTAGAGTGAGGATCCCTACTTGGACAGGTTGCAATCCACTGCCAACTAGAGACCCCATTTCTAACAATTGATGGAGCAGGGTTTAGAGAAAATAAAACCTGCTCGGATTGAACCCTAAGTAACATTAATTAACAGTGTGCTGTGAAAAATATTATTAAAAACGCTAAAATAAGGGGAAATGCTTTTGCGCATGCGTAAAACTAAATGCGTGTATTAATGCATGGAACTAGGCCGCAAACTTCTTTGATTTAAAAACGAATGCTGCTTTTGTACACGTTAATAATATTTTGCTAGGAATAACATGGGTTGTGCATGGGTTAGTGCAATGCTGGGATGGTGTGTAAAATGGAATTACATTTCATGAAAATAATAAATGTTTGTATTTGTTTTCTGTAGGAAAGGCAAGCATGGGCCTACACTTCTGCATGTCAGTTTGAGGGTTAATATTTCACTGAAAATTATTAAATGTCCCAAAAGAAAGATTCGAATGAGAAGAGAGCACAAAGGCATGAAAAATGCGACCTTCATGGAGTACTGAATGTCTGCCAAGTTGCGGAAAAGAAAAATAAGATTACAAATGGAAGTGAACAGTTTCCTTCACGAGATGGCAGAGGCGAATAATAGAGGCGTAGAGATTTGCAACATTCAAGGAACTGCAGGAAATATTTACTATGATTATGTTCAAAGTTGTTTCCTGGGATGAATCTGTCGTAATGCTTAATGTTTAAGACAAAGAAATGTCTAATAAAATGGTCATGATGAAAGTGGTGTGACAGAACACCCCCATCCTTAGCCAATGGGAGATGGATTTAGTTTTAATATTGAAACATATCTTGGTTGGACAATTAGGTTTTAGGGTATAATTGAAAGTCCCCGGGGGGTGTGGTTTAGAAGAGGGTTTGGCTGGTGTTTAGCTAGCGGGAGATCGTCGCTGTCGTCGGTTTGCTGTTTCCAGATAGAGGCCTACCTGTTTCCTGATTCCTGACCTAATCTTTGTCACTTGACTCTACTTGAGTGGCCTTGCTGCCCTAACTGGCCAGAGGGGTAGATTTCTTACTTGGGTTAGTATAGATAATCTCCTAAATTTGCATATTCATTTGCAAATGTATTTTGTCTCTGAAACTTTTCTCTCTTCGCCTATCCACTCCTTTGAAGCATTGTTTATTTGATATGAGTTTGAATTTATACATTGCCAATGTTTTCTCTCTGTGATAATCTATGATTTGCGTTTGTGTAACTGTACTTGATGAGCATTTTATTCTCACATTATTTTATGATAAACAACATAAACTACACACTGTTATTATTTGTAGCATAGATAAGTACATAATTATTGTCATCAACTTCTCAACATCAAAAAGGTTTGTCGCCACATTTATTTGTAAGGAGAAATGCAGGTTCTAAAGTGTATTTAGTGAGTTAGGAATAAACTTGCATCACACTGAACCCCAGCGTGAAGGGATTAGTTGGGTAGTGTAAATGGGCCTATGTCAGTGAAAATTATCGATCCCTGATCGCTGGATCACAATGATTAACTTCTAAAAACTTGTCTAAGATTGCATACTTATGTCCACTGAAGTTTCCTTTCGACTTACTCCCCTTTTCAAAGAGTTTACTCTCCTACATTATTACTTGTCCTTCCCGCAACACTTCTCATTCCCATTTCCTCCTTTATGTATGTGGTACTAAACTGTACTGCACAATCCTCAATAAAAAAATGTACGTGAAAATAATGAATCAAAAGTTGAACAGGTGCCCCTCGTGCACATCATAAGTGTCTAAGTACGATTGCAAGTAAAATCTACTATATCTTTGATGCTATGTTATGTTATATGTATTTGTAAAGCACATGATCACCCACAAGGCATTCAGTAGGTGTGTGTGCATAGCCCAGTCAATGGTAGGTTGATTAATTGAAAACTCAAGTCTTCCGCTTATTACGGAATCCAAGAACAAAGACGGAGGCTCTGATGTGGAATGGAGGGCGGTTCCACACCTTAGGACTTTTGACCGCCTTCCCGATCTGGTTCTGTGCATATGTGGGATAGGTGCAAGTAGGAGTCCTGTAGGGCAGAGGTATCTGGGTGTTTGATGGAAGCAAATGTGACTCTTCATGTAGGTGGGGGCCTAAGTTGTATAGTGCCTTGAATGTGTGTGTGAGATGTCTGAAATATGCATGTTTATATATCCGGAGCCAGTGGATCTCCCTGAGGTGCAATATGATGTGACTTCTGTGTGGGAGGTTGAGGAAGAGCCTGGCTGCTGTGTTATGGTTGGTTTGTAGTCTTCTATGAGTTGCTTTGTGAACCATCGTAGACGGTGTTCCTGTAGTCCAACTTGCATGTGACTATGGCATAAGTGACAGTTTTTCTAGCGTTGCTTGGGAGCAATTTGAAAAGCTTCCTCAGCATCTTCAGGGTGTGGAATCAGGATGAAGACACAACATTGACAGCATTGACTTGTGCAGTTATGTCCAGTTTGCTGTTGATGAATATTCAGAGATTCCTGGTGTGGGTGCTGGGTATGGGTGTGGGTCCAAGTTGGCAGGCTGAGTTTGGTCAGCTGTTGTAATAAAATGCCTTTTTTGTATTGTTGAAAATACTTTCTGGTAGACTTATGGGCCCAATTATTGAAAAAGGTGCCAACTCTGTAGATGTCCCTTATACAATTATCAATTGTGGTGTTACGCTTAATTTCACATGTAATGCTTATGATGAGCTAAGCTAGAATGACAAAGGAGAAACTGTCATTGGAGGCTCACGGTGCACGTACTATGTCACATTTTGGTGACATTTGCCGGGCACGCTGGCATCACCTAAACAATCTCAACATGCATTGTTTTGATGCACACAGTGGATGGGAGGGTTGGGGCAGGAGTCAAATCCTCACATATGAAATCTGTCCATTAATCCCTCTATCACTGTGAGGAAGTGTGGCTATAGCAGGGGATAATGGGAGGGGGATTCCATGTAAAAGTAAAACATGCACGTCCAGGACCTTTTAGAACATGTAATGATAAGTTTTATTTTGATAATATGACGGTAATCGTGGATATCATTTGATATGTAAGGGGCTTGAATTCTGTAAGCGGGTGGTTGCCAGGTTTGAAAATACATGCTGGTTTATTGAGTTTAGCGTTGCCTCCGCATCCTTTCTGGCCTATGCTCCCTGATTGTACATGTTCATCTCCAACATCCTCAGAACATCACAGGACCACTTGCTAAGAAAGGTTACTCTAACTGAATTAGACAACAGGGAAAGTGTCCAGTCACTTTCTCCACTTCCATCCCCTCCCATGTTTCTCAGGATAAACTGTTTCATTTAACTATCACATTAATACAAGGGTAAGGAACATTATTTTCCAATGTCATGAACAATAGTCTGTATAGGGACAGAATATTAGAAACTGTTGCAAATGGGTTCCGCCCATTTAGTCTGCCGGGGTTTTTTGCTTTTGATCACCCGGTTTTTGGACCTTTACTGTGGGTGAGTCTAGCTACCTGAGTCTCACTCACAGTAATTTCATGGTAAATGGAGGGAGGGGCGCGTGATTACCACCATTGTCAACCTTTTAAGATAAGGCTGCTGTGGCACAGCTTGGGTAAGGGGCAATGGGATGGTTAGATGCGAACCCATGTGCATAAAATGTGCCACTTTAGAGGCTAGGAAGACTCTTAAAATGTTCCTGGTGGCTAGAGCATATAACCATTATCAAAATGAGCACATGATTGAGGTCCTAAGTAATGGTCATTTAAAGATTTTGACCTTTTCTGAGACACGAAGTATGCAGGGCTCTCCTGCCACTTTCTAAAAATAGCCCCTGGGTGACCAGTGCCAGGGTGTCGGTTCAATGAACATATTTCACTATAAGGAGGAGAGGGACATAAGTGGGCCCCCCTCCAGAGACTCATTTGGCCCTGGTGACTATGCAGCAATGTCCCGGGTACTCCATCCCCCGGGACGAAAATGAACTGCAGTGAAGGTCAAGCAGTGTTCTTGCTCTGGGGTGAGCAGAGCCTCAGTAGCAATATAGATTACCTCCACCTCATGAATATGTCTGAGGGGGCGGAGAAATGGGACATCAGTAGGATGTCTGTTCCCCTCATGGGAGGGGAAGAAAAAGAACACTGTTCTCCCTGGTTGCAACATCAGGATCCCGGCCGGGAGGGAGCTGGCAAGCAAGGTAGTCAGCACGGGAGTAGGTTTCATGTGCTGCCTCTAAAAATAAAACAAGAGGTAGGCTGTGGTTGTCCAGAGTGGGACCAAGGCACCCAGACCCAAAAATATGTGTGGCACAAGAGAGCTTCATAGAAAAGATAGTGGGAGAATTAGCTCTTTAAATATTTACACTGCCAGCGAGGAGCCCCCCATAATGCCCTGCAAGGGCTGTTATCTGCCTACTCTTCCCCGTCATGGTGCTCCAACGAGGGGCAAGTACACCTCCAACATATTTTGTGTGTGTTGTGGTAAGCTGCAGGCTGTGCAGCAGACTCCCAGGAAGGAATTTAAGGAATTGAAACTATGCCTTCCAGGACATAGGATGCACGACCTGGGGAGACAGATGAGCACATTTTAAAGCACTCTTAGAGCTGGAGCTTTTGCTGGTGTGCTCTGAAGTGGATGGACCCTTAGTGGTTGTTCTAATGATTACATATTTTATGGCCTGAAGTGGTTAATAAAACAGTCTGACATATGGCTTATGAATTAAAATGCTTTATTACTAATTTTGTTGATGAACAATGCAATGCTTATTTTAATGATGCATTTAAATGTGATAGTTGGGCCCATTGGTTTTAATGTTGAATACTAACTAATCTGTGACTATTGGCTTATATATGTGGTGACCCCTCGACAAAGTATATAGGCTTGACTTATATACTGATGTGTGACCCCTTGACAAAACCAATAGGCTTGCTTTATATTTTAATGGGTTGAACCCTTGACAAAGCCAATAGGCTTGCTTTATTACAAATTGCCCCCGCCCCATATTGTGATGCTAGATCTGGGATAGTTGGTGGGGTATTGTGATTATGGGGTCAAGTCCCAATAGGGGTCAAATGTGATTCAAGATTGTCACCCACAATATTTCATCTACTGGATGTATATATTTGTAAAGTAATGTATAGTATTTATTAGTGTGTATATAACAAATGTACTTTTTCTTTTTCAAAGAAGCAGAACAATAATGTATTGAGTGGTGTGGTTGCGTGCCAGCGAATTAAAATTACCAGGCCACACCCCTTCCCCTGAGTAGGCCTCTGACTGCTCTGGTTCGCTACCCTGAAAGAGTCAAATACTACAATGGGGTGGTTGGTTGCCAGTAAGGAGTTAATTTTGAACTTATTACTTGCACAGGACTCACATGCTGGACAACTAATAACCCAATTTTGAACACAAACAAATTTCCCTTTCTACATAAACTTTTCATGCAATGGGAATGTCAGGAGGGTCTCTCGAGTTACTTAGTGGACATTTTGCTTGCAATTTCAACTCTATAATGCCTTTTCATCCATTATTATGTTTGCTCCCTTGGCTACCCATATGGAGTGCAGCAAAAAGACAAAAAAAAGTACGTTAGTAGTGCTGCTGAATATGTTTACTATTTCTGCCTATTTGGTAGCCGTGATAAAATTTTGCAAAACTCTTAGGCTTTACCATAGAAATTTCAGGTTCATTAGCCATTATAGACATTTCATGCTTTAGACCATCACCCAGTTGTGGTAATTTCTGTGAGGCATTTGCTAACTTTTTAGTTCCACTAAGGGTAAGTCACACCCATCTTATCGTCTTGGGCAGTTCTAAAATATGGGTCAACCCCTTTGTCAATAGTCTAGCTAAGCTCCTTATTTCACCCATCAAAAGTAGAATTCAGACATTGTAGTATCTAGTCCCATGCATTAAGTGGGCAATGCCATGGACCTAATTTTTGCCTCCAACTGCTTAACAAATTGTGACCCCCAGTCCCTCTTTCTTTGCCTGAAATAATTGTATTCCCTTTACTGTCCTCTCCCCAGGCTTGTCTGCAAGTCAATATACGATTGTTTCTCCAAACCTACACGACCTGGAGAAGAACCTTCTAGCCCACACAATGTTCCCTGGCACCCTCCCCTCACCTTCAGTGTATTCAGTGGCAAGTCAGTTCTCTGTCTGGATTAAGGCTGCAATTGATTTAGTTTTACCATTCAACCCTCCTCTTTCCCTGCCAATCACCTTCTGTTCCTTGGGACAACTCCTTGAAACAGTTTAAATCAAAATGTAAAAATTAGAAGACATGTGGAGAATCAACTACAATCAAACAAACAGTCAGGGAAGCACTTACAAAAAATTATACTAAAGGTAAACGCAAACTACTTTGCAACTAGAATCTTAAAGACCTGGAACCCCTCTAGAGAACTATTTCATGTGTTTCGCTTTCCAACTCCTGTGTAATAGCCTGTCCAACTTATTTGCTGAGAAAATTAATAAAATCTGTCCGACTTTCTCTTCAGGTAACAAAGACTAGACCCATGCATCATGTCAGGGGCCCCTGTCTCTTTGCCAGCTCCAAAACTTAAAAGGTTCAACCCCATTCTGCCATAGAATGTCTCTTTTTTATCTTCAATCAAATCAGGCTCTTCTCTCTTCCTGGATTCTTTTACACAGAACCTGAAATACGTACAGAAGCCCTTTTTCATCTTTAAAATGCTTCAATGTCACAGGCTCGGGTTTCTTCTGCCTGGAAATCAGCAATGGTCAACCCCCCACAAAACAAAACTCAATGCTGATCCTATCTACTCGAATAATTTCTGTCCCATCTCCATTCCACCACTTCCAGTTAAAGTACTAGAAAAGGAAATCATTAATCACATAACTAATATTTAGGCAAAACTAAGTCAACTTTCATTTAGCTCACATTACCAAAATCACTCTGATTTTCTCTTGGATGATCTTCGTCTCCTGGGGGAGAGGGGTACATCCTTTGTGCTGTTATTATTAGGCTTGTCTGTGGCATTTGACATGGTTTCCCATTCCCTACTTCTTGTTTGATATTTTGAGATTGGGACCCAAGACTTTGCTTTAGCATTGCTAAAATCCTATGTTCAGAACCCGCTCTCAAGCAGTCTTCATGCCTCTATTTCAGTCGGATTTCAAACCTATGGCACAGGGACTCCCTCGGCTTGTCCCTGAGTACCACTCTTCTTAATATTTTTGTGCATCCGGTGGCACAACTCATCCACTCCTAGCTGCTCTGGACTATGCACTTCAACATCTGCAGTGATTCCAAAATAGTGCTGTCAGACTAACTCTATCCCTTCTTACGCCTTCTTCGGAAATAATGGCTTTGCACTCTTTGCTCTTTCTGCCCATCAGAAAGAAGAGATTTATATTAAAATCACTCTTCCTGGTCTTCAAGGCTATCCATGATCATGGCCCCAACTATCTTTGTAATACATTTGTACCATACAATCCCATTTGGAATCTTAGATTATCAATGGCCAGACTGTTGACCACACCGAGGTTCCACAATACAAGCCTGGAAGTCAGGGCCTTCTCAGTATGTGCAGCCAAACTGTGGAATTTTCTTCTGCTTTGTTTGCACCCGCAGACTCAGCTACTCCCTTTTTGTATGCTCCTGAAAACCAGGCTGTACTCTAAGTAATTCACTCTGTTATATGCAGTGTATTCTACCTACTAACCTCAGCGCCAGGACATCATTGTGCGGTTTACCAAACCCACATATGTTACATAAAATAACCAAGGCACTTCAAATGATTCCTTTACAAAGTCAGGAAAGAGGCTGATGCTCAAAGCAGAAGAAATGTGTCAAATAGATCAGTAGTAACATCTCTGAGGATGTAAGTTATTCTCCATGTTTTACATTGGGATTCAATTACATCCCTCAGATATCTAGCATTGGCAAAGCCAATAGCCCATACCTTTTGACCTTTTTTTGCTGATATTAGGCAACATCGAAAAAAATATAAAACATGCATTGTCAAAGCCCATTGGTCTCATCTGTGGGACTTACTGGCTTTGTCAATGCCTGTTGGCGATTCTGTACTGCACTGGCATGATGCTGTCCCACTTGGTCAAATGTAAACTTTAAAAAAGCAAAAAAATACCAAAGCTGTGATGATACAGCCACACCTTCAAAGTCAATGTGTAGGCACACATATCCATCATTACGTATGCAAGCCTGCAAAATAATGCAAGCCATTTTTAAAGCAGTTTGCTGCCTGTTCCTCCCCCAAAAACACAAAAAAGACAGTGAGGCTGGGGGGAAATGGAGGAGTTGTAAGCAAAAAGAAAAAGGTAGTTTCTTAAAAGTGAGCTGTGGAAGCAGAGAAGCCAGTTGATCAGAGAGACGGTAAAGAGGGTATGCTCCAATGGAGGGAGAAACACACAAATGACAAGCTAGACAAGTAAAGTAACTGAGTAAGAAGCAAGCAAAAGAGAGTGACAATAAAGGCAACCAATGGTAGGCTTGGTTGGTCTGTGGGCTGAGCCCACAACAGGTTTTTTGCCATCAGAAAGCTTGGGCTGTCTGGTAGGCTTGATTTATAAAAAGAAAAAAAGGTTTGATGGCACAGATATTGTGGCCACATTATTTCATAGGTGAGTGCACCATGGAGATACATGCACAGGCCTGCGAAATTATGCAGATGCCATTTTTTTATTTACTGATCCAAGATGGTGAGAGGGTATGCTCTACGGGAGGGACAAACTTAAGAAGAGGAAGGCAATTGTAAAATAAGAAGCAAGCAAATGAGAGTGACAATAAAGCCAACCAATACTAAGCAGTGGGAGGGCTGTTAACCCATTGTAAATTCTCGGTAAGCACACAATAGTCCCTCTGGTAGGCAAGATCTAGAAAGTGGCGAAATTAACAGCTGTAATGTCAAGCAGTTGTTATGTAAAATTGTTTCTACTGCATTTCAATTTTTTTTAAATGAGGACTTTCCTATACCCACAAGTCTGGAGAGAATCTAAGGACACACAAAATCTTGTATATACTATTGTGGCAACTACAAGAGAAAACAAAATAGTCATCTAAGGGAATGTCCAAACTAAAGTATATTTGTTGCACAGTTGTTCTTTAACCATCTAGAAAATAATTATTTCTTAAGATCACATTCATACGGCACAGCCACCTTCAAGCCTGTTTCTAGAAGAGGGTGCAAAGCTGGGTTTCACCCCCACAAGATGGTCCAAAGCAGAAGCCAGGGATAGGGAAAAGCACATTTCACTGAGGAAAATTCAATTTTTTGTTCTAACAAATTTGAGCAAAAGCTCAGAATAATGTAAGGATCTAACAATAAAGGTATCATTCTTACGGTTGCGAAACATGCCAGCCAATGGTTGGCATCTTTCAAAGATGGCCACAGCCGACATACATGTAAACCTGTGTGTCTGAGCCCCATCACTGATGTATTTAACAAAACTATGACACCCAAGGGGTGACTAATGACAAACTACAATCATGTACTGTCGAGAAATAATATGAAAAGAATTACCAGCTGAACTTTTCTGGAGAAATGGGACTCTTCCATGAGCAGCTGCACATCACAAGCTCCTTCGTTCAATAGCATTAACACAAGGGAGACAGCAGCATGGAGCTCCGGGGCAACATACTCTCAAAACTGAAGGGCAAACATAGGCAGCAGATATGCTACTTTTTATAATTTGGCCTAATGACCAGCAAGCGCTACCATTTGGAAATATTGGAGTATATAGGAGAATGGCCCCCTCCTACGGAAGTATATGATGTATTCTTCACGCAAATGTCTTACTTTCTATAGCATATCCAGATCTCACAGATAAGAATGCCTTCTATTACAATGCATGAGCAGTGATGCATTAATTCCGTCAAATGGCTGCATATCTCTCAATTTTATGCAAATGGTTTCAGCATATTGCAATGCTGGGTGAACCAAATGCCAGTTGCTCTCAGGCCGGGCAGGTGTAGTAAGTGTTAAGCGATTGGAGGAAACTTGCCTGGAGAGCTGGATTGCCTCTTTCCGGCTCCCTATCCTCATCATGCCTGTGTCCCATGCTGTGTCACACCCCTGCCTTTGTTCAATCATGTCCTCCCTCCCACCCATGGCCCTGTTTCCTGCCATCTTCCAACACTTCGATGGTTACAGAAGATAAAACAGAAATAAATAAATGCCTAAAATGGCGGCTGTTTTGAAACTGAGTTAGACTACAATGTTTCATGAAAATGGCAAGCAGAGTGCAAAAGAACAGGGTGAGAGCCCACCTTGGGTGGGAGATATCCCCTCTGCCACACCCACACACACGTACACACACACACACACACACACACACATACCTCCCTCACCCCAACCCTGGTTAAAAATATAGCACAACGGTAAAGAATCCTGAAAACAAATATAGTCAGAAAAGAGAGAGAATTTCAGTTAGCGATACCTTAACATCTTTTCCCAACATGGACAACTTACGGCAAACTGGAAGATATAAAATACAATTAACCCATGGAAGGTTTTAGGAATAGCTGCATGTGAGAGCTAGTTAAGATTTTGCATTGGGATGCCTGCATGGGAGATTATTATTTTATGAAGTGAATTGATGGTGTAGCCGCTTTTAAGGATGCCTCCACTGCACACATCACTCCACTGTGCCTCAGAGACTTTGATTGACTCCAGAGAGCTTATTTATTCATAAACTGCTGTTAAAAATATATTTTACAGTTGTTTGCTTAGTTTTGTGGAAATGCATTTCCATTGAACTTGTTTAGAACTAAAAGGGAAATTAACGCTTTGCAAAGATAAGCGCCAACCAAAAATGAACAGAAAAGCAAATTTAAAAAAATCCCATATTTAATTATTTTCGTAATTTTAAAATATAACACGTGTCAAATGTACAAGAGGGAGGAAACTCTTAGTTTCATTAAAGCAACGTCTAGTGCCTTTGAAAGCGATAGAAGAGTGGCCCCAGATATATGAGATCCAAAACACAAAATGATAGGCAGTTACTCTAGCATTATTGCAAATATCTTTAATATCCAATAACTAGTTTATTTTGTTGCTAAACAGTGGGATGCAATGAATGAAATAGGGCATTAGCATGTATATTCGTACAGCATTGGTCAGACGTTTTCAGCAGGATGTCCCACGCACATTTCACAATTTATTTTTTAATGACCTGAACAATGTTATTAGGAATTTCTATGGCAAGTGGAAATTGCAAAAGTATTCTTCCTCCTTGATTATTTTTCATTCTTTTCAAGGCTTAGTCTATCTATATGCCTACTAGACAGTGCAGCTTCTGCGGCTTATCACCTAGAAGCGGTCGCGGCTCCTGGAGGGAGTGCTGCAGGGCGGTGGGGCGGGGCGGGGTGGGGGAGGGGCACGGTGGGGGATAGTAAACTATGGCATACGGCCGAACGGAGTTAAGTACTTAAATAAATAAATAAAACGAATTACATTGCGCGCGCCGCATCACCATTTGGCGTTGCAGCGCGCGCAATGTAATTAGTTTTATTTATTTATTTATGTACTTAACTCCGTTCTGCTGTATGCCGGAGTTTACTACCCGCACCCTACCCCTCCCCCGCACCGCCCCAACGCCCCATAGCACTCCCTCCAGGAGCCGCGACTGCCTAGAAGGATCATTCACTGACATGACAGGGGTAGTGAAAGAAACACCACACACTCTTTGCCCCGCGATTACTTCACAAGGTTGACTCCCCCTTGTCAACCTAAGCCATCAGTCTTCAACCTGCTTCTGAGTGGTTCTGAAAATGGCAAAAAGAAAACAGAAAGTAACAGCTCTCTTAATGTTTCAATACTAACTCTTCCTGCCATTGTTCTCTTGATCCTTGACACCAGGGATAGCAAAGGTAGTACCAGAGGACAATCCCAGGAGCACAGCGGCCACCCTTGGGTGTGCATTATTGACCTAAGAGTTCTGATGAAGGGCTGTGGTGTCCTCAGCATTCATGTCAACTTTCAGGTCATCCACTGTCGTCAGGTTCTAGAATGTGGTGAAGGTTTCCTAGCACTGTTTAAACAGTTGAGGACAGTTATCCTTGTCCTGCTGCTGGATGGGGTCTCAGTGACTTGTACTACTGAATAAAGTCTCTCTCTCCTTAAACTTACTGCCTCTGGATTTTATCATCGGAGAGATCGACTTCTACATTTTGGCGACGATTTACCTACGCGTCTCCTAAGACCCCAACAGCCAACATTTTCTCCACAAAACGAATTCGCTGCACAATCGTGGTACCACGATTTCCTTACCTGCCTGCACATTTCTCATATGCAGTCCTTCTTCACCTCGCTGAGCAGTGGTGGTTCCTGTGTGATCCCGCCTTCCGCTAGATCTTCCTGGCTTCTAAAGAAGGTTTTGGACGACTCACTGAGTTCCCCACATCGAGGGAGGTTCGTCGCGCGACGTGTCTGCACCGCTGGTTCCGTGGGTCCTCTGCCTCAAGGTATGTCCGCTGCGCTAATTTGCTTCATGTTTTAAGACGCTTCACTCTCCTCGCCGGCTTTTGCCTGACTTGAACGTCACTGCCTGACCCCTTGGGCCTACCTCTGGAGGTTGCACCCCAACGTCATCACGAATTGCCTTGCTCACAGCGCTGAGAACGTCAAGCTTGTTGGGAGTCTTTGTGACGTCAGTGGAGCAAAACGGCTCTTCAGTTCCTCCGGCATACGTGGTGTACAGCGTCTTTCCCCTCTACTAGTGGTTGCTTAGCAACGACACGATTCAGTCGTGCACTGTTTTTCGCATAACGCTGACACGCACAGCTTTGGCCTACATTCTTAGCGTGTCAGTACATCCATGTACCAAGTCTCGCAGTTGTGCGCTGATGTCTCACAACGATGACACGCACAGCTTCAGCCTGCATTTTTAGCGTGTCAGTATACCTTTAATGTTTGCGCTGTCACGATTCTTCATCTGATTGTGTGGACTCTATTTAATCACAACGCTGACACGCACAGCTTCAACCTGCATTTTTAGCGTGTCAGTATACCTCTTATGTTGGCGCTGTCACGATTCTTTCTCTGCTTGTGTGGACTCTATTTACTTTCAACGCTGATGCGCTCAGCTCAAATACACTCAGCATTTGCGTTCACCTTACTCAACATTGTTTGTCACAACTCTGACATCCCTGTCACACACAGCTCTTGTAGGCACGCCATTTACTTCTTTTGATTTACAGGTACAACCAGATCACACCTCTATTTCGTCTACGCCAACACAAATTTTAATGGTGTAATAGTGTGTCCACCATCTTCGACGTCTTTTCCACAACGCTGACACACACAGCTTACTCTGGTTGAATTGCGTGTTGCCACTTTTACCTCTGTGCTTAATAATTCTTTTACCTCTGTGCTTAATAATTCTCTAGCATCATGCAAAATGTTGCTGCTCCTCCGTTTTTTCTCTCCTCTCCTGGTCCACCTCCCATACCTTGGAAAAAGTGGAAAAAGGTTTTTTCCCATTATGCTCGAGTGTGTGGCACCTCATTAAGCGCAGAAAGGAAAACTTCTCTTCTCATGCACTGTCTAGGTGCTGAGGGTCAAGAAGTATTCGAACACCTTCCTGACCTTCCCGACAGTGAATCCTCTTCGCTTAATGAATTTGAAATTTGTTTACAAAAATTAGATTTGCATTACCTGCCTAAGATAAGTACTGTGCTCGAGAGCTACCATTTTGGTAGAATAATGCAGAGACCGGTGGAATCTGTGGAGGAGTATGTTTCTATTCTACGCAAGTTGGCATCCACATGCAACTTTGGTCCAACTTTAGACGAACGTCTGAGAGACCAGTTTATGTTGGGTTGTGTCCTAGAAAAAACCAGAGACGCTCTATGGCAAAAGGACAATCCCTCTCTTCAAGAGGTCATTACCACCGCAAAGACCCATGAACATTCCAAAGCTTGCGTTGAGGTTATAAGAAAGGAGAACCCCACTGAAGAAAAAACCACCCTGAAGTTAAAGCTGTTGTTGACCGATGGACAAAGTCGAAAGCTGTTTCACTCCGCAAACCTGTCAATCAAAAGGTGTTTCAAGGGAAATGTTATAGATGTGGTGACTCTGGTCACATGGCTGATTTTAGAGGTTGTCCGGGGTGGAAGGTCATTTGTAAAAAATGTGGAAAAAAGGGGCATGTTTCGAAATGCTGTAGATCTGACCTTAACCAAAAATCTGTGAAAGAAATTGACCTTTTTGATGATGAGGAAGAGGAGGTTATAATTTGTCAGATTTTAGATGGTAGATCAGATGGCCCCTATGAAGAAGTCCTTATCAATGGATCTTCAGTCAAAATGTTATTTGACTCTGGGGCAAAAATTACATTAATCCCAAAGGTGTTTTATGACAATAATTTACAAAGTGAAGTGTCCCTTTGAAACCTGATGTCAAACCGAAAGGTTATGGAGGGGTTCCCATTGAATTGAGTGGCTATTTTTGGGGCTCAATCAACTTTAAGGGAAGAATCGTATCGGGGAAGATATATGTTTCTGTAAGGGGGGACTCACTTATTAGTTGGTTTCACCAAAAGGAGTTGCATGTGTTTCTCGACCCTAACGAAGATCCCCAGGTTCGTCTGAAAGAACTACCACTCATCAGAGTGGTTAATGAACCTGTTCATGATCTCTTAAAAGATTTTAGTGGTGTCTTTGCTAAAGAGCTTGGGTGTTTAAAAAACTACTTACATTGTATAAAGTTGAAGCACAATTCTATTCCCAAAGTTGCAAAAGTCAAGAGTGTACCTCTATTAGTAAGGAATAGCATGAAGTCTGAGTTAGAGAAACTCAAAGAAAAAGGGATCATCCAAGAAGTTGAAGCCACAGAATGGGTCTCTCCGGTTGTGATGGCACGCAAGGCCAACGGAGAGGCCCGGCTCTGTGTTGACTTAAGAGAGTTAAACAGAGCCGTGATTGTGGACCACTACCCACTACCAAATATTGCTGAGATGTTGTTTTCTCTGGATGGTGCGAAGCATTTCTCCTCCTTAGACTTGACCTCGGCTTACCACCAGGTCAAGCTGCATCCATCCTCCCAAGATCTGACTGCATTTGTGACACCCTTCGGTACCTTTAGGTTCCTGAGGATGCCCTTCGGTTTAATTTCTGCTGCATCTGTCTTCCAGAGAGTGATGGAGGGTATCCTTGGGGGTCTAAAGGGTGTGAAAGTCTATCAAGACGATGTGCTGATTTTCGCATCCAATGAACAAGAACATGACACAAGACTCAGGCAGGTACTACGAAAACTTCAAGACGCTGGTCTAACCCTTCGAGCTGATAAATGTGAGTTTAATGTCAAGGAGATTGAGTACCTTGGGCATTTCATTTCAGCAGAAGGTATCAAGCCTAAGGCAGGGCTGGTAAACTCTATACTCAATTTGCGCTCACCTTCGACTAAAGATGAACTCATTAAATTCCTGGGTATGGCTGAGTTTTACCATAAATTCGTCCCAAATTTTGCTGGTAGAACCTTGGGACTAAGATCTTTGTTAAAAAAGGGGTGCGAGTTTGAGTGGTCCGATGTTTGTGAAAAGGAATTCGCAGATATTAAACGTCTGCTCAACAATGCACCCTCTCTGAAGAGTTATGACCCCTCCAAGCCTTCTTATCTTATGACCGATGCCAGCTCCACTGGTGTAGGGGCGGTTTTGTTACAGAAGATTGATGGAGTTGAGAAAACTATCTTGTTTATCTCCAGCCCTGTAAGAGGCCCGAATGTAATTATTCTGTCATAGAGAAGGAAGCGCTGGGTGTGTTCTGGGCTGTACGCAAACTGCGGAAATTTTTGTGGGGTAAGAAATTTTTAATTTTGTCTGACCACAAGCCCCTCAAGGAAGTCTTTTCAAAAAAGGGCACGAATTTTCCAGTCAGTCCCAGGATACGCAAGTGGGTTGTAGCCCTTCAAGAATTTGAGTTTGATCTAACATATCTCCCTGGTGCCAACAATGTATTAGCAGACTGCCTCTCCAGGCTGGGCACCGAGAACGAAGAAACGTCTGCTGATGCTGAGTGGTTTGGTGGTGAAGAATTAGAAGAGGAAGTCAATGTGTGCCTGATAAGTGAAGGTATCATTACGGAAGATGAGTGGAAGAATGAACTTGTGGCAGATATGACTTTACAAAATGTCATTGCCATGGTCAAAGGAGTGTGGTGTGAGAAGAAAGACTGTGAAGATTCTCTCAAGGGTTTCTGGCATGTCAAAGATGACTTGTCTGTAGTTGATGGGTTATTGTTACGTGGCAGTAAGCTAGTTCCACCTCTTACCTTGAGGGAAAAAGTAATCAAGAATGCTCATGCCTCTCACATGGGCATTGCAAAAACTAAAGAGAGGGTTAGGGGAGTGTACTGGTGGCCTGGAATGGATGTCTATGTTGAAAGACTTGTTCGTGAATGTGCGGAATGTGTGAATTGTGACAAGTCATTAAAGTGCAGGACCCAACCCATGGTAATTAGGGATCAAGCCACTTCCCCGTGGTCGGATATTTGTATAGATATTTTGGGACCAGTAAGATTAAACTCACAAGATCGTTATGTCATAGTCTGTCTGGACATGTTTTCACGATGGCCGGAGATCAAGATTGTCAATTCCGTTGAATCTTCTGTTGTGGTGAACTTTTTAGATGAACTTTTTGAGCGGGAGGGCTTCCCTCTAACTATCTTGTCAGATAATGGTGTCCAATTTACCTCTCACTTTATGGAGGAACTTTTAGCCTCAAGAGGAATCATTCACAAGAAGTCCTCCTTATATCATCCACAAAGTAATGGTGTTGCTGAAAGGTTTGTAAAGGTCCTTAAAGAAACGTTACAACAAGCCAGATCTTGTGGTGACAGCTGGGAATCTGCCTTGAAAAAGAAGGTCAGGGAGTATCGCTTCACCCCTCATTCTTCGAAAGGGATTACTCCCTTTCGTCTCTTTAAAGGGAGAGTAGCTAATATTGAAATTAGTCCACAGTGGATCTCATCTAAGAGGGTGTTGGTTGACGAGAATGTGGACAGCACAGATGGTTGGGAAGAGAGGGAGAGAAAGAAGATGAATGAGAGGAAGATTCATTATGATGAAAGGAAGGCTGTGAAGAGCACTGTTGTCAAAGTTGGTGACTGGATCAAGATTAGGCTACCTAGGAAAGGTTCAAGCACGTCTAAGTTCAGTCAACCTATTCAGGTGATTAAGCTATTTAAGAATGCCATACAGACAAGTGATCACAGGATTTGGAATTTGAACAGGGTGGCAAAATGTTCCTTGTCTTCCTATGCCCATTCCACCTGTGGTTCTCCTTCGCTCTTACCAAGACAGGAGGCTGAAAAGTTAGGTGCGTCTGGAAGCGGTAATAGACCTGTACGTTTGAAGCGTGCTCCTCTTCATTTACGTGACTTTGTTGCTTGAAATATGAAATTGTATTTTGCTGCGTTTCCCTTACACAATGTTATGTTATGCTTCCTCCTCCCTGTTCCCTCAACATCTCCTCACCCAGTAGCATGCTCTTCTTATGTTATTGTTCTGTTTGCATATGGAGGGGGAGGTGATGTGGTGTCCTCAGCATTCATGTCAACTTTCAGGTCATCCACTGTCGTCAGGTTCTAGAATGTGGTGAAGGTTTCCTAGCACTGTTTAAACAGTTGAGGACAGTTATCCTTGTCCTGCTGCTGGATGGGGTCTCAGTGACTTGTACTACTGAATAAAGTCTCTCTCTCCTTAAACTTACTGCCTCTGGATTTTATCATCGGAGAGATCGACTTCTACATTGGCAGCATAAGATCTTCTTGTCTTCACAGTCTGTGGTAGTTTTCTGTTTTATTTTTGACCATTGCGTTGCATTTTAATTATTCCTGTTTTTCAGCCTTTTGTTTGGGTAACTAGATGTGGATGTCGACTACACAAATTCTAGAAAGAGTCAGATATTTCCATTCTGTTCTGTCTAAACTATTGATAAAGAAATATATTTTTCTGTTCAGATTTTGCACTAGGTCAAACTTACCACCTTCAGAGATTTAAAACCAAGGCGGAGGCAGTGGAAACATTTGGAAGTATGCCAATGGTTCAAAATAACTACATGAAGAATTCACTGAGGATTCACAATAGGACATATTATTTGCACTGCTGAAATCAGCAGGAAGATATCTGGGAATCAGCTGGAGGGATTGGTTAGCAGCCATCCAAAAACGAAGGCAATCACTCCAGCAACAAGTATAACACAAATGCATAAGGGTAACTCATATAATTCGCATACAATTGCATTGTACCTGTCTAATCAGCACTGATACAGATAACATGAAGCGCCACATTAGGTGACATGAGCCACGGGATGCTAATGTTTGTTCCCTTCTGCACAAAATACTAGCTTTTGCACCATAGTTTATTAAAGTAGCACTAGCATGCTTTTCGCAAAATGGGCTTTTAGCACAGCCACACATTTTTAATATGCCGCTTGTTAATAAGTCATTGTTTAGGACACTTTTTGTTATTAAAAAAGGGACCGGTAATTATTTGATTATAGTGGATGTGCCCTCCCTCCCAAAAAAAGTTATATTGTCTCCCTGAGAGTGTGTTATAAAAGTCGAGGATGTAATACTAACTATTCTAGGACAAGGTTGGACTAGTGCAGCTGATTCCGCTGTGCCCTAACTTGTGTGCTACAATATGTTAATTGGTGAACCTCTATGTTCAATGGATTCACTGTATTTCACTACATCCTATTGGCAGCGTCTAGAAATATCAAATAGCCAATGATTGTCCAATTTGCATTTGCTTTCTTTCATCCATGGCACACAGTAATTTAAGTAGCCCTTCTAGGGAACACCCGACATTTCCAATGTTATCCTCTGTTAGCAAGACACTGACTCATAAAATGATAAGATTAATGCGGCATTGGAGATGTTAGACGGCAAAGAAGGCAGGAGCGGCACCTCCATTAGAGCGGAGGAGCGTCACCGCACTAATAAAAATGCTCCTGAAAATACACCAGAGATGAAAAATAAAATGGTAATAAATTAACTTTTACATCATTTTATTTTTCACTAACCTGCGTCCCGGGACGAGTGTCCGGGTAGGGGTGGGACCATTGGTGGTGGGTGGTAGCAGCAGGGAGGAGTGGTGGGTTGGGCACTTAAGTTTAAAGTGCGCATGTCACTTTGGCCGGCTATCTTGCGATGGCCAGCCAGACATGCGCACTTTAAACCTCTGGAACTGAGCTGTCTTAGACAGTGTGTGGAGAGCAACCACAGGCCTCTATTGCCCTCGGGAGCGCGTACAGAGCCCGTTCCATCCAAACCTGGTGCTTCTCTCATGCTGGATAACAGCATGAGAGCAGTACAAGGATTGGTTAGAGGAGTTGGCTGGGAGCCATGCTGGACGAGAGAAGAACACTGGAACCGGAGCAAGGACGTGCAGCAAGGTAAGTGAATATTGTTTTATTTTTTTTAATGTATTTAATGTGCTAATATGCACTAAACCGTCAGCATGCATTACATTACTGTTTTAAAGTTAAACATTTAACTTTAAGATGATAATGTAATGCATGTTGACAATTTAGTTAATGTGATTGCGTGCATGCACACACTGATTTGCCCACCCCACCACTCTCCGTAGTTGGTAGCTGCCACGGAAAGAAGGCAGTCTCGAAGTTGAGGAAGTGTTGTTTTTTAGAAACCTCTGCTAATGAGGTACATGAAACTGACCTTTTACTGAGAAGGCCAACAAAACCCTGCTATAGTGAGTATTTCCAGTACAAAATGGTGCACAGAAATTCCTGTAAGAGACAGTTGTCGCATTGCAGCCATGTTAATTGTGCGGGCGCTGGAATGAGGTCTCCTGTCTCCTACCTGCCTCCATGCAGTATTTCTTATTTTTCACAGTACATTGCAAATCGATTCCAGCCCTACCAACATTAATGAGGTGGGCAGTTTGCAACTTTTTGCTAAAAGTTCCCTTGTACTGTGAGGGATTTGAGGAGCCTTCACACTGAGGTGAAGCTGATCACTGCTCAATTGTGTTATAATCAGAGGCTGACTTTGCTTGAAGCCTAGGTAGAACACTATTTTTTAACTGGAAGGTGTTTCTTTAGGATTTGGTTTACTGATAACCGGCCTCACTTACTCCTGCGGAGAAGCGAGCCTTCTTAAGAAAATATTAGAAAGAAGTGTAATGGGTTGTGTTCCTCACAAGTCAATGGCTAAGAGTAAGAAGGAATGGGAGGATATGGAGCACTTCCAATCAGGGATAATTAACAGATTGCAGGGCCAGTTAGGCAAAGCTGTAATACCCTGACCTGCAGTGATTCAGCACAGCATAATCCTCAAGCCCACTTTTTGATTTGTAATTGTCTTATGAGAGACACCTGGAACTCTGACCATTTTGTTATATTAGTTCATTTTTAGTACAATTAAGTATTCTACCCTGATGACACTGCCCAGGTAAAGGTTATTTCAGTGAACCCTAAATTTGAATTAAAAGAAATAAAAGAGGATGCTCTTGAAAAATCTGCATACAATCTTCAACTTAGAAAGTATAATCATCTGGTCAGGAGTGCAATAAAGCAATGCTGTTGATTCAGTATCCCTTGCAGCTGAAAACTCGCCCTACGCCAATGAAAATAAAATGTGTTCTACCCCAAATCTAGTAAAATCACTGTCGTCATATTTTTGCAAAAAGGGTAACTTGATTAGGTGAAACACGGTAGCAGGATTTTTCGGAATGTCCACCATTGTACTAAATCTCAATCATGCGAATGTTTTTGACCCAGGTTTGGAGAGTTTGGGATTTTCTGTCCTATGGAGTTTAGGGAGAGATCATCTACTTATCATCTGTAAATAAATATAGTGGTTCCCCTAACAATGTCTGGCCAGTAACAATCATCTCTCAAGTTTATCAAATAGTTAGTCTTCTGTTTCTGAAAATACCTCATTGGTGACAAGCTCTGCTCCTTTGGACCTCAAGTCAGCTGTAGGTCTTCCTTTATTGACAAAGCCCTCTTTGAAGGCTAACAACCAGCAAACTGTGCCCAATATCCTTTGTAACTTACTCTCAGAAACTGCTAGACAAAGTAATAAACTGCCAGCTGCAGGAGTTTCTTTCACTTTCATAGTTGAGTGTTCACCAGGTGCTAGAGGGGGGGGGATGCAATATTTGCCTTAGTTGTCAACAAACTAAGGAGAGTTGTAGCTGATGATGATGGTTGTGTCCTGATTCTATTAGTTTATTCAGTGGCATTAAACTCCATTGAGCATCACATCCTCCCACATGGCTATCCAATTGTCCTCTTTCTTCACTGGAAGCATAAATGTTGTCAAACTTTGTACCTCGATTTCCCCTGCTAAATTTGTTCTTTGGGAAGTGTAACATGTTTGGTCACTCTACCCCTTCTGTCCCACATTTATCTAGTACTTCTTGTTCTTGGTCTGGATAACAGACTGGTTGTGTATGCAGGTCACACCCAGGTTTGTTGGACGTAAGAGGGGAGTGGGTTGGGTTGGGGAACCTGGGTTGTTGGTGCTTCAGTCAGCTTTGGATATTACATAGTATTGGATGAACATCAACGGCTTCATAGTGAGTCTATCAAACTTAGCAATGTTCCTCACATAAAGCAGAGTTATTGTTTGGCCAACATCTTTAGGCCTGGTTTTTACTCTCACCTTTGAAGTCATGGATGTAGATCTATCTCTCACTTCACTGATCTTGAGTGTGTAGAGTCTATGTTTAGCATTTAGGATGGATGAGATGAATGTGTGTTTATTAGTGATGCACACAAGATCACAGTAGTCAACAACTTTAACTTTTCTTGGCTGGAATTCTGCAACCTAGTGTATGCTGGTCTTACAACCAAAGGTCCCTACTATATTGTAGCATTTTAAAAATGCTGCAGCAAGAATTATTATTGGCTTAAGAAATTTGACCATTAACTGCAAGAGGAGTGAGAGGATTTAAAGGTCCAAAGGGATGTAATTCCATACATGTACGGCAAATACACTTAGTTTGGAAAGGACATAAATGTATTTATATTCTTATGTGATGTGGCACTAATCTGATTTATCTATGAACCACTCTTCTATAAAGGAAGCCAGATTCTCACTCAGACTAAGTGGAGTGGTTAATAATCAAGCCCTCTCCTCGCTGTAGAGCAGAGATCACTGCAGATTCACCATGAGCTTTCTCTCTGCTGCCTCAGGGTGCGTGAGATCACCCTTGTGGGTTCATAACAAAATGTTTTACCCCTATAAACAGGGGTAGAACATTAAAAGTGTTGAGTGGTTGGTTATAGTTTCCTTTATTCCAAACTTCCTAACAAACAATTAAAATATTAACAAGCAACAAGGGTTTTTAAGACTCTGCAAGGTATATTAATACATCACCTTGTTTCTGCCCCTATGGTTTAGAGTGAACCCCCAACATACTTTGATTTACTCCCTATCCATTTGATTGGTGTGGGAGATAGAAGAATAAAGGAAAACACGGGTAGCCCAACCTTATATCACTGCAACATGTTTGGGTAAGATCCTGGTCAGAGATCTGTATTTAAAGAAAGTTTTTCTTCATTTATTTTCAAATTGTCACTGAAAACAGGTGCAGTGAAACCACTTTACAATGCTGTTAAATCTAAAAGTCAAATACAAAAGAGGAAAAAGAGGAAAAATTCCTAGTGTAAATCCCCATGTAAAAGTACATAACTCAATAATACATGCCCCAACCCGTCTTGAATGTAGAGGGATGGGAACGGGAGTACTGTAGACATCTCCCATAAATTAAAGAGCTGTTTGCAGATGACGTACTTGTTAAAACATGATGACATAACAGCATCCCATGTACACGATGACAAAAATGTGTGCTTAATTTATGAGTGATGGTCCTCCATATCAGTTGCTTGTAAACTGAACACCACCTCACAAAGTCCTGGGTATAAAAATAAAGTTGTATATAGATCTTCAGAATCGTGTGGAGTTGTGGTCATTGGACATTCTGATTATTTTGAGGGATAAATGTAATGACTGCATATGAGCGCTTGGTTTTCCCATAACTCTGTATCTCATTAGAATTAGGTATGTAATTGGTACTTAATGTTCTTATACTAGTATGATGATCAAGCACCCACAACACTGTGGGCCTCATTTTTGGAATTTTGGCGTAGGGCAGCGCAGCAACACACCTTGCTGCGCTGCCCTACGCCAAAGTGAAAGGGTAGGAATGCATTGTATTTAAGCAATACAGTGCATTCCTGTCCTTTCTGCCTGTGCTGGCACGGTTTTGGCAGCCTAGCACCAACGCATGCACCCTTACACCCTGGGGCAAGGGTGTCTCCATTGCAGGTAGGATTGTTTTTGTGTAGGAAGCGTTACCTATGAGGCATTTTCCTCTTTCAGACATTAGCCATATGTGAATCGGTCTTGATTCTGCCCATAACTGAACACTCAAGCCCGAACTGCCAGGCCAGGTCCCCCTCAGAGATGAACAAAAGCATCTGTGTGCTGACTTTACAATACATCAGTGAAATGCAGTTATAGTCCTACGGCACAGTGAGCACAAGATACAACTATGGGCATACCTTTCACACTTAAGGTATCTATGGCAACAAAATCAAAGTGGTGGAGGGGCAAACAAATATTCATTAATATGTAAATGGCCACTGTGTGTACTATGAAACATTACTTGATCTGTAATTAGTGCAATTCAAATCAAACCTTTTGCGCTGTGAGTGAATTCATTACACTCCATCTGCTGGTCAATAAAAAGATTCAATTTACATGTGGACTATTTACCACTTGTGTTACGGATGCTGAATAAATGCACTTCTACAATATGCCTACACAGAATCAGAATATTTTGGAAGTTGTGGATTTTACACAGTTGCTAAAACCATACTCATATTCATTCAATGAAATAAACAATAGAATTTTGGGAATTTCTGAAATTCTGTTCATGTTCCAAGAGAACATCTTGTCTTACTTAGAAAAATAATAAAGTGATGGATGGAATGCTTTATTTAATCTCAGCCACTGGTAATTACACGGATGCATTCCAGTCAATGTTTATTTGCTGACTAAGCCACTCTTGCGACAACAACCCCCAATGGTTTGGCCTACAAAAGAGTAGTTTGTAAAACTTAGATTGCATAATTTAATCAGAATATAACTTAGGACCCAGGGCCGGACAGGGAACGCAAACGGCACTGGCAATTAAGTCTGACCGACGGGGGGGCTGCTGGTACAGGGTGCCAATATTATGCAAAAACAGCCTCGTACCAAAAAGCAGCCCCCACCAATCCAAAACCAGCCCCCACCCTTCCGGCCCACCGGAAAAATACCTGGTGCCCGCTATGGCCAGTCCGGCCCTGTTACGACCTATGTATTTCTTACACTGCATGCAGGCAGAATGTTTCTGGGATCTCCATTGGAAAAGAAATATAGGTGTGTTATAAGTCATGCAAAGTGTGTGTTCTGTAGGCACTGCTGTAGATGCACTAGTTATTAGGAATCATGTTTTAGGTAAACATACAAGTGTAGCATTTAGTACAAATATCAACTCTGCATTTTATAAAAATGCTGGAATATTCTAATTGCCTTTCTACTAGTCAATGTTACTGTTATTGTTGTTATTAACTAGAATTTGGATAGTACACAATCTGCCACTAGTATGTCCTTGCAACACTCTGTGTTTTATAGCACATGAGTGACGTCAGATCTGCTGAACCGCTGAGCTAAGCCGATCGGAGTCTGTCCACCGTGCTGTGCCGCTGAGTTTGAGCTGCCTGCCGCGAGGTAGCGTGTCGGACCTCAACAGGAGGTGACTTCGGTCCAGCGAGAAACCCTTTGCGAGATGTGTGGAGCCGCGATGTAGTGCGTCTGCCCTCAGCAGGTGGAGACTTCGGCCCAGTGAGAATACCTCAGCTGAGTAAAATACCAGCGGGAAGCGGGCGAGGTAAAGTGCCTGAGCGCAGCGGCATTAGACACCACTTGCAGAGTGTGAGCCAGTGCCCCAGTGGAAGCAGTCCAGTCAGGCCTGGGTATGGCTTGCGATTGGCTCGGTGTGCTCCTGCTTGGGCCACTTCATTCCTCATGGCCTCATTTACCTGGTAGCCTGGCAGCTTGTGCTGAACTCTTTTTTTTTTTTTTTTTAAACAGAGAAGCCTGTTATGTCATTCATTTTAGTCCTTTAAAAAAAAAAAAAAAGGTTTTGTGGGGGTTCCCTCATTAAACCCACAACTCAACTTTGGAGCTCTTTCAGCTCCATTTCTTATGACCTTGGCCATAACAGTTATAAAAATGTATGTGGATTTGTGGAACCGGTACCACTGGCAAAAATTTCAACTTCAATTCACTCTTTGTGCTGGAGTTGATATTTCTTTTTAAGTTTAGAGTCCGGCGCTCCAGTGCTACTCCAGCATTCATCACCTTTCTACGGAGCAGTGTGTTTACACCCCCCATGCCCTGGGTTATCCCTTGGGTCTAATTGCTCAGGGGAGTTGGGTAGTATTGTGGGGGGCTGGTGCAAGTAAAGAAAAAGAGAGCAAGCGAAACTGAGGGACTGCATAAAAGGAGCAGCAGGAGCAGTAGCATAGGAGTAGCCCCCAAGCAGAATATAAGCAGCATACAAGCAGGAAATAAGTAGTAAAGCAACCTGCTAACAGCAATCAGCAACCAATGAGCAACCAGCAATAAGAGGGGGGCCCAATGCTGTCTTAGTACATTGCGTGGTGGGGAGGCTAGACCGCAGCCCCCCCACCCCGGTGGTGCGGAAGAGGCCAGTACTAGGCTGGTGAGGTTTACGCCTCAGGGTGGGGGTCTACTCCCTGTACATACACTTCTTCTTCACTCGTAAGCCCTTCTCTGTTCTCCCGGGCACCCTTGTCTGTCCCTTGTGAGCCCCTGCTCCACTCTTCAGGAACAGGGTAGCATTTTTTGTGGAGTCGCAGGGAAGGGAAGATTTGTAGTGTGGAGGAAAGAGGGAAAGCAGGTATTGGGAGTCTGTGGCATCTGTGGTCAAGTAGACACCCATGGTCATCTGTGGACAACCACTTTAAGTTTATTAAAGGGTGGTTTTGAAGATGCCTTCTAGGTGTTTGCGTTCCGGTCAATTAATTGCTCCTTGAGTTTCAGCTGGTCCTATAGCTAATCACATCATCTCTCCTAAACTATTAAAAACTATTCAGCAAAAGAAGCCTCAAGCCCATCTGTCCCTCTTGAAGTCCCATTCTTCCGTATTGTCTCTGTTTTCTAAGGGGCAGAGGGGCAAAGGGGTAGGAAACAAAGAACCGGGGTTGTCCACAGGCGCATTTGAAGAAGACGAGCTGGGTATAGTTACGGTCCTCTCTCAGGGCTTAGTCCCATGTCAGCTCAATCTCCTTATGCATAACCCAGTGCAGCCCATTCTCCAAACTCACCTCATTGAGCCTTGTACCACAGAGGAAGCAGTGGAAGAAATGGACATGGAGAATGCTTCAGAGACAAATCCTGTTGGTATCAAGTTGGACTCCGAGTTTGTGCTTATGACTGGGCTAAGGAGTCCTGTGGCCTTATCTGGCACCTTAAATGTTGAGCCTGTGTTAATAATGTATTGCCTAAAGAAGCCCCTTGAGTGACTCACAGTGAATTATGTGGCGATGTGTGTAGTGGTTATCCTGATGTATTAGAGGACTTTTCTTTGCCAGACATTGCTATTCTTATGGAGAAAAATTGAGTTATGGGGGTTAAGTTAATACCGCCAGTTGCCTCAGACATGGCCTTGAGCTCATCTTCAGACTGTCCTTTCAGTCGTCCTCCATTACCAAGTTTGTACTGTAGTACGCCTTCCTCGAATGTTTCTTTTTAGGCTCACTGGCATCCTTGAAATCTGACGTCTCTACATGCACAGTGGCACAAGCCCCCATGGGGTCATCGAACATGGGTATTGATGGGAATGGTGGGGTGAGGGCACATTCTGATATCCTACATTCTTTAGAGCTGATTCTTTCCTCAAGCTTGGCTTTGTTGGATAAATAAATCACTAACTCTGGTCATGTGTTGGATGTGTTGTCCCCCATCCTAAGGGGGGGTGCAGCACCTCACATCTGTTGGTTTATGTCCAGGGAAGGAGGAAAAGGGTATTTAAATAATATCTTAGGCTTCCCAGACTAACATAGTGGTATTAAATGGGGTTGTAGAAAAAGGAGTTCAAGTGGGAAACTATGTTGATCTAGGGGCCACCCCCATTGGACAATCCAAAGATATCCATGAGGCCAATAATATGTCCTGTTCCTCCTTCCAAAACCAGGTACCTGGGGACCAACGTCAGGCTGCACAAGGGGAGAATGTAAATGCATCCGTATTTAAGAATTCCCCACCCATTTTCCCGATTTTAAAAAAGGGGTCCCCCTCACTCCCTGGGTTGTAGTTTTACAAAATGATCATCCCAGTGCTAAACTGTCAAGGGTTAAACAACAAGATTATGTCTCTCCCATGAAGGGTTTCTCTCCCTTGAGTTGTAATAGGATTAAATCTGGAAAGGAGAAAAAGAAAAGGATCTGGCGCTTTACGAAGTGCAAGCCTAAAAAACTGAGGCTTTCCAGCACCCCAGAACAGCCCAATCCCATTACCCAGCCTCAAAAAGTTAATGAGTCAATGAAGGCTTGACCTCTTATTGGTTGGGAAACTGAGTCCCCAGAAGTAAATAGCCTGCCTCCTTATTCTAATATATCAGAAGTTCCAATTTCAGGTAGCCTTGAGGAGGAGAAGGGTCCCATGGATGCGGGGGGCAACAGACCATAATAACTGTGGTGGACTGGGCACTGGAACAGTGAAGAATGTTTCTGGGATAGGCTTTGCAGAATCTGTGAGTACAGAAGTGGAAGTTAAGGGAGATCCCCTAGAGGCAGGGTGGATCTTGGACAGATCTCCCCCAATCGTCTCTTGTGTAGATTCAGTTCCTGTACGGATCGATCTAAATCATAGGAGGATTCTTAATTGGGAGGCTGCCCCTTTTTTCCCACCAGCTCAAATCCTTAAATCGGGGGCTGGGCAAAAGAAGAGCAATAATTTAATCGAAGGACCAGGATCTATATCTAATATACTGACCTTTGTTTCTCTGTTTGATAGGGAACTGGGCCCATTGAATAGAAGCTTTATTCTGCAGCTGCTGTCAGATATTGAAGATTTGTGCCTGGTATCATGTAGAGACATTGATCGGGTGTTCCTGGATCCTCGAAGAATACTTCCAGGTTCCAGAGTAACATTTAGTTCCAGGATTAATGTAGTGCTAATCCTGGCAAATGCTGACTATTTTCGGAAAATAGGGGATAGATGTATTCCCGTTTGAGGACATTGTAGATGTTCTGTTAGATAACTATAGGGAGGACATGCAGGGCCCAGCTAGAATAGAACCTAATAACAGAGGGGGCTGTAAAAAGGATATTATAATCTCCATTGGCAGTGTCACAGGGAGAAGAGTGATACATATTTCGGAATATGAGGACCAGAGGGTCAGGGAATCCAGAATGGGAGATGAGTTGATCCCCTGGAGTTGGGTAGCAGGTACACTGATTTCTCCAAAGAAAATACAAAGCTCCCTATGCTGCAGAGGTAGCCCCCTGGGAAAAATGCTCTCTTGGAATATGGTGGCCTTAGTACAGCCTAACTCCAAGCTAAACCTTTTAATGCAATTCCACCCCATGATAATTTGCTTACAGGAAACCTGGATTTGTTCCGATTTTATATATGAGAACTACTTTGTTTTTACTTGTGCAGCAAAACCTACAGTAAAAGGCCATGCCAGTGGAGGTTTAGCTATTTTACTTAGCGTCAGTATAAACTGGAATCCCATGGTTTTTGTCCCTCCCTCAAATATTTGCATATGTATAAAGCTAGCTTTGGATAATGTTATAGGAGGAATGTATTCATCCTTTCTTTTGCTAAATGTTTACATTCCCCCCGGGAGGTCACCTGCCTCTCTAGTTGAGTCTATGTTCCCTTTTGTGCACAATATTACTACCTTAGAAGAATGCACACTCATAATTATGGTGGGAGATTTTAATGCTAAAATTTCTAATTGCTCCACTTTGACCTTTGGTAACCCAGCACTGGACGATGTATAGAGTATCCCAGGGGCATTTTTGCCTGGTTAATTTAGTATCAGACAGGCGAGGTTTACGTTTTTGGGATTGTCTGAGGACCAATGACCTTGTTGCTTTAAATGGGAGATTCCCCGCGGATTCCCTAGCTTCTTTTACTTTTCATTACTCTCAAGGGCAATCACTAATTGATTATATTGTGGTATCCTACCAAATGTTTGGTGCTTGTACACAGTTTAAAGTATTGAGGACGAACTTGAGCGATCATAGTATTCTTTTGGTGGTCGTCAATTTCGAACTCAAAGCTCTTGAGTCCCGGAATCCCAGGAATGACGCGATTGTCTTTAATAAAACAAATGGGAGTACCTTTTGGTCAAATAAAAATTCGATATACTTGGCAGGACTTGTTAATACAGAGAGCTCTGGGCCTACACAAGAAAATCCTATTGCCTCGTTTGAGAAGCAGTTGATTTTATTTAGATCATGTGGGAGTAAGAAACGAGTTACTGGCGCTAAACCCTTGGTGGCTCTCTCGGGGGGTAAAAAAGCTAAATCGAGAGATAATTTTTCTAGTAAGAGAACAATTTAAGCAGTCATCACTACTGAGGCAAAGGGAAATCAATCGATTTAGGCAGGTGATCATGACAATAAAGGTGTCTGAACGTAGAGGAGAGGAGGATCAGAAATGGATATAGATGAGAGAGGTTGCACTTTCTGGCGACTCGCATAAATATTGGGCTGTAATAGACGAATACTGTGATTGTGGAGTTAAGGCTGAGGCCCTCTTAATATCCGATGCAGAATTAATCCAATACATTTCACAGTTATATGCATCAAATTCTAGTGACAGGATCCAGTTGGAGTCGATTGGTGAGTCTCCCTTATTGAATGTATATGGCCCTCCTTTCTGTGAGGAGATCGAAAGTTTTATTAAGGGTGCAAGGTACTCTGGGGCGATGGGTCCAGATGATCTTCTGATGTCTCTTATTAAACAAGATACTTCTGCATGAGCCTTTTTTCTCCAGCCAGTATTCCAATACTGTTATGTACAGTGAACTATACCGTCCTCTTGGAAAGGAAACATAGTGGTACCTTTATATAAAAAGGGTCCTAAAACCTCTCCTGCCAGGTTTAGGCAGATTGCATTACTGGATGCGATCAGGAAACTGTTCACCAAGAGAATTCTTCTGCACCTTCAGGACTGGGCTTTTGGTAATAATCTCATCCATGCAGAGCAGACTGGCTTCCGCACGCATTGTGGTACTTTAGAAAATATCACAGCCCTCCAAACTTTGGTTGAAATGGTAAGGGTATGGATTATATGCTGCTTTTATAAACTTTTCCACAGCAATCGAAAGGGTTGATCGTGGGATGCTGTGGAGGAAATTGGTTGCATTGGGGATCCCAGCACACCTATTTAGGCTAGTGTTAGAAATGGGGGTCTCTAGTTGGCGGAGGTAGGTACCTTTGCCCAAATAGAGACCCTTGCTTCTAGTCAGGGTAAGGGGGATACACACTTTAGATAGCCCCTGCTCACCTCCTGGGTAGCTTTGCACGAGCAGACAGACTTATTCCAAAAGCAATGTGTAAAGTATTTGTACTCAAAACACACATTAATACAGTGATAACACGACAAATGGACACCACACCAGTTTAGAAAAATAAAGTATCTTTATCCAAACTGAACAAGACCAAAACAACAAAAAATCCACATGAGTGTAATAAGAATATGACTTTAAAAAGGTTTTTAAACAACTTGGCCCATAGAAAATTATGGATGCGTGATTTATCTCAATGTACCTGTAATTGCGTCAAAATTCACAAGGCCAAACAGCCGCAGAGATGGGAAGCGTCGAAAAGCAAAGAGATGCGTCAGTTCCTGAGACCATGGGGAGGCGATGTAACAGTTCTACTGCACAGGAGAAGTGATGCGTCGAATCCGGTCTGTAGGGAGAAGTGATGTGTCGATTCCGAGACATTTCTGGTCCGCGGGTGATGGGTAGGGAAAACTTGCCGCACAGGTACGATGCGTAGAAATCTGGGATGCATCGGAAGTCGGTACGGCGGTGTTGAGCGGCGCTGCGTCGGTTTTTTCAGTCACGATCCCTCGATGAGTCAGTTCTTGCAGCGGCGACAGGCGCTGCATCGGTTTCGGCAGCGGCGCAGCGATGCGTGGATTTCATCTCACACAGCGGTGCTGCATCAGAAAAACAGCCCAAGCAGAGCGATACGTCGATTTTCTTGTAGTTGCGTTGCTTTTCCAGCTCCCAACAGCAGGAACATCTTCCGGAGGCCCAACACAGTCACAGGCACCTCTTAGCAGGTCAGAACTCCCAGCAAGGAAGTTCAGGGGAGCTGGGGGTGAAGTCTTTGTGTACCTGAGACTTCAAAACAGGAGGCAAACTCTACTCAAGCCCTTGGAGATCTTCCTCAAGCAGGGGGACACAGCACACAGCAAAGTACTTGTCCTTTCCTTGGCAGGAACAGCTACTGCAGGCCAACCCCAGTCAGCATACAGCAAAGGAGCAGTACTCCTCCTCCAGATTCTCCAGATTCTCCAGCTCTTCTCCTTGGCAAAGGTTCCTCTTGATTTCAGAGGTAGTCTAATTTTCTGGGGTTTTAGGTCTAATAATATACCCCAAAGTGTCTTTGTTCTCTTTGTGCAAGGGTCTCTGAGCCCAGTCCAAACCAGTACTGTCCTCACTGGTGCAGTATGGCCACAGGGGGTGGAGACAGCATTGTGCAAGGGAGACAGGCCCTATTCAGGTGCAAGGAATTCTACTCCCATTACTCTAAATGCATCCAAGCCCCAGTCAGCTCAGCTCTGAGTCATCCAGGAAGGGCCAGGCACACCTAACCCCCCCCCCCCGCCCAGTGGCTGTCTACAGTGAATGCACATCCCTAGCACGTTTCTCCAAAACCAGACGGTCAATACACAAACAGGCAGAGGCACACAGAACAAGAAAATGCCTACTTTCTAAAAGTGCCAATTTCAAACACACAATTTAAAAACCATCTTTACTAAAAGATGTGTTATTAAATTCTGAGTTCAGAGAGCCTAAACTTTATTTCTCTATCTTGCCCCAATGGGAAGTTATACTTGTAAGATGTTACAAAGCATTTCCCATTCTATCCTAAGGGGCAAGATAGCCTTCCAATAGTAAAAAACGGAATTGGCAGTATTTCACTATCATGACATGTCACACACACCAGTACATGTCCTACCTTTCACATACACAGCACCCTACCCAGGGGGGACCTTGGGACTACTATAGGGGTGGCTTACATGTAAGAAAAGGGAAGGTTAGGGCCTGGCAAGTGGGTGCACTTGCCAAGTCGACATGGCAGTACAAAACTGCGCGCTGACACTGCAGTGGCAGGTCTGTGATACCTTTTTATGGTTACTCATGTGGGTAGCACAGTCAGTGCTGCAGGCCCACTATTAGTAATTTATTTACAGGCCCTGGCACACTTCAGTGCACTGTACTAGGGACATACCAGTAAATCGAATATGCCAATCAGGGAGAACCAATTGTAACAACAATTTATAAAGGGAGCACTTGCACTTTGACACTGATCAGCAGTGGCAAAGTCCCCAAAGCATCTAAGCCAGCAAAAACGAAATCCAGCACAGCATCACAAATACAGGAGGTAGAGGCAAAACATCACGGGAAACCACACCAAAGATGTCAAGTCTAACAGCTAGTTATTGCTTTGCACTCTTCTACTTGGACCCAGGTCCTGATGGGAGGGAATTAGGGCTTGTCGAGCAAAGTGGAAACCCATAATGGGTTGAAGCAAGGGTGCTTACTAGCGCCGCTCCTCTTCTCCCTTTATATCTATGACTTGCCTAATAGAGTTGGAGAGTGTAACGGGGACCCACCAAACTTAAAAACAATGAAACTTGGTTGTCTACTCTACGCTGATGATGCCATCTTGCTAGATTTAACCACGATAGGTTTACAGAGGCATCTTTTTGAGTTAGGCAACTATGCTGACAAACATTTCCTAAAAATAAACATGTCCAAGAGTAAAGTTATGGTTTTTAGGTCTAGGGGATGTAGGGTTAGAAATGATTTGCATTGTTTTTAGGGAAAGACAAGCTAGAAGTGGTGAACAATTTTTAAATTATATTTTTATTGTATTGCTCTTGAACTTGCTGAATATGGCCATCCAGGGTAATAAGATTTGCAGTTTAAGTAGATTACTGCATTTACATTGCCTAAAGCTGATTGCACTTGACTTATACTAAAGTACTGTACTAGAGTTGCACTGTTGTTCCTGCTACATTCTTTAAGTTGGTCAGGTTCTTCATTTCTCCACAATCCAATGGCGTATTTGCACTTTATTTGTCCAAGGTCTTTTATATACGTGGAGTGTGTTTGTACATTGATTGTTTCTGTAAAGCATTTTACTTTATATATAATTATTAATGAAATTGGTCAGGTTCCGTATTTTTCCAGAATCCAATAGCGCATTTGCACTTTATTAGCCCAAGGTCTTTTTATATATTTGGAGTGTGTTTGTACATTGATTGTCTCTGTCATGTGTTTTACTTTGTATATAATCATTTATGAGTTTTGCATACTGACCGTTTTTGGCATGTATTTAATTTTGTATATTAATAATTGTGAAAAATGGTTTTGTAGACCTTTGTGTCTTTCTTATGTGGATCTCTTTGAGTTCCAAATCATAATAAAAACTTTGACTATAGCACAAAGTGTGTGGAAAAAATCAGTTCAAAATCTTAATACTTATTAGACAAAGGGGCCGATTCCGATTCCGGCCGGAAATCTCTCCGACCGAGCCGGACCCTAGCAGTCCGACCGAACGAGTACGATGCGCACGCATGCCATCGGAGTCGAGTCGGTCGGACTCCCATTGAAGTCAATGGGAGCCTGTCGTACAACGCGTACGCGAGCTCCCATTGACTCAATGGGTGCGAGGCGGACAAGGGCGCCGCCTACAGCGTGTACGCGTCCAAGCGCATTGCGGCGTACATGCACAGGTAGGGGGGACCCATGGGTCCCCCCTGTGTGCGACTCGCGTGCCTACGCGTACAGGGGGTCCGACGCGGACCCCCAAAGTCCGGCTCCGACAGCTTTTTCGAGCCGGACGGCGCGAGTCGGTCGGACTGCTCGCGGCGCACATCGTACTTACCCGGCCGGGAAACGTCTCCATAGCGCGGTGCGAGTTGTGTCCATGCGAGTCGGTCGGAGCGTGTTGAAGCCGCGTTCGAGTCGGTCGAGCGATTTCGCAGGTGCTTGCATCGTACTCGCTCGGCCGGACCCGCAGCACGATTCGGTCGGGAAACAGGGCTCCGAATCGGATCCGGTGAATCCGAATCCGATTCGGAGCACTACCGGCCGAGATCGGAATCGGCCCCTATATGTCTATGTAACCTGATAGCTAATAGATTCAAGGTGCATATAGAATTCTAAGATATAGGTCAAATACATGCAACATCTGCAGCACCTACAATAACTGTAAACAACATAGGAAACTGAAACTGAATTAATAAATGCCGTCCAAGATAGAAGTAATTGCTAAACAGATGGGTAGCCCCTTCATGGTTCATCTCTTCAGCATCATATATATGACTTTTGATAAAGTTGCAATATAATGTAATTCCATTTTCTGTTCACTCAGAGAGAGAGCTAAGCATGTGTAAAAAAATAATGTTTTTTCACTTTGCAGGATATGAAAGCTTATCAAAATGAGCACACACACAGATCTCAGGACCTCAGGGAGCCATGTCACGTGCTTATGCCTTCTCACGGATGGTTTAAAGGCCAGCACTGCTTGTAAATTACCTTTGTTTGTTTCATTAGATTGCATTAATGAATAAAGCAAATTGACAAAAATATAGCTATTTCTAGAGAATCCTCACAAGACTACATAGGAAAATGATACACTCTATCCAAATTCAAGGGTCAGCATGTGTTTAGGACATCTTGGGCTTCCACGCTGTGTGAATCACACTCTGTACACAGCCCCGGGACCTGTTACTGCATGAGGCGCGACTGCTAGAAAGAATGACTGCAGGGGGCATAAGAAATATAACTGCTGCTAAGGTTAAAGAATGCTTTAGAAGCCATAAGTGGATATTGCTTTGAAGAGGTTAGACCATTTTTTAAATGAATGCTGTAAGTCCTTAGATTCTCAGCATAACCAAACAGAAAAAAGGTCTGTTAAAGAAAAAATCTGAGCAAAGTTTTTCACTGCCATGTGCTTTCAGTTACTGTGTTTCCCTATTTCCACCTGGTACACACTTCAAAATCACCAATGCAACAGCAACATTTGTTGCAGGAATTGCTTGAGTGACTATATGGCCAATTGTTTTAACAAAATGTGTATATCGTAAAAATTATATACATTTGTAGCACAAGCTATCACTCAAAAGGAAATTTTGTGAGTTTGCGGAGAAAACTACAACCTGGAGTAGATTTTGTGAAAGAACGAAACTCTGAAAACTATGGGTTGGCCAATAATCAAGCTCTGTGTGAGACGAGAAATAAAAACATTTCATATCCCCAGTTCAATAATGAATTCCTCATTATGGAGGCAGCAATTGAAGAGACCTTGCCATTGAGAACTAATCCCTCTTCGCTGGTTTAATTCAGGACTCTTTATACAAGGAACAAAAGCAGTCTCCCAGATACAATGCAAGTGACCACTTCTAGACATTCATAATGAAGGTGTTTTTTGGCTTCTTTGGAAGGACATACAAGACGTAGTGTACCTCGCCTAAAATTATCAGTTTCCACATGATGCACCCCTAATGCATCATGCAATTCAACTTCACCTTGATCGAGCACCGTGTTACAGCTGAGCGCAACCATTCAGAGCAATATATTTGAGTGACACAAATGAACCACAGAAATGAAATACTTCATGATTTCTTTTTTTTCATGGAGTTTTATATAGCGCGAACTTGACCTGAAGGTGTCAGAGCGCTTTACATGAGCACCAGTTGCATTACAAACTGACACATTCATTTTGTTAGGCACAGGGAGATTAAGTGATTTTCCCAGAATCCCAGGATGTTGAGTGTCCCTTGACGAGGATCAAACCCAGTTCCCCAGCTTCGAGGTCGACCGATCTAGCTTTGGCTACATCCTCTCCACTTTGATGCAACAAGACTGTCATTATAGATCTAACTCCAGAATCTTTGTGGCAGGATGTACGAAAGAAGGCTCTGTCTGCTTTCGTCAATGAATGCAATCACTATTCTTGAATCAAGAGAGATGAACGATGGATTTAATCTTAGTTGCATCATGGAAAGAGGAGAACACCATTTTTCCTATAAGTTGAAATGAAAGAATGATACAAGTTGGCAACGTGAGGACCCTTAGCAATACCAGTAGACAGCAGATCACAATAATCAAAGATGGTCAATAAAATGATAAAGACTCATTAAACCATATTTAGGCAGGTCTGATATCAATGATAATACAGCATTTTGATTCATGTGGAACATATTGCTACACACTATATGATATAACTTTCCTGTGATTCTGAATGAATTACTGGGGTAGATAATGCATCCCTGAGGCTGTGGAATAATGTTGACTGCTTCAATGGTCAGAAACCACATTGAATGTGTCTTTTACAAGAATGGCGTGTGATTGAGAAATATTTAGTTGTTTTTAGAGTTTAACAGGCTATCTTTAACCCTTTTTAATAAGGTGTGTACTAGGGATATTCTGGAGATGACTGGATCTTGTCTTGATCATCCCTGCATCACGAAAGAGTCATTATGCCTGTTAGACCTGGCATCCTTGGCGTGGGTCTCCCTTCCACTTTTTGATGATGCCTCCAATGTTATTGATCTGTTTTTGCTGGTTTAGATGCTTTGGGCACTGTGCCACTGCTATTCAGTGCCACAGTGCAAGTGCTCCCTATGATAAATTGTGTTATGTATTAGTGACTCCATGATTGGATGATTGGTTTACTTGTCAGTCCCTAGTACAGTGCACTGAGTGTGCCCAGGGCTTGTAAATCCAATGCTGCAGGTGGGCTTGCAGCACTGGTTGTGCCACCCACAGAAGCAGCTTGAAAAATGTGTCTCAGGCCTGCCATTGCAGAGCCTGTGTGCAGCCTAGGGCTGCCATGTTGACTTGGTGAGTGCACCCACTTACCAGTCCCTAAACCTTCCCTTTTCTTCATATCAGACACCCCTATGGTAGGCCCAAGGGCAGGGTTCATTGTAAGTATAAGGTAGGACATGCCCTGGTGTGTGTGGCATGTCCTAATAGTGAATTACAGCCATTTTCGTTTTCACTATTGCAAGGCTACCTGTTCCCCATAGGCCAGAATGGGCAGTTTTGATTATTACACCTTATAATCCTAACTGACTCAGGGAATATGGTAGAAAAACGAATTTAGTATGCCTGAACTCAGGATGATAAAATACATCTTTTTTTTAACATTCTGTGTTTGAAAATACCACTTTTAGAAAGTAGGTATTTTCTTGCCTAACTATCCAAGCCTGCCTCTGCTAGGTTGTGTATTCGTTGTCTGGGTTGTGAGTGACAGGGGCTGGGGGACTCCAGGAGACAGGGTGAGTCAGCACAGGGCTGAATAGAGATCTGCATCCAGAGTGGAGGGAGGAGTTGCACCTGGGTCTGAATAGGGCTGTGCATGCCTTCCACAATGCTGGCTCCACCTCCTGCCGGGCGGCTGAGCACTCTGCCCCACATTCTGAAAGGAAAGAAGGAGTCCTGTAAACAAAGTGCTCCAGGACTGACCAGAACTGGTTTTGGACTAGGCAAAGGCCTCTCTGCCTTCAGAGAACAAAGAGAAAAGGTGTATAAAAGGGGACCCAGACCCCTAGGAAATTAGATCACTTTTGGGAAACAAGAAGAAACCTTTGCTGAGGAGCGGAACCAAGAAGAAACTGAAGAGAAGACTATCCCTAAGCTAGAGGGATCTGCCTGCAGTGGTTGCCTGACTGCCAAAGAAAGGAGAAGGGAACTTTGTGTGTACTTTCATCAATTTGTGAAGGATCTCCAAGGGCTTGATTTCAGAGCTTGCCTCCTGTTGAAGTCTCAGGGACAACAGACTTCACCCACCAGCTCCCTGTATTCCCTTGCTGGGAATTTGGACCTTCTGACACACTTGCGTGTCTCTGAGAGCTGGAAGCACGACTCAAGACGAGCGTGTCGCCGCAGCCGCTGATTCTCGCATCGCCGGAGAAGAGTGTCGGCGTCGCATCAGACGCCGGCGCATCCTCGAAGCAGCGCCGCTGACACCCTCGCATCCTTCGAAGCGCCTCGCAGCACCGGAGAAAAGTGTTGCCGCCGCATCAGACGCCGTTGCATCCCCGGGAAGAGCATTGACCTCGCATCAGACGCTCGGCGCATCGCAAACACGAGGCGCCCGCATCCCAGGAGAAGATCGCCGACCTCCGCATCAGACGCCGTCGCATCGCCAGGAAGCGTGTCGCAGGGCCTGTCGCGGCTCCAAAGACTCATCGATATCGCCGCACGGCCGTCGGGCATGCACGCATCACCCCTTCGTTGTCGCAACCTCCAGAAGATGCCACTTTATTTCTTTGCACCAGATCTTCAACGCATCACCGTCCTTGCGTGTAAGGGACTACTGCATCACCTTCCCTGCAACACTTTCGTTGCCCTGCGTTACGCATCTTAAGGTACATTGAACTCAAAGTGTCGCATTTTCATTTTAAGAGACTCAAGCTAATGCTACCATCTTTAAAGTACAGTATTGTGGATTATTTTTGTCGTTTATGGTCTTGTGGTAAATCTATATAAAGATACTTATTTTTATAATACAACCTTTGTGGTGTCCATTTGTAGTGTTGTCACTGGATTACTGTATGTGTTCACAAATGCTTTACACACTGCCTCTGAACTAAGCCTGTCTGCTCGTGCCAAGCTACCAAGGGGGTGAGCAGGGGTTATTTCAGGAGTGTACCCTTACCCTGACTAGAAGCAAGGGTCCCTATTTGGACAAAGGTACCTACCTCTCCCAACTAGAGACCCCAGTTCTAACATTGGTGGCCAGCGGTGGGGATTCTGGACTTGCATTTGTGACTCATGTACAGTGATTGGTGAACACTACCTGAGTGAGTGCAGACCAAAACGCAACCACATACTTTTGGTAGATATTCTTTTCTGGGACTTTCTATTTTTGCTAAAACTGCCAAGTTTAATCACCATGGATACAGCAGCATCCATAGTATCTGTTGATAATGATTGGGAAGAGGAGAAACTGGAATGTTACACCGTTAACCAGCTCAAGCACTTCTGCAGGAAGTTCAAAGTTTCTATGACCGGAATCACCAAGAAGGATGATTTCAAAAGGCGCTGAGGGCCTGGGTTGAAGCAAGGAATACCCCTGAGAATGAGGAGGGGGCTGAGAATGCAGATGAGCAGCTGGATGGGCCAGTGGGTCCAGGGGAGAGGAGAGCATCTTCCCCGTGGGTAGCAGTGTTTCTGCCAGAGGTCTGTCCCCAGAAGAGCTGGAGGACAGAGAAAGGAATAGGATGCATGAGTTGGAGCTGGCCAAAATGAGTGGGCAATTGGAAATTAGGAAATTGGCCCTGGAAGAAAAGAGGATGCAGCTTGAGCATGAGAAAAGTTTGAGGGAGTTGGATTTGAAAGCTAGGAGCTTAGAGATTACTCCCTCTGGTGGCAGTGCACCGTCAATGCCTGTTGAGGCTAAGGTGTATATTCCTAAGGATGTGTTCAAGGAGTTTTTTAAGAATGATGATATTGGGCAATGGTTCAAGGCATATGAGGTCGCCATGACTTTCCACCGGGTCCCTGAGAAGGATTGGGGAGCGGGGTTGTGGGGTCGGTTCCTTAGTGAGGGGCGGAATACTTTGTTGGACTTGCCCTCTGAAGTCTATAATTCCTACAGCCACATGAAGAATGCATTGATAACCAGGTATGGGTTGACTCCTGAACTCTATAGGCAGAGGTTCAGGAACTGTAAGAAGATTGAAGGCAGTACCTGGGGGGCGATCCCCAAGCAGGGATCCACCCACTAAGGCACCAGGGAGGGGGGAGCGGCCCCTTGGGCAAGGGCTTTGCTCCCCCAAAAATTGCCAATGTTCAGTCTTTCTGCCCCCTGAGGGGCAGAAAGCCCACTAGACACCAGGGATTTTTATTTGGTGCATTTTTTTAGGGTGGGGCTGCCCGAAGCGGGCACGCCAATGCCCCCACCCCCAGCCACCATTAGAGCCTTTCTGCCCCCCGTGGGAGGCAGATGGGGGCAGTAGCCCCCAATCTGCCGCCCCGGGGGGGCAGAAAGCCCACTAAACACCAGGGATTTGTTTTTTGTGTAATTTCTTTTTTTAGGGTGGGGGCTGCCCAAAACGGGCACGCTAATGCCCCCACCACCCATCACTATTACAGCCTTTCTGCCCCCCCCCTGGGTGGCAGATGGGGGCTGTAGCCCCCAATCTGCCCCCCAGTGGGGCAGAAAGCCTACTAAACGCCGAGGATTTTTTGGGCGCGTTTTTTTTTGGGTGGGGGCTGCCTGAAGCGGGCACGCCATGCCCCCACCCCCTGCCACCATTACAGCCTTTCTGCCCCCTGGAGGCAGATGAGGGCAGTAGCTCCCAATCTGCCCCCGGGCGCAGAAAGCCACTAAACGCTCAGGGATTTTTTGTGTAATTTTTTTAGGGTGGGGGCTGCCCAAGCGGGCACGCATAATGCCCCCACCCCCGTCACCATTACAGCCTTTCTGCTCCGCCCTGGAGGCAGATGGGAGCTGTAGCCCCCAATCTGCCCCCGGTGGGGCAGAAAGCCCACTAAATGCCAAGGATTTTTGTGCAATTTTTTTAGGGTGGGGGCTGCCCAAAACGGGCACGCCAATGCCCCACCCGCCGCCACCATTACAGCCTTTCTGCCCCCTGGGAGGCAGATGGGGGCAATGGCCCCAATCTGCCCCCTGGGGGCAGTAAGCCCACTAAACTACCAGGGATTTTTTGTGTGCAATTTTGTTTAGGGTGGGGGCTGCCCAAAATGGGCACGCCAATGCCCCCACGCCCTTGCCACCATAACAGTCTTTCTGCCCCCTGGGGGCAGATGGGGGCAGGAGCCCCAATCTGCCCCGGGCGGCAGAAAACCCACTTGACACCAGGGATTTGTTTTGCGCATTTGTTTTTAGGGTGGGGGCTGCCCGAAGTGGGCCACGCCATTGCCCACATCCGCCACCATTACAGCCTTTCTGCTCCCCTGGTCTCCCGATAAAAATGGTACCTCACACGCGTGGGTGGGGCAAGTACCCGCAACAGGCAAGGGCCCAAAACCTAGTGACCTGGAGACCTGGGGGAACGCTGGGTGGTAGGAAATTTGTGTCATTCCGGTGATGCCACAACTTTCCCACACAAAAATGTGTGAAAAAGTGATTTTTCAGCAAACTTTCAGGTTTGCAGGGATTCTGGGTAAGAACACGTTGGTGGATCCACGCAAGCCATACCTCCTGGAATCCCCAGGTGTCTACTTTTCAGAAATGTGTGGGTTTGCTAGGTTTCCCTAGGTGGCCGCGAGCCCGGGCCAAAAGTCATGGGACCCCCTTGCAAAACCAGATCGTTTTGTGATAGGCATTTTGATGTCGCCTCAATACGTTTTGGGCCCTTGCCTGTCGCGCGTGCTTTGGGCCTCCACCCGAGTGAAGCACCATTTTTATCGGGAGACCTGGGGGAACGCTGGGTGGTAGGGAAATTTGTGTCAGCCTGGTGATGCCACAACTTTCCCACACAAAAATGTGTGAAAAAAGTGATTTTTCAGCAAAATTTCAGGTTTGCAGGGGATTCTGGGTAGAAAACATTGGTGGATCCCATAAGCCATACCTCCCTGGAATCCTCGGGTGTCTACTTTTCAGAAATGTATGGGTTTGCTAGGTTTCCCTAGGTGGCCGCGAGCCCGGGCCAAAAGTCATGGGACCCCCTTGCAAAACCAGGTCGTTTTGTGATAGGCATTTTGATGTCGCCTCAATACGTTTTGGGCCCTTGCCTGTCGCTGCGTGCTTGGGCCTCCCACCCGAGTGAGGCACCATTTTTATCGGGAGACCTGGGGAACGCTGGGTGGTAGGAAATTTGTGTCAGCCCGGTGATGCCACAACTTTCCCACACAAAAATGTGTGAAAAAGTGATTTTTTCAGCAAAATTTCAGGTTTGCAGGGATTCTGGGTAAGAAAACGTTGGTGGATCCACGCAAGCCATACCTCCCTGGAATCCCCGGGTGTCTACTTTTCAGAAATGTGTGGGTTTGCTAGGTTTCCCTAGGTGGCCGCCGAGCCCCGGGCCAAAAGTCATGGGACCCGCCTTGCAAAACCAGGTCGTCTTCTGATAGGCAATTTTGATGTCGCCTCAATACGTTTTGGGCCCTTGCCTGTCGCACGTACTTGGGCCTCCCACCCGAGTGAGGCACCATTTTTATCGGGAGACCTGGGGAACGCTGGGTGGTAGAGAATTTGTGTCAGCCCGGTGATGCCACAACTTTCCCACACAAAAATGTGTGAAAAAGTGATTTTTTCAGCAAAATTTCTGGTTTGCAGGGATTCTGGGTAAGAAAGCGTTGGTGGATCCACGCATGCCATACCTCCCTGGAATCCCTCGGGTGTCTACTTTTCAGAAATGTGTGGGTTTACTAGGTTTCCCCAGGTGGCCGCCGAGCCCAGGCCCAAAAGTCATGGGACCCCCTTGCAAAACCAGGTCATTTTGTGATAGGCAATTTTGATGTCGCCTCAATACGTTTTGGGCCCTTGCCTGTCGCGCGTACTTGGGCCTCCCACCCAAGTGAGGCACCATTTTTATCGGGAGACCTGGGGAACGCTGGGTGGTAGGAAATTTGTGTCATTCTGGTGATGCCACAACTTTCCCACACAAAAATGTGTGAAAAAGTGATTTTTCAGCAAAATTTCAGGTTTGCAGGGAATTCTGGGTAAGAAAACGTTGGTGGATCCACGCAAGCCATACCTCCCTGGAATCCCCGGGTGTCTACTTTTCAGAAATGTGTGGGTTTGCTAGGTTTCCCTAGGTGGCCGCCGAACCCGGGCCAAAAGTCATGGGACCCCCCTTGCAAAACCAGGTCGTTTTGTGATAGGCATTTTGATGTCGCCTCAATACGTTTTGGGCCCTTGCCTGTCGTGGGTACTTGGGCCTCCCACCCGAGTTAAGCACCATTTTTATCGGGAGACCTGGGGCAATGCTGGGTGGTAGGAAATTTGTGTCAGCCCGGTGATGCCACAACTTTCCCACACAATAATGTGTGAAAAAAGTGATTTTTCAGCAAAATGTCAGGTTTCTGGGGATTCTGGGTAAGAAAACATTGTGGGATCCACGCAAGCCATACCTCCCTGGAATCTCCCATGTGTCTACTTTTCAGAAATGTGTGTGGTTTGGTACGTTTCCCTAGGTGCTGCAGAGCTAGGGTTCAAAACTACATCTAGGCACTTTGCCAAAAAAGGGTCATTTTTCACAGTGAAATTGGTGTGTGTCCACGTTGCGTTTTGCATTGTTTCCTGTCGCGGGCACTAGGCCTACCCACACAAGTGAGGTACCATTTTTCTCAGAAGACTTTGGGGAACGCGGGGTGGGTGGAATTTTGTGGATCCATGCAGATTCCAGAACTTTCCACCACAGAAATGCGAGGAAAATGTGTTTTTAATACTTTTAGGTTTGCAAGGGATTCTGGGTAACAGAACCTGCTGAGAGCTAGATCAAGTCACCCCATCCTGGATTCCCCTGGGTGTCTAGTTTTAAAAATGTATAGAGTTTGCTAGGTTTCCTAGGTGCCGGCAGAGCTAGGAGTTCAAAACTACAGCTAAGCACTTTGCAAAAAGGGTCATTTTTCACTGTGAAAATGTGGTGTGTCCACGTTGTGTTTTGCGCTGTTTCCTGTCGCGGGCACTAGGCCTACCCACACAAGTGAGGTACCATTTTTCTCAGGAAGACTTTGGGGAATGTGGGGTGGGTGGAATTTTGTGGATCCACGCAGATTTCAGAACTTTCCACCACAGAAAAGTGAGGAAAATGTGGGGTTTTTGACAATTGTTTAGGTTTGCAAGGGATTCTGGGTAACAGAACCTGGTGAGAGCCAGTCAAGTCACCCCATCCTGGATTCCCCTGGGTGTCTAGATTTCAAAAATGTATAGGTTTGCTAGGTTTCCCTAGGTGGCGGCAGAGCTAGGGTTCAAAAACTACAGCTAGGCACTTTGCAAAAAAGGGGTAATTTTTCACTGTGAAAATGTGGTGTGTCCACGCTGCGTTTTGGGCCGTTTCCTGTCACGGGCACTAGGCCTACCCACACAAGTGAGGTACTGTTTTTCTCGAAAGACTTTGGGAGACGCGGGGTGGGTGGAATTTTGTGGATCCATGCAGATTCCAGAACTTTCCACCACAGAAAAGTAAGGAAAATTTGTTTTTTTGACAATATTTTTAGGTTTGCAAGGGATTCTGGGTAACAAAACCAGGTGAGAGCCAGTCAAGTCACCCCATCCTGGATTCCCCTGGGTGTCTAGTTTTCAAAAATGTATGGGTTTGCTAGGTTTCCCTAGGTGCCGGCAGAGCTATGGTTCAAAACTACAGCTAGGCCCTTTGCAAAAAAGGGTCATTTTTCACTGTGAAAATGTGGTGTGTCCACGTTGCGCTTTGGGCTGTTTTCCTGTGCGCAGGCACTAGGCCTACCCACACAAGTGAGGTACCATTTTTATCGGGAGACTTAGGGTAACACAAAATTGTAGAGCAACTGTTATTATCTATTGACTTTTGATGCATTTCTGCCTTCCAAATGAAAGACAATGTGTAAAAAGAAGTCATTTTGAAAAATGTCCTATAATTTTCATGCTAGTATGGGTACTCCCAATTTCGGAAATGTGCAAATATCTACTATTTCTAAACTCTATATTTTGTTCCCATTTCAGAAATACATAGGTGTCTTTCATACCGATTTTTCCATGTATAAATTTTTCCATAATAATTGCTATATACCCAGTACATAATAAAAAACCATTGCAAGACGCTGCTCAGTTATTGGCTCTGGGTTCATCGCGTTCTTGGTGAACCTACAAGTCCTATATATCACCACAACCAGAAAGGTCCAGCGGATGTAACGGTATATTGCTTTCAAATAGCTGTCATAATTATAAGAAGTTACAGGTGAAAACGTTGACACAAATGGCTGATTTTTTCAACTAATTTTCAATTTTTCCTATATTTAACTGTTTGTTTCTATAAAGAAAACTAGAAGGATCTACCCCAATGACCCCTTGCTGAATTCAGAATTTTGTCTACTTTTCAGAAATGTATGGCTTTCCAGGATCCATTATTGCTTTCATACCCATTTCTACCATTAACTGGAAGGAGGTTGAAAGCACAAAAATAGCAAAAATAGACTATGTCCCAGAAAAATGCCAAAACTGTGTAAAAAATGTTGTTTTTCTGACAAAAGTCTGCTTGTCCCTGAAAGCTGGGAAGATGGTGATTTCAGCACCACAACCCCTCTTTGATGCCATTTGCAGGGAAAAACCAGACGCTTTCATCTGTAGCCCTTTTTTCGCATTTTTCCCCAAAAAACCAAAATTTAGCTGTATTTTGGCTAATTTCTGGGTCCCTCCAGGGGAATCCACAAACCCTGGGTACCTTTAGAATCCCATGATATGGGAAAAAAGGACGCAAATTTGGCGTGGATACGTTATGTGGTCAAAAGTTACAGGGGCCTAGCGCGAACTACCCCAAATAGCCAAAAAAGGCTTAGCACAGGAGGGAAAAGGCCCAGCAGCGAAGGGGTTAAAGTTGTATAGACCAAAACAAAGCACCAAAAAAGTATTAGTCATAATGAGCAGACTGTTTCAAGTGCACAATGTTAAAACGGGAAAACCTTAATGCCAGGATCAGGACTACAACTTTTGTAGCAATTAAGCACTTTGTCGGCATCCAAACTTTGCCAGATAGAAGATTCTTGGTGCCATTGAATAGGAAAATACCAGGATGGGGGGAAACATGACACACTGCCAAGATATTTGTGGCCCGAATTCAGAATGGGGAGGTAATTCCAGTGGAATGAATAGTTATAAGATGTGGTATTACCTCCCAAAATAACATGATCACCGTTTTGAGACATAGTCTGATTTAGAGTTACTCCATTATAAACATAACAGATACCCCGTCTGCCTTAATCCAAGTGTCATAGGATAAAATGTAACCCGTCCGCCAAAATCAAAATCAGGCCCTGAGTCTCACTATAAGCTTAGTACAGACAGTTCTGTTTATCATACCTCACCGCACAGCCTGTGGGCCTATGGCACATCCTAGAGGTACAGCAAAGTTATGCCTTTTCTTTGCAAAGTTATCAGTTTCAATTATAGAATTTACTAGAAATACTTGTGCCAGTTCGTCACAGTCTCCACTGCCAAAATCACCATTCTTGTCCAGATGAGCTGAGGTCTCTGAGAAACATTCTTCTGGGATGTACCACCACCAGCATTGAATCAATAGAAGAGCGCAGTCTATGGACACAATGTGGGAGGCAAGCATTTGCACTGGGAGCTAAAACGATCAGCAACTGTTACCACAAAATACAACAGAAAGCTCTGAAGGTAGTAAGGTACTAGCCATCTGTTTTGCAAGATTCAACAGCTCACAAATGTTTCTACGCTGCTTATAAGGAGGCGCAAAACAGCAATTTTAAATCCATTTACTAGACACATTCACGCCCCATTTGCATGCTGCAATCAAAGTAGAGTCCAAATTAATTTGTTTAAAAATTACATAGCTATTTTCTCATTATTCTGTATTTTTTGTACCTGATGTTCACATGCACATACTATAGGCAATAGTCAGCCTATAACCTGACTAGCGAAAAATAGGAGAATTGAATCCAGGCTTGTAACAGAAGTACCATTAATATACTGCCTTCACCTGATATATGAACGCAGCGTCAATTTCTATATCACCCCCTCAGCCCTGTAGCTCATTTGCTGTTGGAGGCTCAGCATTAACACAGAATGTTGTCCACATATTAGTTTTGTTGCAGAACCTCATCTTTATTAGGTCATGCAATAGCCAAAACATTTAGATTTTACTAAAATGATTTAAATAATATACTTACTTGTAGAGCTTTCAGTCAGCTCTTGTAATTTATTGGTCTATTATTGTGTCGTTTACACTTTTCTTCCACCCACTGGATCATACAGCAAGGGGCAGAGGGTCATCTCACTTCAGCCATTGTCTAACTTCCCTGTGAGTGATTACATTCTGCTCTTTCGCTCTTTCGCAAGAAGCACATACAAAGTAGATCCCATCAGTGGCGTAACACAGGCCCCCGCATCCCCCGCGGTGCGGGGGCCCCGAGCTGTAGGGGGCCCCCTCTGCACAGTAGTCAGGCCTGAGAGCTCTGGATTTAATATGGAGCGGGGGCCCCTCCATGTACCTTGCAGGGGGGCCCCCTCAACTCTCGTTACGCCAGTGGTTCCCATAATGCCAGAGGCCACTATGGCAATGTGCATTTTGAGATGTAAAATTATATATAAAAATATTTTTGGCTTCAGACAATTTTGTTTATATTAGCAAGAGCCCAGTAGCTTGCCCAACAATTATGTTTTGCAAAAGTCATGACTTAAAAAAAACAAGTATTGGCAAAGGCAAAAGTCTGACATTCAGTACCAGACCTATTGGCTTTTCCATTGCTTGTATTTAGAGGAGCTTTGAGGTCACAGCACCACTCTAAAGCAGGTTGTCTACACACACCATATAGGTATAAACCTTCCAAAACAACACAAACTCCTAGTTTACTGATAACATGCACCTCTTGAAGAAATGTAGAAGAACTTTTAAAGGATGGTGAAAGCCACAACTCCCTGCTGACAGGTTAACATACAGATCTTATCACCAGTTTTGAAGACAAGCTTCAAGACATAAATTGCTGAAGCACACACCTCATCCAGGAGTCCTTTTGGAAATATAATGAGTGAGGAGAACCACCACAAGCATTCTACTCCCCGCTATTCTCTCATAAACTTTGAAATGACTTGATATCTTATTTCATTGAGCGGCTCAACACTGCAGTGTCATCTTTCTAGAAGTACCACATGGCAGTCCCTTGGCATATATATGTATCTCAGTTCCACTGTACATCTCTGAGGTCCTTACAACAACTGTTGACAGACAGCTCTCATTGCACAACTAAACTTATGTCCATTTGATTGAATTACAGTATATATTCCATCCACAATGAGAGACAGAAACCATCTAAATAAACACAGCACCTGTACTTGCCTAATTCTGTTACCCAACATCTCTGTCTCTTCCTATTGATGCTTCTCAATTGCCATGTTACACAAGTCAAGTCTAGAGGCTTAGCCCATATCTGTTTTGAATCTGTCACAGTGAACCAGAAGTAGCAGATTCAGCATCTTCTTGTAGAAGGGTCTCCACCTTTTATGGCATTATTTTCATTGTCTGATTATGATCATGATCAACGTTTTCATGCCCCTCTTGCCCAAATCAACCAAATACCACAATACTGGATATCATATTAATGCTGAAGAGATCTAGTGATAGACAGCACCTCTACTTCTATCAATAGTGAAACAGTGGATGCACCATAGAATTTAGCCCAGAGTTTTCAGGAATAAGATCCTCCTCAACGTCCCTTCTAATTTGACCACTTTCCCTGTTTTAACCATTGACCACCCAGAGGTCATTTCTAGATTTGGGTCTAGGAAATTAGAAAAACGTTGAGTGATAGTTTAAGCTATCCTGTGTCCCTCAAGTTAATGTGGTTGCCAAGATTGCCTACCTGCACCTCCTCTTCTTCCATGTTGTTCTCCAATTCCTGCCCCTTCCCACAGAATCATCATACGTTTAGTGGTTAAGCTCATATCTCACCTATCGCAACATAATCTAAGCAGGGATACCATGAAAAACAATGTGCAATATATAAAGGGCTCAGAATCATACAGCACTGACCACCTTCAGGCTGTGTCAGTGTGACCTTCTTGCACCAGCATTAAAGGTGTTGCATTGCTTCCCACTATAGTCAAATAAATTTTCAAAACTAGCTGCATGATGCACAATACTCTACATAAAAGAGCCTCAGGACATCTCTTTGATGCGCTATGTCAATATCAGCTGATTGGATGCCCTAGCCTGGACTCCCTGGAGCTGATGAGCGTTCATTTGAGTAATACATCTATTTTGGTGGAAAGCCTCCAACTTCCAAATCTTCAGCCTATTGAGTTTCTTGCAGTTCAACACAACTTTATAATATTTCACAAAGTACTGAAAACCTAATGTTGCAGGGATTCTGTTCTAAAACAGAAATATGCTTGGAACCATAAAACATCAGTACGTAGGGATTGAGTCACCATACCTCCTCAGTGTCTATGAGTCCGATTAGCTATAGTGCCTCTCTTGCCCTCCTAACCTTACCAGAGAAACAAGTGAATTTGAAACCCCATAAACAACACTCTTGACCCTCTCCAGGAATCGTGTTAACAGAACACACCCTTTCACTCTCTCAATAGTTCTTATCCACAAAGTGATAACCAGGAGACACGACGAAAGTTTAGAATGTTTATTCAAACTATCATGCTCTGAAATGCAGTATACGTGCCACAATTAGAAGACAGATGCATAATAAAAATACTGTTAGCATGGTTAATAATCCATAAACCATGAAAAGCACTGTCATTTTATAGGACAGAGTGACCTAACCCTCCTCCCTTGCTGCTAAAGCTAAATTATTATATGAAAGATCTCTGGGATTACCGGCAGACCCCGTACCTTAGCATATACAGATCGCTCTACATCTGAGCGGACGCAGTGCTCTTGTGTCAGAACTTTCATTCAATGTGTGTCTGTGGCTCATGTACTCATCTATATGATAGGACATGTGTGCGCATAAACAACAGCTGCATTCTTGTGTTATGTCTAGGTGCATCTGCCTGGCAAGAAAGAATAACAAGGGACATTGTTGTTTGACCTTGTTGGCGGTGTTCAGACTAAATCCCAAGAAAGGAACAGAACGCGAAAACATATGCAGGTTCCGTGTGAAAGTACAATGTGGCACAATAGAAAGCTTGTTTCTATAGTAACATGTGCAACGGAAAATCAGGCCTACAACATGTACAGTTAGGCTAACATAGTGAAAACTACAACGGGCTATGCTATAAACACATGACACCACCTGGAACTGGTGGCTTATAAACAGGGTATAATCTTCAAACAGAGATCTCCTTTTAACATGGCAGTTCCTCAATCCTGTCTCCCCAAAAATTGGCTGCATGAACTGTTCCTCTGTTTTTTCCCTTCTTTCCACAAAGTACACTGAAATTACCTGGAGATGGTACAAGTATGTTACAAATAATCCATTTGACTAGAATAATACTTTTTGGAATTGTATGCCACATTGTAGAGGTGTACGCCACAGATTATCCATTTAATTCCCCTGTAAAAGCAAGAGATTATCTGGACAAACCAAAGGAGTATCAATTGTTCAGCCACAAAAAGCCCTTCTGGGAATCAAACCTGTGACTTTCAATCCATCTACATCACCCAGAAGAGTAATTAGGGAAAGTATTAGAGCAGATGTAAAATGGATACTATTGAAATCCAAAATAAAAAGACAGTGTAAGAAACTGTATGTGGCAATAGTCATAAGAGTTGTAAAGGGGCTTGTAGGTTCAAAGGGCCGAGGGAATGATAGTGTGTGAAACTGAACCCCTTGGGGACCAATTTGTGTCTATAGATGATGATTGGCTGAATGAGTAAAGGGGATTTTAAGATGAAGGTCTAGAGTGAATTACAGGCTAGATTGATTTATCTGAAAAGAAAGACAATGATTGGACTAGGCCTCTTTTAGGAATGTAGGACACCATAAAGAAGCGAATTGCTAGGCATTTAAACGTGCTATCTTTATTTTAGGGCACTATGTTGTACAGGAAATGACATCACTCTGGGATGCTAAATTAGAAGAGTATGATTCAGCGGTTAAGTGCTTCGTATAATGCAGATTGGAATAAAAAGCAGTTTTTAAATAAATTACCTTGAATTACTTTGTGTTGTTTTGTAGCAGGTGTGCGACTTAAGGCACGAAAATGAACCACATCTGACCTGATGACCTAAGAACAGAACCTGCTCATGATATTCAATTTTATTATGAAATGATTGTGCAGCACTTGCATCATTTCTTTCCAATTACTCTGTTATCCGAAAGGTTGCAAATTAAATGATAATGAGCCAAGAAACATCTGTTTATTGGTCCATTACGGCTGTGATTGTTTACATTAGATAATCTGACCCGAAAGGGAATATTTAGGGGCTTTCTCACCATAGCAATCCATCAGGATGGGTACTTCACTCATGAACAGTAGTGGAAACATATACAGGAGTCCAAGGGCAACCAGGAGTTATTGAGCTCAAATTGTGGCAATCAGAATCCTTTACCACTTCTGTCTTGCGGCTTTACATTACTAATGAGCCATAAACTGAGCTCCAAGTAGACCATTTTAGCACCTGACCCACAGGGCAGCAGAGTCAAGTAATCCAAGGTTTATTAAGGGAAGTGGTGTGGGGTTAGAGATTCATCAATCAATAAAATATCTGATAAATCGTAAATCATTATCCAACCAGTCATAAATTTTGAAAAGGTGAAGTACTTTAATGTTAACATGCAAAGCAAAAACTGTACAAAATCATCACAGGACATCGTAAGCAATATACTTCCTGTAATTCAATAACTTCAGCAATCTGCTGGATAGCCTAAACAAATAGCTACAAACTGGTTCATTGACCTTTGACCCTTCAAAGGGACTATCATTCTATCGGTCTGTTGGGGAGCTCCTGCAGCTCAGTTCACCGTGCTAACCGTAATGAAAAAATGTCAGTTTCCAAGAATGTATTATCATTTCTCCCCCCTACTTCAGGGTCACAATGTTACAGTGCCTGAATTTTTTTTGGGTCGGTGACTTCACCACTTGAGGTCGTGTACACAATACACACCTACTGACCGGAACTCACCTGCTTCTCCTACTCGTCCTAGTCGATGTTGGATATAGTCTATGGCAGATGCTCTGGTGTGCACTCGAACTCACCTGCTTCTCCTACTCGTCCTAGTCGATGTTGGATATAGTCTATGGCAGATGCTCTGGTGTGCACTCGAACTCACCTGCTTCTCCTTCCGGGCCCAGTCGATGTTGGATATAGTCTGTGGCAGATGCTTTGGTGTACACTCAATCATGATCATATAGTTACCATCAATGCATGCGATTAGGAGGCTATGCAGCAATCATGCTGTTCGCGGTTATGTAAGTCTTGCTTTTACAGTTCTTCATCAAACTTTTTCTCGGGCTCAGACAACAGCTGCCCACTCCAGCAAAACTTGGAGCCCACTCTGCTTGAAATGGTAAGTCTTTTTGCAGAGTATCCCCAGATTTTTGCCTTCTGTTGCTGAACTGATTTTTGTTGACATGCTAACCAGTTCTAAAGTGCTTGTGCTGCTTGTGCTCTCTCCCTAAAACATGGTACAATTGGCATCTACCTGACTGGTACATTTAATTTGCTTGTAAGTCCCTAGTAAATGGTATTACCTGTACCCAGGGCCTGTAAATAAAATGCTACTAGTGGGCAGCAGCACTCATTTTGCTATCCACTAAAGTAGCATTTTAAAACATGTGTTTTAAACTTTTCAAGCAGGTATGCCAGAGTGCTGGACATTAGGAGGAATATGACTGACTTCGACCAGTTGATGCTCAAACCTTAGTAGCGTTCAAATCTGACATTATTCGTAGATTACAGGTGCTAAGTGCACCAGAAGGTCTCTTATATATAGCACCATGTCACCTGCATAAAGGGATATACTGAGGGTGCGCAGCCCGAACTTCAATTTGGAGGCAGCATGTCAAATCACACAGGCCAGTGTTTCCAGCGTTATAGCAAATTGTAACAATTACAGGAGGCATCCCTGCCACTTGCCCTTGTGTATGGGAAATCCCACGGATGTATGACCATTAATACATACTCAGGCCACCAGGCCTGTGTATAATAAGCAGATCCAGTACAAGAAAGGCTTCTGGCATTCCCATCTGAGTCATAATTGTGAACAAATAGCTTCAATCAATGGAATCAAACGCTTTGGCGGTACCCAGGAAACCTGCGCTGCCTGTAGTGAGGGGTGCAGCTGGTGCAATAAGGCAAAAGGGTGCATAGGTTGTGCGCTGTGGACTGGGCAGGTATGAACTCAGACTGGTCCGGCAACACCAGATTGGGAAGTAGTGGTTGGGTGGCGGGTCACTAGTATCTTTGCTAATATTTTTTAATCAATATTAATTAGTGACAGTGGTCTGTATGCCTTGCAATGCTCCAGCGTTTTGTCAGGTTTTAACAGTACCACTATGAGCGCCTCATGTAGCAAAGGTGGTAATACCTGCTTGTGGTATGCCTCTTCCTATAAGGCATGCAGTTTGCGGGGCCACGAGAACAGAGTATTCCTTATAGAACTCCCCAGTGATTCCATCCAATCCGGAGGCTTACTGTTCGGAAGAGTGCATATGGCGTCTTTAACCTTTTCAAGCTTTATATGTTGAACTAATTATCATGCTGCCCGGCGGACAGCCTCGCAGGCACCACATCGTTTAGGTATTCACCTATTTCGTCTACCGTTGCGAATAGACAAACATCATAGAGGCAGGCATAGAATTGTGTGAAAGCAGTGAGGATAGATGATGTATCATAGTGCGTGCTCGCCTCTGTTGTGGTTACTTTCACAACATGGTTGGGACCACATTGCAGTCACAGGTTCATGGCCACACTATGACCGGGTCTGCCCCTTCCCCGTATGCTCTGGCTATATGCCGTTTGGATTGAAAATATAACTCTTGCTAGTTGACTGAAAATTGTAATATGTTCCTAATTGGCAGCGTAGGTGGCTTTACTAGGGTTGGTCTCGTATTCATGCTCCAGGGAGAGCAGTGTGACTTCCATGTATTGAATTTGTGTTCGCATTACCTTCAACACTCCTGCCTGTGTGCTGATGCATACTCCCCATATTGTGACCTTAAAAGCCTCCCACAGTGCGGCTGCCCCTTCTACAGAGCCAACCTTTTTCCAAAATATTCAATAATAGCGGAGCAGAACCTTCTCCAAATAACGGGTCTAGGAGTGCTTTCGCTTGGAACCACCATGTGAATGGTGCAGGAGCAATGCTAGGAATCATTCGTACTAACTTCACTGGTGCATCTGCCTATTTTAGGCAGATGTGTGACTGCCTCCACTCCAGCGCACATCTCTCTAGACACCAGACAGAAGTCTAGCTGCAACCATGATCTGTGTACTGATGATGTGCCCTCTTCCAGTGTTGGGTGTCTGTGCCTCCACACATCTACAAGGCCATATTCTTCTATTCCATTTCTGGCAGACTGCTTACCATGCCAGTCCGTCTTGGCTGATCTATCCATGTTAGGGTCTAAATAGGTATTAAGATCTCCTACCCCCACATTGTTCGGCGGTGGAAGGTGTGGATGTGGCACCAGAGGGACATGTAAAAACCGAGGTCTTCCACATTGGGACCATATGTATTCACTTGAGTAATGGGAGTGCTATATAGGCTTCCCTGTGGCAGCATCCAGTGACGCTGGTTGTCTACTATAGAATGAGTAACTGTAAACTGCACCCCGTGTTTCATCATAATCATGACACCACTGGGGTAGGAGGAGTAGGATGATGTCAATTTGTACCCCTGGCTACCTGATACTGATGGCCTGTTCTGTACTGCATGTCAAGTGCATCTCCTGTAAGAATGCAATCTGAATCTTTATCGATCAAGATAGGAGAGCACCAATCGAGTCTTGCAAAGGTTATTAAGCCCTTGAGAGGTCCACGTTAGAAGTGTTATGTGCCCCTGGGTCGTGCCACATAGGCATCAGTGATCCACCCAGCCTCTGTAGGACGGGTGGTCAAGTCAATTTCATTCATCGGGAGAGTAAAATCCCACATCTTTCATCAAGGTCCGGTGATCCAAGACCACCTCAAAAGCAGCATAAATAGCATTGGAGCAGCCCCAATCTCCATCCCATTTTAAGAAACCTCCTAATCGATATCTTCAGTAGGTTGAGCCCGTTTCTTAATGTTGAAAGTCTTGAGGATATCTTTCGCTACCTTAGAAGTTCCAAATAATTTCTGAGTTCCCTCAGAGTATTTGCGAAGGTGTGCCGTGTAGAGCATTGTGTAAGAAATCATGACCTTTTGCAGTTGTCTTTTTATGGATAGTTATTCCTGGCGGGGAGCTTCCTCAACTGCCATTGTAAAATCTGGATAGAAGGTTATCTTGCTGCCATGGTAGGCCAGGTCTTTCTTTTCACATGCTAGCCTCAGTACTGTGTCTTGATCGTGGTAGTTTAATAGTTTTGCAATGATTGGCCATGGCGATATCCCAGGCAGTGGCCTTGCCATGAGTGAGCAATTCACCCGTTCAATGACTAGCAGGTGCAACAGCTTTTCTGACCCAAAAAGCGTAGTAAGCTTCGTTTCAACATAAGTCTCCATTTTACCTGTGTTTGTCGACTCCGGTACACCAGTTATTAACAAATTGTTACATGTGAGCGAGCCTCTAAATTTTCGTTCTTAGCCTGGATGACCACCAGCACCTTCTCCATGTTCAGGCATATGGTGCTCACAGATTGTATATCGTCCTCTGCTGTGGATAGCCATTGCTCATCTGCTGCGATGCACGTCAATTGTTTATCCAGTTTTGCTGACATATGCTCCATACGCAGGTTCAGAGAGTCAATTTCCCCATCAATGGACTGAAGGCTCGGCTACATGGCTATCAGTGTGGTCTTCAAAGCTATCACCCCCTGGGTGCCCGAGTCTTGTTCTTGGTCCATCTGGGTTTCCTGCAGCGATTTAGTAGAGCAGCGAGTTTCAAAAGTAACATGTGTTTGGCTGCGATCAGCTTTCCCCATGGTCTTTAGCGGGGCTGCCCCTGATTTTTCCAGGAGTGCTGTCTGTGGCCACATGTCCAATGTTCTGGGACCACCTCCTGTGTCTAGCTACCTTCAGGAGGTGCAGTAGCGCCCCGTGTATTGGTGAGTTCTCTGTGCTCCTGCCAGCTCCCATAAGCTTTATAAGATTTTCTAGTGTGAGGGCCCCCAGGCGCAGGCTTCACAGATTGTTTTGTGTCAATGGGATGTCACAGATCGATGGTAAAGCCTGTAGCTGGGTAACCTCCTATCCCCCACATGTGACCTGAGCAGTGCGGGCTCTCCACTGCATCCAACAGTCTCCTGGTGATACGTACTTAGCAGCTATGCCATGGAACGCCGCGATCAACAGTACTTCCTAGAGGTGGTGCCTCCAGTATCAGAGTGCTATCTTTTCTGTGCAAGCCCAGGTAGCAGGCCCCTCAGCTTCAAGCAGTGCACATGTTTTTTCAAGTGTGTTGTAGATCTTCACTTTGTGCGCTAAAATCATATATGAGCAAGTTTGATAATTTTAGGGTCTCAGCAAATGTTCGCTATCACTGAAGGAGTGACACAGAGCACATGGCAAGCGGATCGCATGTGTCGTTAGCGCTGCTGCAGTCCACTGCCTACCTTGATCACAGGCCGACCTGCCCAATCAGGGAACCTCCGCCTCTTTGCTGGCTCCACTCTCAGGTTTCGTTGCACTTTGCAGCATATGCGCTCACCGGGTGTGTCTCTACAGGCCCTTCCTCAGGACACCGAGGCCCACGCAGGCGATCACAGTGTCCCGGCAGGGTTTTGTTAACTGCTCACGGTCCGGCCCGTATCTACCCCAGACAGGCCACATCCTCTCTGCAATCTCAAGCGGCCCGCCGCACAGTCACTCAGTTCCAGGGCCCAGGTCTCCTTGCTTTCCCTTAGGCCTCCTCAGGCCGTGGCAACGGCTGTTATTAGGTCGACCCGTCCAGCCTCGGACTCTGAGGCTCTCTGCTTCTGCCAAGTCTTCTCATGGGTCACCAGCAGGGGAAGTTGCAGTTGGAAGAGACAGCTACCAGGCCACAGTCCCGGGGCCACCCCCGGTCCACCTGGGCACAGATAAGTGTGGCTCTGCATTCTCAGTTGGCCACCGTTAGGCCCCCGGAACATGCAGGACAGTCTGCACCCCTTCAGGCTCTCGCTGTGGCAGTTCACGCAGATTTCTCTGGCCAGCGAGTCACAGACAATTATTCTTTGGGGTCAGCTACCCACACCCACAATTGCCAACTACAGCTCCCTGTTTGGGAGATGTTCCGCGGCTGGATGGCAGGATTCTGGTCGGATTTTTCATCCCGGCCGGCAGAGCTGTAGCCATCTTGCAGTAGACTCTCTAGCGCCCAGCGTAGTGATATGTCTTATCCAGAAACCAACAGCCCTGTTGTGTTCAATCTGGTTTGTATTTCCTGGATTTTATTGTGAAAAAAGCAGTCATTTATTCACACCACTCACTTGAGGGTTCCTTGCTTTATTATACAGGCTTTTGGTTCTGTGACATTTTTACGATTTTAAAGATTTCTCTTAATTTATTACCGGCTTCATCAATCCTGCCTTCATAATATTCCCTTTTAGCTGGTTTGACCAAAGCCTGATATTTCTGGGGGCCACCTTAAAACTAGCTTTTTCCTCTTTTTGTATTCTTTACACCAATTCCTTTCAGCCCTTTTGCTAAATATTTTTCCCCACTTCAAACTATCGGTAAACCAAGGCTCATGGGCCTAGCTCCACACAAATTATGCCCAACATTGGCGCCAATTTTTCGACGGTGTTGCGAATCCAATTGTCTACTACCATGGCATCTGATTTAACCAAAACTGGGGAGGAAGTTACAAATGTCATATACGACTGCGACGTTAGTACTGGTGGTGACTTTGTGACTGTATTTGAAGTCATAAACTCTTAGTGGAGACCTTCCCATTCAGGGTGGCGATCTCTCTGTGGTGAAGTATAGGAACATTTTTAAAAGTTAATTAAAGTTTAAGAAACCTTTTAAAAATATTTGTAAGTTAAATGCTAATGAAAAACAATTGTCTATGTGTATTCCAAATGTAGAATCATTTTGTCAAAAAGCTACAGCACTAGTAACTAAATTGTACAGTTAAATTTTAATAATATAAGTATAGTCAGTTAACTTAAGACTATTTGTTCTAAAGAATTACTTAAGGAAATTACACCCACCTAAAGTAAAATGCTTATGTATATTTATTATGTATTAAAGGTTATTACAACTTATGTATAGAATTATTTTCTCAAGCTCAGAGCTGGGCTAATTCTACCACCACCCAAGCCACTCACAGACATTGCAACACACTCAAATAGAAAATAATGGAGGTAAAAACTTAAAATTAAACTCAATAGGAAATAATGTTAACAATTTTTAATTAATATACCTTTTTGAAGCAAAAATATAAATGTATAATATTTTAAGTGCATACAATTTAAATTATAAAGAAATATTATGTTATTAAAAATATTTTAATAACATTTTAATTTACAGTTAAACACAACAGTTAAAAAAACGAGTAATTAAGAATAATTTAACTACTATGCACCCAGGATATGGAAATGACAGCACAGTCTCCATCAGGACTAAACCATTCTTTATCTAATTTAGAACACCATAGTCCAGTTCCACTTTCAGTACCCAGTTGCTCCTGTAACTTATTGATCCTATCTTTGACTTTGACCCAGTATTGCACTCTGCTGCCTTTCAACTAGGACCACACTACACAAAAATCACACATATAAATACACACAAAGATACATACATCAGAGTTGCAATACACTGTGCATGAACAACAAGGGTAGAGTACTACAATGCTCTTGCAATAAAATCTCACACATACGTTAAATATATTTATAATATGAGAAGTAATCAAATATAGAAAGTAAACCAAATAAAATGCACAATTACAATAGTCACACAGTGAAAGTGGCAATTTCACAATGAGAATGGTAACCTTATGCAGAAACTGGTAAGCAGTTGGTAATAGAACAACACAGCTGGGAAACCAGGGCCTATGATTCCACACTGTACATAATTTGTGTGAAGCTCTAGTGTTCACAAAACTCTAATCTTAATGGATTTCTATTGTTTGTGAAGCTCATAACACACCTAGAGTAAAGAGGTCTGGTTTCAATGCAAAACAGTACAGAAACAGTAATACAGTAAGATATCAGGAGCTATTTAGAGGTTGGCAGTCAAGGTACCCCACCACCAACATGGTAGAGTA